>JAJJWW010007740.1:0-55474 GCA_023531295.1 Papaver armeniacum | reverse complement strand
AACCTCATACCTTTTTATAACAATGATTCTAGAAGAGATTCACCTACATCTTTCCTTTTTGTGCTCTGCGTTTCACTATTTGTACACATCTACTCACACTGCTGACGTGGCAGTTATTGCTGACTGGACCACCTTGCTGATGTGACGTTTCTACTGATGACGTTGTCAGCAACTGATTGGCAATAATTACTGAGTTGGCAGATGTTATTTGTACACATCTGGTCACATTAAGTGAATCAGAGGCAGTAGACCTGTTGGATTTCTGTCGGTGATGTTTGAAGCTTCTTCTAGTGGGAAGCCTAAATTTTTAAGCGAGTATCATACCACTAGACCAAATGCCCGTCGGTGATGCAAAAGTAAAATTGTTACAGCAAAGTCTATTGCTATCTGGCTTTGGCCACTTTGACATGGAACAAAAATGTTATTCCCCCACGCAGCCCTCCTAACCCAAAATGCCATGCTATTGGCTTTGGCCACTTTGACAGGACAATGTATATGAAAACAACAGATAATTTGTTTTGGTAAAGGTATGGAGAAAGAAAAAAAAAACAGCAGATTTTTTTTTTCCTGGTGTATATTATTCAAATACCATTTGATTAAAGCATGTTATGCACAAAAAATTGAACTTCACAGTATTACAGCAGGCAAAGAAAACCATCAGAGATCTCAACCTTAACCTCTTTTACAAACTCAGCCATGCCAACTCTAAGATCAGATGCTTTTTGTCATTAGATCTGAAGGGCATCGGCGATAGACCCAGCCAGACTCAGAACCTCAAAAGGAGCTCTGTCACCTATAGCTTTCACTGTGTGTGAGCAGGAATCCGTGATCCAAAAGTAAGAGAATGCTCTTTGTGAGCCCTCCTCTGAAAGGTAAAAATAACAGTTGAAAAAAATAATATTACAATCCCGAGCGAGCAAAATCAGAATGATTGTAGGTGAATAGGGTGCTTACTTTCATTGCAGGATGTAAATCGCTCCCATGAACGCTTGGGGAACACACCATGGGTAACATACGCACTGACCTTAGTAGCACCATGAGCCGCCAAAACTTTCTGAGCATATAGAAAACAAAGATAATGATCATCAATACAATAGCAGGTCATTGGGATCTTATACACGATTGATAAAAGTCTATTCCTATTAATAAACAATGAGCTGTACTAGTACTGCATAATCTGACCAAATGTCACATCAGCCAAGTCAAAGTCAAACACAGACACGTGATCTGGTCATCAAATAAAGTTGCCCATAACATTAGTCGTATCCTTCTAACAAATGTCCAAGCGATTGTTCTCAGATTACATGCATTGGATAGACTAAAGTAGAGGATGTTTATATATCAAACTTGGACAGACTTTTGTTTTGCTTCTGCACGCTCAAGTGATACTGAATGCTTCAGCAAGCCAATGGTTTAGCTTGACAACCTACTGAACAGCAGATCATTCTCATTTTTCATATATGTTTCCTAGTTGTAGATTTCTTTGGTTTTGTGGTCTGCATTGCGATTCAGATTTTCCATCTAAAAAGTTGTTACACTTAATAAGCTGATTCTGTCAATGCAGAAGAAAAATGGCTGTTTGACAGTACTTTGGTCTACCATTGTATATAATTTCAGTTGCCAATTTGAGCATAAAGCATAAGAGCATAAAAGATTGAGACATATGTTAATGTTACTAACTCCTCTGTAAGGCATTCAATGCAACCCCATGGATACAACTGTATGGGGACATGAAAGAGACACAGATGAATGCAGTAGGTCACATGATTGCAAGGATTGTATCGTACCACGGCAGAAAAGACAGACACATAAAGAGCCAAAAATGAAGAGGTGATTACAACAATCCCTCTTGGATGTCTATCAATTCTAAAATAATTGCCTCTATAAATCTTGGTTGGAAATGCCCAAAGGACAAAAACCAGAAAGGAGGAAGAATTGCAACCATTTTAGAGTAGTGGACATCCAAGTGGCAGTATTATAACCATCTCTCATAACATGGATGTGATGTAGCAGTATACATTCATGCAACGATGCGGCTCATTGCATGTTAGCATTATGCTCATCTCATCCCTATATCTGTGTATAAAGGATAACCATTGGAGTTGGATGGAACGCCAGTATTTATTACAAATAATTATACTCGAAATGGCCCACTTTTTAGATTTTAAGTCTAACCTCAATAGAGCTGGTGGCAATAAAAGCAGTAATACGAATGAAAAGAAAAGTCAAGGAATTTTCATGAATCGAATGATTCTTCATGAAACCATATATTGTGTCTGTTTAATTTGAAAACTGCATACCTGGCACTCAATGAGGGTCCCTCCAGATTGCACCAAATCATCAACAATAACGACATGCCGGCCAGCTGGGTTTCCTTCTTTGAGTCGAACTATTCTTTTATCACCTTCGCGAACTTTAGTACACAACCTGTCAACAAGATAAATTAGACCCAGCGAACAGACGTAACCAAATATTAGTGAAATCACTGAAACATAATAGATGTATATGTAACACAAGAACCATGGGATAATGCTGCAACTGCTTGTAGAAACGTTTCCATGCTCCATCATCTGGAAATGCCACGACAATCTAGAAAGCAATTGATTGTTAGATTGATGACTTAGGTCGACCCACACAGGAGGAAAGAAACAAGAAACTGAGTACAGATATACATAAATTATGACGAAAACTGATACTATAACAAATCTTTAAGATGCCTAGCCATATTTTTCATCCAGTAACTGATAAACCTTATGAGGCCAAGTTGGCCAACTGATTATGGTTTGGGGGAAAGAACTAACAGAAACTACTTTTAGTTTTAATATATTTTAGAACTGGAAGGTTGATTAGGCTAATTTGTACACACATTGTCTGCATCAGGAAGCTGATCAAGCCGTTGCTTCAATAGGGGGATTCCAGTCTCGAAACATGGCAAAACGTGATCTCCAAAGTAAAACCTTTCCTGTAAAAGAAAATGGTCATCCAAGATAAATACAAAGATCAAATAAACATGGCTGAGGAAAAAACCACACACATAAAGAAATTACAAAATTGACTAGTAGCGATAATTATAAAGGCAGAATATATACACAGTTACAACCAACAAATAAGAAGCGATGTTGTGAAGAAGCAAAACACTACAACACCAAAAAACATTGTTTAAAATTTGATTTTGGATGAGATACCTATTTGTTGAACTTAATTATGCTAATCTTTTGTTACACAACAAAATTCAAGTTGATGTCTTTTGGATGGATTTCTTTAAGAGGGTGAAGGGTATTGAGATTGTGTTGAAGTGTAAAATCTATTTCTCAGAAAAACTTGAACCTCGTATTAAAATTAACAAATAAGCACCACCCCTGCGAAAAAGTTCAAATTTGAAGGAAAAACCAAGCAGAGAAGGGATGATATAATAGTAAATTTAATTCTTTTTCTACGATGGTTTGTTTGGACAAACTTTAGGCAAATCAGGGGTTGGCTGAGCCATATGTGAGCCATAGATTTGTCAAAGGATAGATATCCAGGAATATCATGTATTCCGGTGAAGTCTTGATTCGTCTGGTAAAGATGTCGTTGTAAAACTATTATATGTGTTAACCGATCTTGCAATACCTAGGAAATCTGAAAAAGAGTAAATCAGGAAAAATACACAGAGAGAATGGAGCATAGTAGAACCAACCTGCAAAGCATGTATATCATAGATGACCAAACTGGCTGGACCTCCCCTTGATATGGGTATATTAGATAATATCCTTGCCATGGTAAACGCAGTTGCAACATCTCCTTCCTCTTCCATGCGTTCAAAAGAACCGGTTGGAAAGAAAGGTAAAACAAGCGTAAATGATGCTACAAATAACCTAGGGAGAGCGAAAATGACTGAGAGTTGCTCAAAGATGACAGCTGGAGAACTGAAAGAAGCTAAGAAAGCAACATGCTGGCCTCGGATGTCTTGCGCATTGTTGATGAAAAGATTAGGAAATCCATCATCAAAGCTCCTGAAAGATACATTAAATTGTATCAGTAGTCCCATAATTTTGAAGAAAAAAATCACTCAGTTCATTTACACATGACCAGAATAGTTGTAGTGAAAACAGAAAGTGCTAATGACTCTGAATTATAAAACTGCAAGTACATCACACAATGCAAAAGAGTGCAAAACCAAAACAGAATTCAAATTTACATCACAAGGCATGTAAAAAGTAGGGAAAAAAAGAAAATGTGGTAGCAAATAAAAGTAAAATACAATGCTTGATAGAGTATGGTAGCTAAGCTTGCTTATCAACCATGGATACCATTCAATGCAAATTTTCCGGGGAGTCATTATTGAAAAGTTAAACTTAACCCCATAGGGTTTTCCATTATCAACCTCAAAATTCAAATTAAGAATGACTAAAAAATATTATCCCTCTCTGGAATTACAACATAAAATTCCAATATTCTGAGTAATACCAATCGATTAAAAACACAGCTAACATCCAAAAAAACCAAAAAAAAAATCAAAATAACCCCTAAACCCTAGAATCTTCACCGAAAATGAAAACCAATATATTCAGGGTTTTACAAAGGATTTATAGAGTGAGAGGAGACAAACCTCCAATTAATAGACTGAAGTTGTATAGAATCGGATTCTGAAGCAACTTTTCTAGCAAGATCTTCGGACTCAACACAATAAAATAGCAACACTTTCTTCTCCTTGCATTTCTCCATCTCTTCTCTGTATCTGTCAGTCAGTTCTATCAGATTGGGATGTTTTTATGGTTTTATATCCTCCCAAGGAGGAAGGAGAGGGGTTTATGTTTTTTCAAAAGAAAAGGAAAGAAAAACCCTAGATGTCGCAATTATTGCCATCGTCCGCTTAGATGTCGCGACTATTCGTCATTTGGTGCCATCCGTGTCCTTATTTTATTTCTGTTGGAAATAAACTACTTTTCCGTTTGGTATCTAGTCGATTTTTAGGCCCAGGCATGGTCCGGTTAAGGTTATCTTAAACTCAGAAGTTTATAGCCTATTTTGATGTCATCATTTTTTTTATTTTTTTTTAAAGTTAAAATGCAGTCAAAAGACTAACTTAGGGAGTTAATAACCCTTAATTTAGGGAGTTAAGCATTGCTTTTTTTTCTATTAAAAGCACTTTGTAACAAAATTGTAACAAACTTTTACTAAAAATTATGTTTGGTAAATTTTTTTCAAAGTGATTTTTGAGAAAAGCACTTTCATTTTAGTCCTAACTTTTAAAAAGCTACTCACCACTAGCTTTTAAAAGTTTTAAAGCGTGTAGTCATGGACCCACATAATTTGATTTAATTAATTCTCTATTTTAACCTTGTATTTTATTATAAAGACAAATTACTCAGATATCCTAGAATATTGTACAATTATCACTATATTTCTAACTTCTATTTTGTTCTTCTATTTTTTAATTTTTATTTTGAAATAATAAAAATTAATTACAATAATAATAATAAATTATTTAGGAAATTTTTTTCAATAATATTAATAATATTTTTAAAACAAGAATCATAATTTTTTTATTAAATGATAAAAATAATAATAAATAAAACCTCTTATTTATTAAAATTTTATAATAATAAAATAAATATTACTTATATTTTATTAAATATATTAAAATTTTAAATATAATTTATTATAATTACGATGTATTGATAAAAACATGTCTATTTTCGTCATTATCAACATCACCAGCACTTTGAAATACCAACTTACCAAACAGAATTTACAGTTTGTTAATTTAACAACGCTTTTTAAATTATTGTTTACCAAACGTCATGCCTCTTTATTTTCACAAGACAGCAAAGATAAAGAACGCACATCACAAAGACAATGAAAAAGCGCTTTTCTAAAACTCACAGCAATACCAAACTAGGCTTTAGTAACCCTTACATCATATTGAGTAGAGCCCATCGAATGTTGGGGTATTAGTCTCCAACCAAACATTTGATTTATCTACTTCTAAAGGAAATTTAATACATAACGGTGGTTCATTCTTCCAATTAAGGGAGTTTCTGAATAATTTAGCTTCCTTAGCCAAGATATTAGCTACATTGTTTGCTGTTCTTGGCACATAAAAAAAAAACCCAAAACATTGTGACAAAGTTTAAACTCTCTGTTAACTTCGTCCATGATGGCTCGATTTTGCCAAGCAATCTGAGATGGTATCCCATTTAGATAGTCAAACAAATTCTTACAGTCACCTTCTACACCGAAAATTGGAAAGCTTTTCCTCTTTAACCCACCGAGTACGCTTGTAGAAGTCCTAGCGCTTCTGCTTCTTCTGGAGATGAAGCTGCAATTGGTCATGCTCTTTCTTGTTCAAAGTTTCCTGCAACATTTCTGAAAATTAAAGAAAACCCTGCCGGCATGTCTATACAAGTCCACGCTGCATCAATGTTTATTTTGTTTTGACCCTTTCCTGGAGCTTGCCATATATCATTGGGAACATTTCTTGTATTAGCTGATCTTGTATGAGTTGTATATTTATCCTTACGCCAGAACATCAAGTGTCTTTGGATTTCTAGAGCTAACTGGTTATGGGTTTGTTGTTGTTTACTAAAAGTTCTATTGCATCTCTCTTTTCAAATAAACCAGATTTTGGTCATAATAATTTCTATAGGGATAGATGGATTGTTCTTTCCCATCCGGTCTTTGCAGACATCTAAAAAGGAAGTAGAGGTACTAAAGTTTAATTCTACTGGATATGGATCAGTAGCCCACACAGCTTTAGCAAAGGAGCAATGCAAGAAAAGATGTTACATAGATTTTGATTCCATACAACCAAAAGTACAGGCAGGGGTTATATCTTTCTTAAATCTAGACAGTTCAAGATTAGTAGAAATTGTATTTTGTAAACATTTTCAAGTGAAAATCTTAATTCTTTGTGATACTTCTAAAGCCCATAGTTGTTTCCAAAATAATTCAGGTTGACCTAGGTTATAATTGTTTATAGTTTTCTCATTCAGCTTATGATACATAGATTTAACTGAGAATTTTCCAAATTTGGTGAGGAGCCATCTTAAAGTATCTTCTTTGGTTACCATATTATTACCTATGGCAATTTTAATGTTACAGATTTTCTGAGCTAAAATGTAGGGGAAAGAGGCATGAATCAAAGATTCATTCCATTTTTTGTATTAGGATCAATCATATCCTTTACAAGGATTAAAAAAGAATTAGTTGCAGTTATGTATTGGGAAAGAGTTCATGTGAGATTAGGTAACCAATTATCCACCCATATATTTTAACACTATACCCAACCTCTATTTCCCAGATACTATTCTGCATTTGAACTAGTTTAATTCCTTTGGAGATGCATTTCCAAATCCAAGAACTGGTGGAAGGGATTTTAGCTCTAAAAGCTGAAGATTTCCTAAAATATCTAGGTTTTAGTTGTCTTACCCATAGGGCCTTAGGTTCTGTCAAAAGTCTCCAAGCTAACTTAGTTATAAGAGCTAAATTGAATTTATGTGCATTTCTAAAACCTAAACCCCCTTACTAATTGGCTTACATAAACATGGATAAGATTATGGATAGTAACCTTTATAGTTGGTTTCTTTTCCCCACCAGAAGTCTCTTTGAAGAGCATCAATTTTATTAGTAATCTTTTTAGGTAGGATAAAACATCTCGTCTGATAACTAGCCATACTAGCTAAGGTTGCTTTGTTAAGTACCATTTTACTAGATTGAGCTAGAATTTTACCTACCAATCCTTGAACTTTCTGTTCCATTTTTTCAATGATTCCTTCAAATAATTATATTTTTGCTTTATCTATGAAAGGGGTGCCTAGGTAAGAATCCTTTAATTCTATTTGTTTGATCTTCAACATCCTACTGATTATTCTCTGGTGTTTAGGTTGGACCTTTTTACTGAAAAAGATTCCTGATTTATCAAAGTTGATTAATTGACCAGAGGCTTTACTAAAAGTTTCTATTATTTTTAGTATGTTATGGCATTCTTTTAGGTCTTCTCTAATAAACAGAAGGCAATCATCTGCAAAGAATAGGTGGGAAATAGGACTGTTCTTTGGGGTTAGTTTTATATCATGAATTGATTTTTCCTCTTCACTAGTGTTTGAGGGTGAAAACGGTTTCTGCTGATTTCGGTAATTTCGCGTGAGTGGGTGAGAAACTGAGTCTAAACCCTAAATAATGTACTGCAAGGGAGTACTTTAGATTCGAGAGATCAATCTGTACAAATCCGGCCTAAACCAAGAAATGGCCGTTCTAGACTTGCTTCGGTCACAAAGTGAATGAGAAGGGTTGGTTTTAGGGAGGGAAGCACAAAAAGTATTGAGACCAGAATAATTGATTCTGGAAGAGTAGTTGTTTCACTTGTATCAGAAAGTGAAAGCTAACAGATGGGAAAGCTAGCAACTGGTTTCTGAGTGTTGTATGCTCCTGACCTAAAACTTGTTGTTCGGTGGAAATAGGTAAGACCTATTTATACAAGTCCAAGTGAAACGTACTCTGGTCTTGTAAGAAATAGAAATGGATGAGTAAATGGGAGGAGGTGGTAACCAGTAACGCCTGGAATTGATGTTCTATTATGAAGGAAAACGTTTTCACTATTACTCCATGTATTTACTAACCGCCTTATTCTTATGACACTTTCATGTAACGGGCGTAGTGTACGTCGCACGCTGTAAACCGCCAAACCAATACCCTTTATGAGCATCCCCCCAGTTTGTGACATGTGTTAGATGTCTCGAGTGTTTTCATGGGAAAATGTGTAGCATGTTGCTACGTGTGGCATGGTGGCATGCCAGTGGCCATGGTAGAGTCGGTATGGCTTTGCCATAGAATAGGCGCGACCAAAATTAGGGTTTGGGTGCAAACCGTGATGTTTTGGCTTTAGGCCGCAAGTTAGGTGGCGGACTTGAACGGTTGAGATTTGCATCTCAGAGGTAAGGATAGTCGTTGATTATTGCAACTCTCTGTTTTAGCAGCCAACATTGAGCATGGCTTTGCCATAGAGTAGGCGCGGCCAAAACTAGGGTTTAGTGCAAACCATGGTGTTTGGCTTTGGGCCGCAAGTTTCCATGCGTTAGGTGGCGAACTTGGATGGTCGAGATCTGCATCTCAAAGAGAAGGGTAGCCGTTGATTATTGCAACCCTTTGTTTTGGCGCGGAGAAGTGGCTGGCATGGTTTGACATTGGCACGGTGGTGCTACTTTGTATGGTTGGCATGCCTTTGCGCGAGAGACGTGGCTGGCATGGTTTGCATGCCTTAGCGCATAGACGTGGCTGGCATGGTTTGCCATTGGCACGGTGGTGTGGCTAGTATGGTTGGCATGCCTTGGCGCGCGTGACGTGGCTGGCATGGTTTGCCATTGGCATGGTGGTGCGCTTGCACGCTTTGCCATTGGTACGGTGGTGCGTTGGCATGGTTGGAATGCCTTGTCGCGGAGACGTGTCTCGGAATGGTTTTCCATTGGCACGGTGGTGCGGCTGGCATGATTGGCATGCCTTGGCGCGGAGACGTGGATGGCATGGTTTCCATTGGCACGGTGGCGTGACTGGCATGATTGGCATGCCTTGGCGCAGAGACGTGGATGGCATGGTTTTCCATTGGCACGGTGGTACGTCTGGCATGGTTGGCATGCCTTGGCGCAGAGACGTGGCTGGCATGGTTTGCCATTGGCATTACACCTGGTGCTACCGGCATGGTTGGTATGCCTTGGCGCAGAGACGTGTCTAGTATGGTTTTCCATTGGCACGGTGGGAGAATTAGGGTTTGGCATATACAAAGGTGATGTCGGTTAATACTAAGGGTTCTGTCAGTGGAACATAACACATGTATATGAAAAAAAAAAGGGTACCTGGTAATTCTTACGTAAATACGTTTGTTTGATTCAATAAGTGTGCTAGTGGGCTTAGTGACATCACGTCAGATGCATAGTTTTACGATTTTAACCCTAAGCTAAAAACCACCATCAATATAAGTCCCCTGTTTAGCTCGGAACAGGAGCATTGTTGCGAGGTAAGCATAAGATGGTGATAGACAAGGACAAAACCAAAGCGGCGGGTCATGAAAGATGGCTAGAAAAATTCGTCTAACCTTTTTCGAGAGTATTTTGAGAATCGTGATCCTTGCGTTGGCGGACTTGCATGAATTCTATTTGCGTCGTTATTGGCTAGACGTGAAATGGTAGAGGAAGACACATGATGTCAGCTTGATTTGGTCACGCGTCATCTTGGCTGGGCTAGGGAACGCGGAGGTACTGGCTTAGCAAGTTGTTGGCGTGGCTAGGAATGGGATTTGGCCTGGCGCAGCTGGGCGCGGCTCGTCTCGGTCTTGGCGCAACTTGGCTTGGTGCGGCTCGGCTCGAGGCGCGGCAACTGGTGCAGCTTGACGCTGGCTCTGTCAGCTCGGGCTTGGCTGGCTCGTCAGGCGGCTTGGCTTGGCTTGGCTCGGCTCGGTGCGCGCGCGACTTGACGCTGGCGTGGCGCTGATTGCTGGGGTATCGTGAGGTAAGGCATGGCGTGGATTTCGGGAATCGTGAGACTTATCCTGCGGGCCCGATTCCTTTTCTTATTTGTGGCTTAAAATAGGGAATCCTTTCCTTATTCGAACTTCAAAAGAATATTACTCTATAAAAGGGTTGTTCTCCTTTTATTTTATTTTTCATCTTTGTTCTCACGTCTTTGTGCTAGCGGCAGAGTGGTAGCGGTAAAATGAGCTAACATTCCAGGTGTGTACTCCAACGCTTCTTTTCTCTTTTTTCTTTTGTCGGTGCAATCCCTAGCCGTAGATATACTCTCCATGAACCCGTAAAAATATATTTTTTTGTATGAATGATTCTTCCTTGCTAGCAGTATCATAGAAATATTATCGCCATGCCGATAGTAAGAAAACCAAGTATTGTACAAAACATGCATGCATGAGTAGGTTGTTGTTATTAGTTTTCTTCTAGTGAAAACCTAGCTTCAAGTTTTCCTTTCCCTTTTGTGGTCGTGTGAAAATATTCCTCCATTTGTTGTGAGCGTATTTCCATGATAGAGCATGACTTGACCTGGTTGTACTTTCCCGTGACTTCGCATGCTTCCCGCGTACTATCTGATTTCAACCAATAGCGTATTTCCCTTGACATTACATATGCCTCGTTGGGTAGCATCGGTCCCCATTCTCCTAGTCATGAATGTCGTGACGTGTGGCCAAAGAGAAATTTCCGTGACAAACACGTTATTGTTTGTAACCGATCTTGGTAATACTTTATGTATGCTTTTCTTCGAGGTACTAATTCTTCGTTTTGTTTTGTTGTAGTTACTTCAATAGCATAAGGAATTTCGTTAAGATGTCACTGAAGAGCCTTGCAACTGTATCAAGAACGTTAGCAACTCCAAGCCAAATGCGGATGATGAATTTTTACAATGTCTTCTTCACCTAGGAAAACCCATCCCAAGTATGTGGCGGTTCTTTTGATAGTTCGAAAAATGAAGGAGAGGTCCAAATCGTTTCGGCCATGGCGCATAATGCGATTTTGTCTGCGAGAGGAAAGAATATCATGCTTCTCCCATCGACTTCAAAATCTATCGGAGCCCGTTGCTTCTTTTGATAAGTGGATGTAATTCATGATAGGTCAAGACCGTGTGAGGGCCAATTTGACCAAGGCGCGATTTTGAGCTGTCACGGCTTTTGCAACACTTCAAGTTAGGAAATACATCCAGGGCTTTATCACGTTTGTCTCCAGATGGTGTCCAAATACTCATACCTCCATATGCAGGTGGGGAGAAATGACCATCTCTTTAGAGAGCGTAGCCGTCTTGCTGAACCTTCCCATAACATGGAATCTTGATATCACGTTGTCTCGATGATGAAGAGGAGATGTGTGCCGCCCTTGTCGAGAAGTCAAAAGTTTTCATCCGAAAGGATCACGAGACGAAGTGCTTCTACAAACAGGGTGTCCGAGTGGTTCCACCGATGAGCCGGGAGGTGGACCTAGAATTAGATGACACTCTCCATGTTGCCGCGTTTTTAGCTTTGTGGTGTCCGTAGATATTTTTGATGACGGCTCGGAAAGAAGGAGATAAGGCAATGGCTTATTAAATTTGCCATCAAACTGGCGAAAGGCGTCGTTCTTCCCATTGGGGGCTTGTTTCTTGGTTCTTTGTACACCCATTTGGATCATCTGGTTGCAGATATGTATGTTTCAAACGGTTATTTGAAGGTAGACTCGTATGTTCACGTTTATTTCCTCCAGGCATGGTTGTGGGAGAATTTCGCAAAGTACGCTCATAAACTGTTCGCTCCGCTTCCTGAGTCTTGCGGCGGCTCTCGAATTTTGCGCTGGTCTAATAGGCGTTCAAGATCTGGAGTAAAGCTTATTGATTTTATTGATAATGTCTATAATGTTACTTTTCGTCCTGGGCTCTAGTTCACGCGTCCATAGTTCAACCAAACACTTTTGCCGCTGCTCCGAACTTGACTTTGCTTTCGTCCGGGGAGAATACAAGTGTTGGAGAAGTCGTATTTATGCGGAGTTGTATCCCAGGACATGTGCCATCTTTCTTTCGAGGATGTTGCAAGCCGGTCCCTTATAATATCGAAAGGGCGGCTCGGCATATGGGTTTTGACCAAGGGGTCCCATTTATTCGTCAGTCGGTTGCTTCGGAAGAACTGTTGTCAGTTGTTCTTAACGTCAGTTTTATCGCGCCAGGTAAGAGCCTTCCTTTCCTGCTCCCATATCAAAGTCCAATGACAACCCCTAGGTACAACAAGTTCTAGCAGGATGAGTTTCTTGCCATCCATGGGTTTGCATGGCGATGTTGTGGAGAATACCTGCGGCAGGCCTTCCTCTGTGACTTTAGCGAAATATCCACTGTTGAGGAAGCCTTCTACTGCTAAACGAAAATCTCCCGACAGTTCTCAAACAAAGGAGCGAAGGTCTAAGAACCGTGCGGGTGGTTTCCAGTCGGATTCTTTGGCTCTCATGGCTTTCAGTTCTTGCAACACACGGTGTATGGGCAGCTCCTTCTTGATTTGACTAATTCACACAAATCTTCTGTTTCGTTGCTAAACATCTTTTCTTTTCCGATTCAGGGCCTTGACAGCGCAAACCCCTTTGCCAAACTCACGCATAGTCAGAAATCGTCTACTAAGTCTCTTGAGGATGTAGAAGAATCCGAGGAAGAAGAAAGATCGGGATCCAGCAGTGATGATGAAAGTGCTTCCGAAGGTGACACCGAGTCTTCCTCTGACGAATCTGCAGATGAGTCAGTAAGTTTATGCGTTCCTTTTTTTTTTTTTTTTTTTTTTTTTTTTTTTTTTTTGCCCTCTTTTAGGGTCTTGAGGTGGAGACTCGCCACAATAAAGGTCCAGCTGTGGAGGCCGCGCCTATAGGTGGCTCAGAGATGGACGTTGATAACGGTGAAACCTAGATGGTGGAAAGTACTTCGGCGAATATTGGTGCGGTCGTGGTCAGGAATCCTTTGTCGGTCGCAGATTCAGTTACGGGCGCCATTTTCGTTCCTCCATATTTGACTCCCCACGAAGACCATGTGTTGGTTGGAGGCTTCAGTGTGCCAGCCAAGCATGCAGAGTTGTATACCAGGATATGGGAAAAATACGGACATATCGCCATGACCAAGAATCTCACTAGCCGATTTGCATTGGTCAAGCGTGTGGAAGAAGCTTTATCTTCAATTCACCATATGTGCAACGTGATTGGTCACACTATTTCCGGAGATGTGATCTCAAGCTGGAAGTTTCACCATGATATGTGTGTAGACTTTGAGTTTAATGTCTCATGGTTTTGCAAGGGCTTTTCCGAGATCCAAAGACTGCAGGCTGAAACGGTTGATGGTCCTTATGCGGATTCGATTAATCGTCAGGCGGCAAAAGTCGATAAGTTTTCCCAGGAGCTGGAGAAGTTATCTCAGGAGTTGAAACTGAAGCATGCGGCCCTTCAAAGTATGAAGAACATTTTCTCCAAGAAGAACGAGCGTTGTTGAGCGATTTTCCTTGAGCGTGTTACTTTTCAGAAACTCCTTTCCTTAGATTTTTTTTTTTTTTTTTGAAAGGCTTCGGTTTTTTTTTCCTTTTTGGATTAATAGATGATTGCTTTTTATAAGAGTTTTTGGATTATTTTGGGATAATGATCTTTTGATACGTTAGAGTCTGAGTTGCAAGTGTAGACAGCAAATCATCTAGGAAAATTGTGAAACCGTGAATGTTGCATGATGGGGGAAAGTATGGGATGAAACTTGGGAATAACATGGTGTTTGGTTTCAACGTGGAAACCTATAGTAATTGGTTATGTATCCTTGTCGGACTTACTTGTTTTTATTACCTACTTCAACAAAATGGATCCCAAACCGCAAGTCTAGGCGGACGAATTGCCCGTGAGAAGTCCCCAATTGTTCCCCGTCGCGTGATTATTGATAAGCTCGGGTCGTCGATCCTAAGCAAATCGTTTTTTTTTGGAAGTCCCCAGTCGGCTCTTGTTGTATTATGATAGGTGTAGAATACACCGTATTTACTATCTAGAGTTTATGCTTTCTTTGCTATTTTTCGTGTGAATTTTGTATTTTACGCTTGTTTTGAGTTTTGTAGCTACTTTGGAGTCGCACGGAGGTAAAGAAGAAGAAATCACCCAATTTGAGCAAAAAGGGCAAAAAGGTCATTTTCCAGGCAACTACTATCTGGAGCCCAGTGGAGGTTAAGGGGCAACCCAATTTGGAGGAGTACTAAAGCTAGGCCCAGTCAAGGCTAAGGGGGGTTGTTATCAGGGTACCCCTTATCATTATAAAAGGGTGTAATTATCTCTGGGGTAACCCTTATCTCATATGCTGGGGTGTCTGAATCAGCCCCATTCATTACACAACCCTAATCGATTTCCTTCTCGCACTCATTAATCATTCAATCATTTCTATACCTGAAAGTAAGAAGCAGCCATGGCTGCTGAGTTAACTTGAGAGAGATCGAGGGAGAAAAGCAGCGATTGCTGCTGAGTTAACTTGAGAGAACAAACCGAGAGCCGAGAAGATGAAATGGTTTGCTGTTGGGTCTCAGGGGGATCAGAGTGTTCGATTTGAAATTGAAGGTGAAGAAATTGCTGGATTCAATTGGCAATTAGGGTTTGATTGAGACGTTGCTGCTGATTGAAGCCGATATTTGAACCGAGGTGAAGAACAATCAGCTTCTTGGGTGAAATCGAGTAGAAGAAAATTCCAAGATGGATCGGATCGAGAAATGGGTTCCGTGGTGATTCGATGCTGAGATGATGGTGGCGATTTCAAACAACAGATGAAAGAGGATGAAATTAGGGTTTGATTTGTTGTTTGGTGAATCTGGGAGCGAGACGAGGAGCTGATATGAAGAAACAGTAGAGAAGAGGAATGAGGGTATTGAGTTATAACGATTTTGGTGGTGCTTTGTTGAGATGGATCGATGGGTATTGTTCCAAGGAGGTTTTACAAAGGTTGAGAGATGGGTTTGATCGCGGACGAGACTCGAGAGTTGAGGGAGTCCGATGATTTTCATGGTTATGGGGCATGGGATTGAGTTGCCTGCCGCGTGAATGGGTTTGAATTGATATGCTCGGGGAAATAGAGAATTCGTTGAATCGAAGATGGTGGGAGTTGAGAAGGTTAGGAGAAAAGGGAATCCGAGAGCTGATAGCAATGGGTCTGTGGGTTAAGATGAATTGTCAGAGAAATGCACAGAACAGATGGGTTAAGCTGGTATTGTAGGGACTGTGAACTTGGATTGAAGAAATTGGCAGAGTTGGGGTCTGGTGCTGAGGCTACAAATGGTTATGGAGATTGAACTGGTGCTGGCAATGGAATGGTGTATTGAGGACTGAGTGGGTTAATAACTTCGTCACGGGGCCACCAACAAGTCAAGCTAGCGTGAGTGGGCAACAGATTGGTGACAAGATGAGGTGCAAGAATTGAGCAAATATGTTGTGTAGTTGAGGCAGGCTGCTGTTCAGCTGGACTCAGAGCAAGGAGGAAAAAAGAAATTGATTTCAGGGGTATGGCTTGGCTGTTCAGAATTCATTGGTGTTGGTTGCAGTGGTTCAGTTCAAATGGTGATGAGCTGAAAGTGTTGTATAGCAGAAAGCCACACTTTGAAGAATGAAACCATAGATGAATGATAGGATTTGTAGGAGAAGAATCACCTGAAAATGGCTTGCGAATTGTCTAAAATCGAGGAAACTCTAAGCCAAATTTCCTCCCAAGGCGAGCCGACTCAGACCGAGCCGACGATCCCGATGACCGATTCGATGAGTGAAATAGGATTAAGTCACCGAGTTAGTTACTGATTGATGAAAGCGACTCATCCGAGTAAGCCCGATTAGCCGAGTCGGGGCTAACTCGAGTCGACTCACTCCTTCTCCTTGACCTTTGACTAACTTGTTGACCGATGGTTGACTAGTTTGACCGTTAGTCCTAACGGTGGACTGAATATTCCGTCGAATATTCTCTCGAAGACAAAATTTTCAGTGGCCGTGGCGAAGTTTTCCGGCCAAATTAGGCCATAATCCCAGTTTTCCGGCGAGCAAAAATTCCAGAATTTTCTATGGACCTCTCTCATGGGTATGAAGACTTGGGCTAGGAATTGGATGGAGAATTGGACTCAAATTTGGAAAGAGAAGGTGGAAGAGTTGAGAAAAGCTTGATTTGGAAATTGAATTGCAAAAGGAAAAGGATTCTAATCCTTGGAAGAATTGGAGAATATTGAAGCCTATAAATAGAAGTTTTCTACAACTTCTAGACACCTCTCACACACACATCACTTGTGTTTTTGCTTGCTTTTCTAAGATTTTTCTTTTTAATTACTTGTGTGAATTTGAAAATTCTTCTTTTAATTATTATTATTTGTGTGAATTTCAAAAAACATGAGTAGCTAATTTTTCTATTGATTGAGGATGAATTCCTAGTTCTTAACATGATTTGAGTTTTTGTTTTCAAATTCTATCTTGAGATTTTTCACATGATTATCGATTGTTTTTACTAATAGGAGTGATCTTAAAGACATTCATGATTGATTGATAGATTGTTTGGAGTGCACGCTAAATTAATTTGTTAATTGATCTATATCTAGTATAAGTTAGGGAATACGTAATCGTTCTCGACACTTTACACAAGTAGAAAACACGAGACCTTGCGGAGGATTAGTGGAGCAATTGTGTGTAGAAACAACGCTAGAAAGTGAACCAAGCGAACCGAGTTTAACTACTAGTACTAAACCTAAATTCATAAATCTTAATGCATTCTGGGAATTACATCTTGTAAGTGGACCTCAAGGTGGTTCTTTTGAATAGAATCTGATAACTAAGCGGACCACATTACTCGGTGAAATTAGGGATTTTGGGGCTAGCTAAAGCGGACACCTTTATCCTACGGTTGGTGATAATCTGTGACTAATAACAAGTAGAAAGGAACATAACTTGATTCATTGTTTCGTAACGAAGAAGGATTCCTTGATCTTCTCTCTCTTATTGCTTTCATCTTTCAACTTTCGATTTTAATTGCTTTGTTTATTTTTATTTTGCTTTTTACACCCCCCTTTCGTGACAACTTTTACAACTAAGATCTCTTGCTCCTCGTGGGAGCGAACTTGGACTTCCATTATATTATTTTTAATTGAGTGGAAATATTGAATTAATTTGATTGCACCTCGACACGCATCAAATTTTGGCGCCGTTCTTAGGGAGCAACGGGCGATTTTTTAGTTGTTTTTATTCTTTTTGCTTTGTTAGATTCTTTCAAGTATCTAACTTAGTTTGTGAGAATCTTATTTCGGGTGCTATACCTTTGGTGAATGCTTAAAGGAGGTAGACCAGAGTCTAATACGTCTTCGATCCGTCACTCAACTAAAGGATTTCATTCGAGCGGTTAACACTCCACTTCCTCCTTCTTCATCAAGTGATTCGGACAAAGAGGAAGAAACAATGGCTGATCGTACAATGAAGGACCTAGCTTCTCACAAGCTTGACACACAACAATGGTGTATCCAAACTAATTCAACCTTCGAGATCAAGCCGGGGTTGATTAGAGAGTTACCAAAGTTCCATGGCATGGTGAATGAGGACCCAAACAAACATCTTATGGACTTCTACGCCATAGTTATGGCTATGCTTCCACCGGAGACTAATGCGGATGGAGCAATGTTGAAAGCTTTCCGTTTTCTTTGGCGGGCAATGCTAAGGAATGGTTATATTATTTGCCTTCGGAAGTATCACAACATGGAATGGGATGAAGAAACTTTTCCTCGAGAGATATTTTCCCATGTCCAAAGCTACTCAAATTAGCAAGGAAATTTGTGGATTGAAACAACAAGTGGGAGAATCATTGTATGAATGTTGGGAGCGATACAAGAGGTTGGTGGCAAGTTGTCCACACCATCAATTTAGTGACGTTATGATACTCAATACTTCTATGAAGCTCTCCACTCAAGTGATAGGTCTCTTCTTGAGGCCGCGGGTGGTGGTGCACTAATGAACAAGACTTTGACCGAAGCTAGAGAGTTGATTGAAAGTATGGCGGCAAACTCGCAACAATTCTACACAAGGGATGAACCAATGGTTAGGCGAGTGCATGAAGTTAGTGATTCTTCATCACATCTTGATCAAAGGATGAGTAACATGGAGACAATGATTCAAAGGATGGCGCGGTAATTATTCGGATGGTGAGACAGAACAAGTGAATGCTTTATATCCAAATCAAAGGCCAAGGTACGATCCATACTCCAATACCTATAATCCCGGGTGGAGGGATCATCCTAATTTTAGTTATGCAAACAAGCAAGCGGCGGCTTCTAATCCATATGAGCAACAAGGTGGTTTTCAACAATCACGTTTCCAACCTCAACAACAATTTCAACCACAACAAGTCAAGGAGCGTGATTCTTTGAATGATGACAAGCTCAATGCGTTAATGCAAGGTTTGCAAGGTCTTACTTCTATGTTCCAACAAAGCCAACAAAGCCAACAAAAAACCGATTCGGCCATCAAGGACTTACAAACTCAAATGGGACAATTGGCGACCGATGTGAATTTATTGAAATCTCAAGCATCCACTAACTTCCTTCACAACCGTTTGAATCCAAGAGAAATGTTAATGCGGTTACTTTAAGAAGTGGAAGACAAGTGGAGGGTCCAAGTCATCATGAAGAAGTTAGTGAAGAGGTAGTCAATGACAAGGAGGAAACCGCACCAAAGGATAATTCCACACCAAACGACCAATCCAAGGAACCGGTTTCTACTTTCACTACTCCACCTCCTTTTCCTAGTCGTTTTGCTAAATCCAAGAAAGAAGCTCAAGACAAGGCACTTATGGATATCTTCAAGAAGATTGAAATCAACATCCCATTCATTGAGGCCATTAAGACAATTCCAAGGTATGCCAAGTTCATGAAGGAATTATGCATCAAGAAGGATAGGTTGCTTGATAATGAAATTACTAAGGTTGGCGAGAGTGCGTCGGCTATGCTATTGAAGAAGATGCCTACAAAGTGCACGGATCCCGGTGGTTTCACGGTGCCAATTACTATTGGTAAGCAAAGGTTTGAACATGCTTTACTTGACTTGGGGGCTTCCATTAGTGTGATGTCGGCCGAAATATATGACTCCTTGAATCTTGGACCTTTGAAAGAGACAAGAGTTATTATCCAATTGGCAAACAAGTCTAATATATATCCAAAGGGACTTGTAGAAGACGTGCTAGTGCAAGTAAATGAACTTATTTTTCCGGTGGATTTCTTTGTGGTGGATATGGACAACAATGAGAACCGTTCATCTACTTCTTTACTTCTTGGGAGGCCATTCATGAAGACCGCAAAGACGAAGATTGATGTTGATAAGGGTACACTCACTATGGAATTTGACAAGGAGATAATACACTTTAACATATTTGAAGCCATGCGCTACCCAAGTGATGTGCATTCCGTTTACTCCATTGATGTGGTTGATTCATTAGCACAACAAATGGTGGAATTGAACCAAGAGGATGAACTTGATGTGGTGTTGCAAAAAGAGCATTGAATTGGACGTCCATGGCTTATCTAACTTGGATGTTGAAATCTCCAAGGAATTGGTGGAGATGTGTGGTGCTTTGGCGACATTGCAAGAAGCTAAAATGGGTGATGTTTCTTATATTTCTTTACCCGTGAATGATGAAGTACTTGTACCATCTATTGTGAAGGCGCCCAAACTAGAATTGAAGCCACTTAGGACCATTTGAAGTATGCTTTCTTGGGAGATGGAGATGAGCTTCCGGTGATTATTTCTAAGAACCTCACACCCGGTACAAGAAGACCGTTTGCTTAGAGTCTTGAAAGAGCACAAAACGGCTATTGGGTGGACAATTGCGGACATCAAAGGTATTAGTCCATCCATGTGCATGCATAGGATTCTAATGGAAGAGAACGTGAAGCCGGTACGTGATGCTCAACGTCGGCTAAATCCTCCCATGATGGAGGTTGTGAAAAAAGAGATACTCAAATTGCTAAGTGTGGGGGTAATCTACCCAATTTCCGATAGCAAGTGGGTTAGTCCGGTTCAAGTGGTACCAAAGAAATCCGGAGTCACGGTTGTTCGCAATCAAGATGATGAACTTGTTCCTACAAGAGTTCAAACCGGTTGGAGAGTGTGTATTGACTATAGAAAGCTTAATTCCGCAACCCGCAAGGATCACTTTCCTTTACCTTTCATTGATCAAATGTTGGAGGCGGTTAGCGGGGCATTCTTATTATTGCTTTTTGGATGGTTATTCGGGATACAATCAAATTGTTATTGCACCGGAGGACCAAGAAAAGACCACTTTCACTTGTCCGTTTGGAACGTTTGCATATAGACGGATGCCGTTTGGCCTTTGCAATGCGCCGGCTACTTTTCAAAGATGCATGGTGAGTATATTCTCGGATTATGTGGAGCGCATCATCGAGGTATTTATGGATGACTTTAGTGTTTATGGCAATTCTTTTGATGGTTGTTTAAATAACCTTGAACTAATTCTTAAACGATGCATAGACACAAACCTTGTCCTTAATTGGGAGAAATGTCACTTTATGGTAAACCACGGCATAGTACTTGGTCACATTGTGTCCTCTCGAGGGCTCGAAGTGGACAAGTCAAAGATAGATTTAATAAGGAACTTACAATATCCCACTTCGGTGAGGGAGATCCGTTCTTTTCTTGGTCATGCAGGTTTCTATAGGCGGTTTATCAAGGATTTCTCCAAAATCTCCATGCCGATGTGCAAGTTATTACAAAAGGAGGTACCTTTCGACTTCAACAAGGAATGCAAGGATGCTTTTGACAAATTAAAGGAGATGTTGACAAGTGCGCCGATTATCAAATCACCGGATTGGAATCTTCCATTTGAATTAATGTGTGATGCTAGTGATTATGCGGTTGGAGCCGTTTTGGGTCAAAGGGTGGACAAGTTGTCCCATGTTATCTATTATGCATCTAGGACCCTTAATGATGCACAAATCAATTATTCTACCACGGAAAAGGAGTTATTGGCTATAGTTTTTGCTTTGGAAAAATTTCGATCATACTTGGTGGGTACAAAGGTTATTGTGTATTCCGATCATGCCGCGCTAAGACACTTAATAAAGAAGAAAGAAGCTAAGCCAAGATTAATTCGGTGGATCCTATTGTTACAAGAGTTCGACATAGAAATTCGTGATAAGAGGGGTGTGGAGAATACCGTTGCGGATCATCTTAGTAGGCTTGTTATGTCTCAAGAGGAACTTCCATTACATGACCGCTTTCCGGACGAACAACTTTTCTCCATGGAAGAATCAACTCCTTGGTATGCGGATATAGTGAATTACTTGGTGACAAGGAAAGTACCTAGTACAATGTCTAATTTCCAAAAGATGAAACTTAAGAAGGTCGCTAAGCAATATGTGTGGGATGAACCATACTTATGGAAATATGGCGTTGATCAAATAATGCGAAGGTGCGTGCCTAATTCGAATTTCAATCCATTCTCTCCTTTTGCCACACTTTTGCATGTGGTGGCCACTTTGGATCTAAGCGTTCCGCTCTCAAAGTTCTCGAGAGTGGATTTTATTGGCCCACCTTGTTTGAAGATTCATATGTTTTTTGTAAATCGTGTGATAGATGTCAACGAACGGGCAATCTAGGTGCTCGAAATCAAATGCCACTCACACCAATTCTCGCCGTTGAGATTTTTGATGTGTGGGGTATTGATTTTATGGGCCCTTTTGTCAATTCGAATGGGAATTTTTATATACTTCTTGCCGTTGATTATGTTTCGAAATGGGTGGAAGCTAGAGCCACCAAAACTAATGACTCTCAAGTTGTTTGTGATTTTGTAAGGGAAAATATTTTCAATAGGCATGGAACACCAAGAGTGGTGATAAGCGATGGAGGCTCACATTTCAAGAAGGCTTTCCACGCTCTCCTCAAGAAGTACAACATAACACACAAAATTGGTACGCCTTATCATCCACAAACTAGTGGACAAGCGGAAATTTCAAATCGTGAGATAAAGTCCATTCTTGAGAAAATCGGTGAATACCACGAGGAAAGATTGGAGCTTTAAGCTCAACGATGCACTTTGGGCGTATAGAACGGCGTATAAGACACCGATTGGTATGTCTCCATATAGGTTGGTTTATGGTAAGGCTTGTCATCTTCCTAAGTTGAACTTGAACATAAGGCTTATTGGGCGATAAAGAAATTCAACATGGAGTATGATGAAGCGGGAAACAAAGGAAGTTACAACTACATGAGCTAGAGGAGATACGTAATGATGCTTACGAGAGTGCCCGGATTTACAAGGAAAAAGACTAAGCTTTTTCATGACAAGATGATTTCGCGGAAAAGTTTTGTTGTGGGGCAAAAAGTCCTTTTATTTAATACTCGTTTACGTTTATTTCCGGGAAAGCTTAAGTCCCGTTGGGTGGGACCATATGTTGTTACTAATGTTTATGCTCATGGTGCAGTTGATATTGTTAGCGAAAAAACGGGACAACAATTGAAAGTCAACGGCCATAGGTTAAAGCCATATTATGAAAACTTTCCAACGGAGCATGTGGACGTAATTGGACTTCGAGATGCACTCCCTCTGGAGGAGTAATGTGCCGCAAAAGAGCTAAGTCGGGCCGTCGACTTTAAAACAAGCGCTTAATGGGAGGCAACCCATCGGTTTTGTATTTCTTATCCTTTTGCTTTTGTTATTTCTTTTTCTTGTTTCTTATCATGTTAAAATTTCCCACCTTGACTTTACTAGGAGGATTCAATTACATTGAGGACAATGTAAGGTTTAAGTGTGGGGGAGTGGTTAAGCATGTTTTTAAAACAAAATTTACAAAAAAATGAAAAAAAATTTGAAAAAAAAAAAAAAAAAGTTTTACTTAAAAATTCCAACTTTTAAAGATTTTAGAGTCACTAGCATACTTCTAGGTATGTTTACATAGAGATTTTGACCGACATAATTGAACTTGGAAATGTTAGAGAACTACATGCGGATTTCTTGTTTGTTTGAGTGTTAAATAATGGATTTAATCATGCGGTGATGCGAATTTGGTGCGAGGAGAAGTGCGTTATTAGAGTTGCTGATCAATCATTAGTGGAGACTACCCGTATTCATATCATGAGAGGCACCCACCAGAATTCTTCCATTTACTAAAGAGCTTCTTTTGAGTGTGTGTCACCATAACGTTAATTCCAGGTAGAATGGTGAGCTACCCAACCTCCCACCAATAGAAGCACTACTCTTTGATCTCTTGAGTGCTAATTTTGTCAATCATGAGGGTGACGTCCATAGATGAAAGCTTCCTTCTTGTAGTTCGATTTGCAGTTAGCACCATTCTCTCTCGACAACAACGGATCCATAGAAACACATTCATCATCAACAAGGAGCGACATCAAAATCTACAAGGAAAGTTGGAAAAGTTTAAGGTTTACAAGCAACGGAACGAGAAAAAGAGCAAATTTCAAATTCAAGTAAAGCAACATACAAATGAGCGGAATTCACATATATGTTGAAGACTTACACTACAATGAGGTAATTTTATATTCAAGTATGAAGACTTATTCATGAAAGCGAAGAAAATTAAAAGGTGAGAATTTTTGAAAGTTTATGATTTCAAGACGATACAAGTTGTGAAGAATCAAGCGGTAAAATACTTCTCCCATGGCCATGGTTTATTTTTGTATTTAATTTCTCTTGTTTGAAAAAAAAAAAAAAAAAAAAAAAAAAAAAAAAAAAAAAAAAGAAAAAGAAAAAACAAGAGAAATATTTGTTCTTATTTAATGAGCCGTGGGGAAGGAAAATTTATAAGGAAGTTTCAAGCGGCAAGGTTTTAAGGTAAAAGAGTTATAAATTGTCAAGGATTTATGAAATTCAAGGGTTTATCATCAATAGTTGAAACCGAAGACCAAGAAGATAAAGACGAGGAGCGGAAGACGTTTCTATTGGATGCCGTGAGAGTGGTGTTATCATAATTGGCGATCGGATGTGAAGGTAAGTAAGTAATCTCATCCTCGATAATATGGTTGATTTCCTTTCTTAGAGATCGTCAGAAAAATGGTTTTTCAAAATATTAAAAGATGTGGGTTTTTAAAATATTTCGGAAGTTGTCCTTCCCACCATTCAACGTGTCGCGGAATTCTCTCTTCATTCCTACTGCACACATGTGAGAACCATAAAAAAGCTGTCTTTTTGAGTGCAATTATCATAAAATCCTTTTTGGTGAGGCAGAAGTCGAGGCGAAATGCTTATTGATCGTTTCTCAAACACGCGTTCTCTCATTATGGTGTGGTTATTTCTCACTCAACATTTAAGAATGAGAATATGTTCTTTAGTATTTCTAACTTCTTATTACTAGCATGCAGAAACTCTATGTCCTCATAGCTCTTTGGATGCTTGTGACGCTTGAACGCTTTGAAGTTGTGAGTTTTTAGTTTGATTTGCTCGAGGACTAGCAAAGTCTAAGTGTGGGGGAATTTGATAGGTGTAGAATACACCGTATTTACTATCTAGAGTTTATGCTTTCTTTGCTATTTTTAAATTGTGAATTTTGTATTTTACGCTTGTTTTGAGTTTTGTAGCTACTTTGGAGTCGCACGGAGGTAAAGAAGAAGAAATCACCCAATTTGAGCAAAAAGGGCAAAAAGGTCATTTTACGACCGATTGATATATGGAGCCCAAGTGGAGGTTAAGGGCAACCCAATTTGGAGGAGTACTAAAGCTAGGCCCAGTCAAGGCTAAGGGGGTTGTTATCAGGGTACCCCTTATCATTATAAAAGGGTGTAATTATCTCTGGGGTAACCCTTATCTCATATGCTGGGGTGTCTGAATCAGCCCCATTCATTACACAACCCTAATCGATTTCCTTCTCGCGCTCATTAATCATTCAATCATTTCTATACCTGAAAGTAAGAAGCAGCCATGGCTGCCGCTGTAGATGAGAGAGATCGAGGAGAAAAACGCGATTGTCTGCTGAGTTAACTTGAGAGAACAAACCGAGAGCCGAGAAGATGAAATGGTTTGTTGTTGGGTCTCAGGGGATCGAGTGTTCGATTTGAAATTGAAGGTGAAGAAATTGCTGGATTCAATTGGCAATTAGGGTTTGATTGAGACGTTGCTGCTGATTGAAGCCGATATTTGAACTGAGGTGAAGAACAGACTGCTGCTGGGTGAAATCGAGTAGAAGAAAATTCCAAGATGGATCAGATCGAGAAATGGGTTCTGATGGTGATTCGATGCAGATGATGGTGGCGATTTCAAACAACAGATGAAAGAGGATGAAATTAGGGTTTCGATTTATTCTTCGGTGAATCGGGGAGCAAGAGACGAGAGCCGATATGAAGAACAGTAGAGAAGAGGAATGAGGGTATTGAGTTATAACGATTTTGGTGGTCTTGTTGAGATGGATCGATGGGTATTGTTCCAAGGAGGTTTTACAAAGGTTGAGAGATGGGTTTGATCGGCAGACGAGACTCGAGAGTTGAGGGAGTCGATGATTTTCATGGTTATGGGGCTTGTGGATTGAGTTCTTTCGTAGTGAATGGGTTTGAATTGATATGCTCGGGAAATAGAGAATTCTGTTGAATCGAAGATGGTGGAGTTACGAAGGTTAGAGAAAGGGAATCAGAGAGCTGATAGCAATGGGTGCAGTGGGTTAAGATGAATTGTCGAGAAATGCCTGCAACGATGGGTTAAAAAGCTGAAGTATTGTAGGGACTGTGAACTTGGATTGAAGAAATTGGCAGAGTTGGGGTCTGGTGCTGAGGCTACAAATGGTTATGGAGATTGAACTGGTGCTGGCAATGGAATGGTGTATTGAGGACTGAGTGGGTTAATAACTCAGTGCAGGGCCAACAGGGCTGGCTAGGCAGAGTGAAGCAGCTGAGATTGGTGACAAGATGAGGTGCAAGAATTGAGCAAATATGTTGTGTAGTTGAGGCAGGCTGCTGTTCAGCTGGACTCAGAGCAAGGAGAAAAAAAGAAATTGATTTCAGGGGTATGGCTTGGCTGTTCAGAATTCATTGGTGTTGGTTGCAGTGGTTCAGTTCAAATGGTGATGAGCTGAAAGTGCTTGTATAGCAGGAAAGCCACACTGAAGAATGAAACCATAGATGAATGATAGGATTTGCACAGGGAGAAGAATCAGCCTGAAAATGGCTTGCGAATTGTCTAAAATCAGAGGAAACTCTGGCCAAATTTCCCCTCCGGCGAGCCGACTCAGACCGATCCGGACGATCCCGATGACCGATTCCGGTGAGCTGAAATAGGATTAAGTCAGCCGAGTTAGCAGTGATTCGATGGCCGACTCATCTGAGTAAGCCCAGTTAGCTGAGTCAGAAGCTAACTCGAGTCTGACTCACTCCTTCTCCTTGACCTTTGACTAACTGTTGACTGATGGTTGACTAGTTTGACCGTTAGTCCTAACGGTGGACCGACGGAATATTCCGTCGAATATTCTCTCGACGACAAAATTTTCAGGCGGCCGTGACGAAGTTTTCAGAAGCCAAATTCCGCCATAATCCCGGTTTTTCGTGGCGAGCAAAATTCAATTTTCTATGGACCTCTCTCATGGGTATGAAGACTTGGGCTAGGAATTGGATGGAGAATTGGACTCAAATTTGGAAAGAGAAGGTGGAAGAGTTGAGAAAAGCTTGGTACATCCTCCCTAGGTCCGAGAAGGTAACTTGTTCGAACACGAAGAAGAATTTCTTGTCAAACGCGGTAACCATGTCACCCCTTGTTGGGGATGCTGTTTGGCGCGATGTTGTTGTACCACGTGTATGCTCTTCCAGTAAGCAATTTCGAAAACTCCCTCAGACGGAGAACGTGATTGTATTCGTGTTCGCCCAGGAACTCCAGTAATCGAGAGATATGCTCTCGTGAATTTCAAGTGTCGTCGTACAGAGTGAATTGAGGAAAAGAGTACCCTCTTGGAAGAGGAATTCTTTGTATCTCGGAGGTGGGTAAGGAGGTTGATGCTTTGATGTATGTCTATTTCATCGCTTTTGACTCGATTTCGAAAGAGTTGTTCCAAATCCTCTCGTGTGACAAAATTGGATGGCCGGCTTCTCTCCCGGCGGGGTTCCGTGCATGGATCCCCTCGTCTACGTCGTTACGCTCGAGTGCGGCGCCAGGAGTGTTGGAGGTGTTTCCCATCGGCCCTAAAGGGCGTGACTCCTGTAGTAGCCGTTCTGTCAGAGCCTTGAGAAATATGAGTACTTCTTTTTGAGTTGAGACCATGTCCATTTGGGCTCGAGCAAGGACCTCCTGTCATTCCATCAAATCGGCGATGGTGGTATAGGGTCGGCTCCTCCGGCTCCTCCCAGGTTTCTCGTCCTGGCGGGATAACCGGAGTCCCGGTGGCGGTCGGAGGTGCCATGCTTGACCAGACATTAGGGGCGGTAGCGGCAGCTGGCTCCCCGGTGATCGGTGGTGTAACACTGGAGGGGGCTTTCGGTGTCTCCGAGTTGGCGTGGTTGCGTAGAAGCATTAGAGGCGCAGCTGCTCTGTCCTGGTGATCGGTGGTGTAACACCCGAAGGAGTGCTTTGGGTGATGTTGGGCTCGAGGGTGGCATAGTGATGCCGGGCCGGAAGGAGCGTTAACACCAGGGACAGTTCGTGTTAGTGTTCTCGTGGCTCGCGGTGATCCGGATCTGAGTTCCACCATGTTGAAGTTGGGATTGAAAGATGAGATTGAAAGCTGGAAATTGATATTGTATCTGAAAGATCAATCCTCCCGTTGTGGTCACCAATTGTTTAAGGGTGAAAACGGTTTCTGCTGATTTCGGTAATTTCGCGTGAGTGGGTGAGAAACGAGTCTAAACCCTAAACAATATATTGCAAGGGAGTACTTTAAATTCGAGAGATCAATCTGTACAAATCCGGCATAAACCAAGAAATGGTCGTTCCAGACTTGCTTCGGTCACAAGTGAAGGAGAAGGGTTGGTTTTAGGGAGGAAGTGAAGAGAGTGTTGAGACCGAAATAGTTGATTACGGAAGAGTAGTTGTTTGACTATAATCGAAAGTGAAAGCTAACGTATGGGAAAGCTAGCAAGTGATTTACGAGTGTTGTATGCTCCTGACCCAAAACTTGTTGTTTGGTGGAAATAGGTAAGACCTATTTATAAAAGTCGTAAAAAACGTACTGCGGTTTCGTAAGAAAATGGGAACAGTGAGTAAAGTGGAAGGAGGTGGTAACGGTAACGCTTGGAATTGATGTTCCATAATGAAAGAAACGTTTCACCATTACTCCTTGTATTTACTAACCGACTCATTCTTATGACACTTTCTTGTAACGGGCGTAGTGTACGCCGCACGCCGTAAACCACCAAACCAATACCCTAATGAGCATCCCCGATTTGTGACATGTGTTGATGTCTCGAGTATTTTTCGTGGAAAACGTGTAGCATGTTGTTGTTGCTTGGCAAGTTGATCTTAGGAGACTTGTCGGCTCGGTGGTGACCCTCGGCGGTCGAGATTTTGCATCTTGAGAGGAATGGTAGCCGTTGATTGTTGCAACCCTCTTCGTTTTGGCAGCCCGGCGTCGTGCATGGCTTTGGCATGTGTTAGGCGCGGCCAAAATTAGGGTTTAGTACAAACCGTGATGTTTGGCTTTGGGCCGCAAGTTGCCATGCCTTAGGTGGCGAACTTGTGTGGGGCGAGATTGCATCTCGAGATGGAAGGGCAGCCGTTGATTATTGCAACCCTTCGTTTGGCAGCCAGCCCAGCATGACCGGGTTGGTTTTGGCATGCTCGTGCATGTTTTAGGCGTGGCCAAAATTTAGGGTTTGGTACAAACCGTGTAGTTTTGGCATTGGGCGTGGTTGCCACGCGTTGGGTGGCGAACTTGGATGGCTGAGATTTGCATCTCAGGAGAAAGGGCAGCCGTTGATCGTGGCTACCTTCCGTTTGTAGCCTGGCAACTTTGTCTAAATTAGGGTTTGGCATGCTGAAACCCTAATTAGCGTCCTTTACTAGAATCGTTGTAGAATTCTCGTACGGACTCGGATTTTGACGGTCCTCCCCTCCATTCGACCAGAAAAGAATTTCCTATCTCCCAACGTGGGGATATTTAGGTTTTGAGCTCGTTCGGGAGGTGAAAACAGCCCGACAGTAAAACTCAGGAAGAATTCAGGAGGGATGTTTGCGGGCCCAAGGTGGCATAGCCGCGCCTGTGTCATGGCGGCATGGATGGCATGGCTTTTTGATATGCGTGTACGGCATGTTGGCGCGGTTTTGGGAAGCTAGAGCGTTTTGGGAAGGTAGCCTCTTTTGAGACCGTGGAAGGTTTGGAGCAACCTGATTGGTCAATGAAAGTAGGGGACCAGCAAGCTTTGGCATAGTTTAGGCGCGTCAAAAATTAGGGTTTGGTACAAACCGTGATGTTTGGCCTTGGGCTAGAAGTTTCCATGCATTAGGTGGCGAACTTGGACTACCGAGATCCGCATCTCGAGATGGAAGGGTAGCCGTTGATCGTGCAACCTTCCGTTTGGCGGCCGACGGCATGTGGTAGGGCAGGCATAGCTTTGGCATGGAGATGTGGTTGGCATGGTTTGCCATTGGAACGGTGGTGCGGCTGGCATGGTCGGCATGCCTTGGCGCGGAGACGTGGCTGGCATGGTTTGCCATTGGCACGGTGGTGCGGCTGGCATGGTTGGCATGCCTTGGCGCGCAGACGTGGCTGGCATGGTTCGCCATTGGCACGGTGGTGCGGCTGGCATGGTCGGCATGCCTTGGCACGGAGATGTGGCTGGCATGGTTTGCCATTGGCACGGTGGTGCGGCTGGCATGGTTGGCATGCCTTGGCACGGAGACGTGGCTGGCATGGTTTGCCATTGACACGGTGGTGCGGCTGGCATGGTCGGCATGCCTTGGCGCGGAGACATGGCTGGCATGGTTTGCCATTGGCGCGGTGGTACGGCTGGCATGGCCGGCATGCCTTGGCGCGGAGACGTGGCTGGCATGGTTTGCCATTGGCACGGTGGTGCGGCTGGCATGGTTGGCATGCCTTGGCGCGGAGACGTGGCTGGCATGGTTTGTAATTGGCACGGTGGTGCGGTTGGCATGGTTGGCATGCCTTGGCGCAGATACGTGGCTGGTATGGTTTGTCATTGGAACGGTGGTGCGCGTACCGCATGCCTTGGTGCGAGAGACGTGGGCTGGCATGGTTTGCCCGTGGCACGGTGGTGCGACGGCATGGTTGGCATGCCTTGGCGGCGAGAGACGTGGATGGCATGGTTTGCCATTGGCTGGGAGAATTAGGGTTAGGTGTATACAAAGGTGATGTCAGTTAATACTAAGGGTTCTGTCGTGGAACATGACACATGTATAAAATAAAGGTACCCTGGTAAATACGCTGATTGATTCAATAAATGCGATATTGGTCATAGTGACGTCATGTCAGATGTACGGTTTTACGATTTTATCCCTAAGCTAAAAACCACCATCAACACCTGTGATTCAGCATAAGTTAGATATCTAGATAGATCCTCCATGCGGAAAAGGAACAGATAAGGAGATAGGGGATCTCCTTGTCTGAGGCCTCTAGTAGGTTTGAAGAACTTTCCAGGTGAGCCATTAACCAAAAGCAGCAAGGTTGGTGGTGGAGATGCATTGATGAACTATGTTTCACCATTGAGAACTGAATCCCATTTGGCTCATAACCTTGATAAGAAATTCCCAGTTAACCCTATCAAGCTTTGGCCATATCAATCTTAATGCCCATTGTACCATTAGTTCCTTTTTTCCTTTTTCTGGTATTCATATGGTGTATAAGTTCATGAGCTATGGCTATGTTGTCAGAAATTTGTCTGCCATGAATGAAGACTGACTGAAAAGGTGATATCAAAGTTGGTTATGAGAGGTTTAAGTCTTTGATCAAGGAGTTTAGATATGATTTTGTAGGTGGTATTGCATAAGGATATAGGTTTGAAATGGGATGGGGTAGTAGGATTTTCGATTTTGGGAATGACGGAAATGAAGGTAGAGTTCATCTCTTTAAGAAGATAGCCAGTAAAGAAATTTTGCACCATGATAATGATGTCTACACCAACCACATCCCAGTTGGCTTGGAAGAAATTGGTGGGAAGCCATTAGGCCTGGAGCCTTGTCATCTCGCCATACTAAAGAGAATGTTTTTGATTTCCACAAGATCGTGGACTCTTAATAGATTATTATTATTGTCGGTGTTGGTGATAGTGGTGGGTATGAGATTTATGAGGGATTGATTGATGGTTATAGGTTCGGCCAGTAGCCATGTTAGCAAAGTGATTGGTGAAGCAAAGAGCAACGTCATCACTATTGTGAAGCCAAGAGCCATCTTCTTGCTTGAATTGAATCAATTTTATTCCTTATGTATCTTTTCTTGGCGGATAAGTGGAAGAAATCTGGTGTTTTTATCTCCCAATTTGATGAGCCGATCTCTCGCTTTTAGTCTTCCAAAAACATTCCGAATGTTTTGCCAATGTTCAATTTTTCTTCTTAGCCTCTCTTATGTCCTTTCCTCTATTGTTGTTGAATTGGTTCTTGGTGATCCATTCTAATTGTTGTATCTTTGTCTTCTGATCTGGTCTTGATATTGCCATATATTTCTTTATTCCATTTCTTTAACTTGACTTTAATATCTCTCAACTTTCTAGCAATTTTCAAGCAAGAGAGCCTTTCTGTTGAGTCTTCCAACATTCAGCTATGATTTCTTTGCATTCTTTGTGATCAAGCCAAGGACCAAAGAATTTGAATGGGATATGTCCTTGCTTCCAGTTAGGATTGGTATTGAGGAGAATGGGGTTATGATCAGAACCAATGGCTGGAAGGTTGGAGATGGTGGAATTTGGGTGTATTTCAAGCCAACTTTCATTTGCCAGTCCTCTGTCTAATCTTTGTTCTATGAGATGACTGCCTATTCTTCTGTTGGTCCAAGTGAAAGGACATTCAGTGTAACCCAAATCAGTAAGATTAGCTGCTTCCAATTTCTCCAGAAAGATGTTAGCTTCATAAGAATCAATATGATGTTGACTGAATTTTTCATGATCATGCAATACAAAATTTAGATCACTCATTATCAACCATGGTAGGGTATTAGTTTTATCAGTATTTTCTATCATTTTCATGAATGCACTTTATCAAGGTTAGTGTAAGGACTGCCATAATAGCCTGTGAATAACCAAGGTTCTCCTAAAGTAGGATAAACTGTGGCACTAATGTGATAATTAGACAAATCTTGTATAATGACCTTTAGGTTTATTTTCCAGGCTAAGACAAGACCACCAGCGAGATTAGATTTTCCTCTAGGTTCAACAAACCAAAAATTAGTGACTTCTATATTACTAAGGATAGCTTTCAGATTCCTAGTTTGTTGTTTGGTTTCAGATTCAAAGAAGATATCAGTATTATGTTTATTTAACATGTTATTTAGATGTCTACTGGTATGTGGTTGTCCTAGACCTTGACAGTTCCAAGACATGACATAATAAAATTGCCAGAAGTAAGAGACATTTGGATAGTTGAAAATGATGATGAGGTAACCTATAAAAGTAGCATTATGAAGAATTAGGATGTTGTTATAAAAACTTAAGCTAAGATGGAAAACTATCATTTTAACTGAGGTATTATTGATATAATTAGATTTAGATTTTGAGATATAAAGTGGAATATAATAAGAGTTACATTGACTTAGAAAGGATTTGCTCCTCAAGTGCCCGATAGTCAAATCAGTCCGGATGATCTTCATCCATTTGCGTCATTTGTTCTTGCTTTTCTTGGTAGTTGATTTTGATCCCGATCTTGGAGAAGGTGGCCAGATGCTGTGAGAGGAAATAAAGAGCTTTCTTTTTGGGCCAATCAGTGAGGATGAAGTTCAATGTCAACATCTTTGAGTTTAAACTCCTTTTTCTTCTTTCCCAGAAGCGCTTCTTCCGGTTGTTAAAATCTTCATTGATTTGTCTTTGAATATCAGCCATAGAAGGGGTGGATGCAAAGACATTTGGTGCTAAATTCTTGGTGATTATAGTCTTGATTTTTGGGAACATATCTTCAGGGATGATATCATTCTCCACACCATTCTCAGAAGTTGGATGTTGTTTCCTAGCAGCAGCTTTGATGTTTATACCCTTCTTTTTCATCAGTTTGTGCTTATTTCTGTTACTATCAATGAGTTTTTTTGTGTTTCTTTTGACAAGCTAAGGCTTCATTGTTAGTAGTTGGTATTTCTCCTTTGATGGGTTGATGTAATCTAGATTTGAAGATGACATAGTCTTCAGGGCCATCAAGCTCTTCAGTGCTATTCTTTGGGATGATCTGTCTTTGTGCTAGCCTCATTTGATAGAAAATTCCTCAGCAGCATCCATGTCAGTGTAGTGTCTTATTTTGATATTATTTTGAGGGCTACTGGTGTTGGAATTGGTTGGGGTATTGGAAGTTGAGGGGTATGAGTTACTGAGATTTGATGGATCCTTCTCTTCACATAGAGGACCAGGGTGATCTAGAATTCTGCATACCTTGCAGAAATCAATACCATTCAAGGCATAAGCCATTTCAAGCCAGTGAGAGATGGTTGGGGTTTCATAAGCATCAATACCATATTTTAAAGCTCTAGTTACATCAATGGTTAAAAAAACTTCCAGATTCTTTTCATCTTCATCTCTCCCATATGCTTTCTTAGCTTTCTGAAAGATTCCTGCTGGTCTGATGATGTTACTCATATCAGGGATGATGTGCCTTGGAACTCTTTTGACTAGAGCCCAAATCTTGACTCTATAGAAGTTTGCTTCATCAATAAAATCTGGTCCAGCAGGTGGAACTTCAGTTAAGACTATAAGTTTGTCAAAAATTCCTTTAGTACCTCCTTTTCTAAACACTTTGTAATCTTCTATGTCTTGCCTAGTTTGATAGAATAATAATTTTTCTCTTCTTCCAAAGGTTTACTTCGCATTTCTTCTAAGCTCCCAGTTTAAATTGATGAAACTTGAGATAGTTCTGGTTTCATGGGATATTTTGCTACAATATCTTCCAATGAAGACCCATTTCCAATCTTCCTTCTTTTTGGGTAAAGTATTTTCAGAGTTGATGAACACTTTAGGAAAAAGATCTTCAGGGATGTTTAAAGAGGAGTTCATCTCTGTTCTACTAAGTTTTCAACTTGATCTGAAGATTTGGTTCCTGAGGAGGAGGCCATGAAATGGTTTTGAGTGATGATGGTTATGATGTGGATGAATGAGTGAATGGTGGTATGTGTAGTACTTGAGCTAAAAACTTTAATTTGAATTTTGTGATGTAGGTAAGCTTTGTACTTAGAATAAGTTTTGTTGTTTTGTTGGAGATGGTACTGATGATGCTCTATAATCCAAATGCAATCAGAGATGAAGTAAAAGTACCATGTGCTATCCAAGTGAGTCCAATGTCTGTGATGTTTGGCTTTGCTGACTGAGTTGGTGTTGTTGACTACTGGAAAACCTTGTGAGAGGGACCTGTCAAAAAAAAAATCCAGAGCAATACAAGATATATTTATGGTAGTAAAACATTTGTATGTGAGTTCTAATAATGGTGAGAGTGCCTGCATTATTATCCAAATTACTAGTATAATCATAAAGGAGGTTTTGATCGCTGCTGTGCTCAGTAGTGGGGCTTATTACGATGGTTTCATGGTGATATAGGTGATGGAAGATATGGATATGCCGAGGGTAGTGAAAGAGCCATACCATTGTGGTAGAAGAGTACTTAGCCTTAGTTTGTGATTACCATTGTGTGTGCTAGCTTTTGCGTGATCTCTGGGAGCATTAACTTGCCAATCGAAAGAGTAAGGATTATGCAGGACTGAGCTGTAGTTATTTGAGTCGAGGGCGTGTGAATGGTATGTATAGACAAATGAGCTGAGCTGTTGTTTGGGCCAGGTGTACTTTTAGCCCATTTCCACATTCCATTGAGCCTTAGTTGAAGCGATTTAGATAACCACTCGGCTATGATATTTGGGCTTTTCTGCGGTGGTGATTCCTAATCGTATGCGTGTGAATGGGTCGTGCGAGATGGTTGATCGATTAATTGCACCAACATGTTTTACCGCCAAGTGGAGATCGTGTCATCCCCCAAACTCCATCTCATCAATAAAACCATAATGATATTAGATAGCCTTAAAGAAGAAAGAGGTTATGCATTTTAGGTTGTAGGTATTGATGCCCTAGTCGTGGGAGAAATGAAGGGACAAAGATAGGATTAAGGGTATTGGAGACGAAAGGGTTTGTTCTTTGGAAACCGTCGTCACTTAATGGTGTGTAAACCCAGCACCAATCGATGGAATTCCTTATAAATGTCTCTTCTAGCATAAAGAAATGTTCTAATTTCTTATTCCATTCTTCTCCGTTTTCCTTAGCAAATCAACTTTGAATTCCTTGTTGCTCCAAACACTATGTCTGACTCTGAGAAGAAATCTGATCAAAAGGGTAAGCCAAAATTGATATTGAACCGAGGATTCACTGGTATCCTCGAGAGAACTGCGTGTCTCGATTGCCCTATGGCATTCCTTTTCCTCAGGGATGTGAATCGCCTAGCTTTGAGGAGAGTTTTTCCTAGTACTTGGATGGCATGCAGCATAATGTCGAAGTGAAAATCGAGGAGTGTTTGCAAGATGATGGGCCTCCATGCATTGTTCATGAGCTTTTGATTGATTCGCCAGTTGATCGTCTCCGTCAGTATTTCAAGCAACAAAACCCGCTTGATTAATCGGGATACAAGTAATCCTTTTGCTTGATGTGGGTGTTGGAGGTGGTGGAGGAAGCAATAGACAACATGTTCCCGATTATGGTATTGATAGTTCTTGATGATGTTGATGTTGTTAAGAGGTACGTTAATGGGATGCATATGTGTTACTGCTCATCCTCGGGATGGGATCGAGAAATCATTGGGTATTGTATGTATATCACCCCAAATTTGGTCCATTTGAGGTACATGAAGGCGTAGCTGTTGTTGCCGATCGATTTTTGGTGTCCGCTTTGAGTAGAGTCGGATTCCGGTCCGTTACTATTTCTGCGAGGAGAGTTTGGTGGTTCGTCGATGGCTAATCAACCTTGGCGGAATGACGAGCCCATGCGTTTTCCCGTTATGGACGCTCTTTGTCCAGCCATTGGTAATATTGGCCGTGCAATTTTTGCAGGAATGAGTAAGCGAGACTAATCCGGCCCACCGAACCAGCTACCAATCCAGTCACCGATCCAGACCATCCAGAGATGAATGTGCCTAATTCTCATATGGGTGTATCTGACAATATTTCTAGTGATGCTGCAACAGCTGATGTTGAACCTGAAGAGGAACCTTCTCCCCCTAATCCAAGGAGACGTTCTGTGGAGCATAGTGTTTACATGACTCGTAGCCGGACTCGTAGCGTGAGCCAGGGAACTCGGAGTAAGGCTTGTCTCTTCTCTTAGTAAAAAGCTTTGCAATCTTTTTGTTTTATGAATAGTTTGATGAAGAAAGTGGGTTTTTAGTTTGGGACTGTTCCGAATTTTATTTGGTTTATGGGTGTTGCTTTCAAAACTTTCTGGTTTAGATATTTTGCAATTTTGGGTTATGTTTGAACAATTACTATGTCTTTCTGTTTGAATGTTGATGTAAGGATGATTGTGGTTCTTGGATTTGAAATTGGTTGAACTGATTATGTTTTGTCTTTGCTGGGTATGGTTGTTATTATGACATTTGAATTTGGGTAGATTCCAGTAGTATCTATCTTTGAATTGGAAAGGATCAAATTTTAGGTATGTAATTTGTTTAAGAACTGATTCTTCATAGAGGAGATGAATTAGAGTTGGGGGTAGAGGTATTGTAGGACTATTGTTGCTCCAGTATAAAAGGATTTTTACTAGTTTGATAGAACTTGGGATTGAATATTGGGGTTTTGGTAGTTCTGAGATTAATGTAGCAGTAATGTTATCAATAGAATTTGTAAATTGAATCTTAAGATGAATAAGCAATGGTAGATTTCTTGGGAAAGCATAGTGAGTATGATTGCTAGGGGTATTTGAGGTGCCTGTAGAACAGATGATTTCTGTTATTCCTGTGATATCTGTGATGTTTGGGGTGCCTCAGATTTGTGAGTGATTTGTGAGATTCATGTGATTTGTGGTAAGATTTAGGCAATTACAGTGTGCGGAATGCATTGGGTTCATGATAAATAATGATAGTGGAGAAGCATAAGAGGGGAAAAGCTTAGAGTTTGTAGGTTTCCGACATTAAAGACGGCTGATTTCCGATTGAAAATAGTCGTTAGGAGGTTGCTGACAAAAAAAAACGGCTAGAAGATTCCGGAAACAGGGAAGAAAAACTAGATATCAGGTAGGGAGGAGAGAGGGAGTCGTACTGAGAGAGAAACATCGCAGAGACAGAAACTGATCAGACAGTTTGGCTGTTAATCACAAGCAATTTCGTTTAATGAGAAAAGGTGAACAATATAAACATAAAGGTTGTATTCTACTGGATATTTTCCAACGATGCCATCCAAATATAAAGTGAAGATGATAAGTAAGTACACTGTCCACCAATTCAATATCTACATTGCCATGATACATTGTTTCTTGACAAACAATCTCTACCACTGTTTCTTGTATTCAGAAATCTATAATCAATTGAAGGCCTCTTCTACTCAACTTGCCAAATTCAAGTGGAGTAAGATTGCCTGAAAGAATGAAGTCCATCCTGGTACAGCCCAAGGTGTGAAATTGCCTTGGGAATCAAATCTCTCAAAGAAGGGTGTTGAATCAAAGAAGACCGAGCTGCACCTCAAGAGCTGCCCTTGCCCTCGCCAGGCCTTCACTATTGCCAACATGCAATGCCAAGTAACATAGGAGAATTAACCCATGCAGCTGTGCCCGATCGCTGGCCCTCAGTAATCTCAACAAAGGTGTGACACCATCATCCTCGATAATCGCCTTAGAATGCTCTACACAAAGAAAATTCTCTGGGCAGGCAAATTTTCCCAAGGCAATAGCGGCTTCTGTTGCCACATCCGGGTTCTTGTTACCAAGCTGAAGCACGATGGGATTAATAATTCGAGTCTCTCTAGCAGGGAAGGTTCGAGCCAACGATCCAATAGATTTTATAGCAGGAACTTGCAGTGATGGACTACTTTCCTCTTGCACTAATCTCAGAAGCTGCTCCACAACAGCCTTTGCAGCTGGGGAATTGGTCTTGAAAGCTGCCCGTCTTAGGTCTGCATTCAATTCCGCCGCCGCAGTAATCTCCATTATTGTCATGAGGCAATTCAGCTGTAAATCCCCTGTTTCTTTCTCGATAATTTTTGCCAAGCAAAGTAGTCCTTTTGTCTCTGTAATTCTTCTACTATTTGAAACACTCCCTTTCGATAGCATCCATAGTGCTTCAGCACAGTTAATCTTAAGCTTATGTTTCACTTCAGGTTTTACATTCTCCCTTTCTTTTTAGCATGCCCGCTATGGCCACTACTACCCTCTGAATGTAAAGAAGACGATGAACTCGAATGCGGGTAATGATTCTGTTGACCGCCCACATTCCCTTCTCCTCCGCCTCCTCCTTGTAACTCCTTATTAATCCTGACCAAAGAATGAAAGCTAGTAGGTTTTCAGGTAAAGACTTGGGTTCATCCACAGAGGTATTGAAAGAAAGCAAAGAAACAAGTGGCCTAATAATTTTTCTCTAGCGAATTCCTCTTGAGCAGCAGGATCATTCTTTGCCATTCTTGAAACCAATTTAGCAACACCAATCTGAACTCTCATGGTAGAATCATTAAGCACTTGAACAATGATTTGTGCACCATGTTCGGACACAATAATTCTAACCTTTTCTTGATCCGTCGCCAAATTAGCTAAAGCATTAGAGGCAGCAATTTGTGAATCAGGTGAAGCCCCTTCTTTCAATAACTTAAGTAACGGTGGTATACCTCCTTCTTCAACAATAATCTTCTTATTCCGATCATGATCATTAGCTAAACTAGCAAGTTCATTTGCAGCTTCGACACGATCAGATACACCCCCCATATGTAAAGCAGCAATATAAGACCAAACCCATGATAAAATAGGATCATTACTAGCAATAGGAGGTAATGAAAGAACAATACCAGTAGAATCAATTGAATTGAAATCATAAACACTCAATACCCATTCTAAATCACCAATAGAAGAATCTAACAAATTAAAAACCTTGCGGAAATCAGCTGCTGATGTTATTGTAAATGTAACGAAATGAAATAAACCATTCCTCTTACATTTACGTACGAGGGTTAATGTTCTTTCTAAATTCCTTGATATTTCTGATATTATACGACGAATTGGACGTTCATAAAATGAATAAGAAGATTGATTAATATTAGTAGTATTTGTTGATAATCTAATTACGGAACGTAACATTTGAGATAATCGATCAATATGTTTACCTACTTCTGCACACTCAACCTTGAATGATTCTGTTTCTTCTACTGATTTACGAATTCTTTCCGCTAGTAATATTGGGTATGAGAATTCTTCTTCTATTTTTTTCTCTTCTTCACCCATCATTTTAATCAGCCCCCTTCTCTACAAAAACAAACTGAACCCTGAATCTCTCTCTCTCTCTCTCTCTCTCTCTCTCTAAAGTCTATCTTTAATGGAGTTTTTTTTTACTCTGCTTTCTTCTTCTTCTTTATTGAAGCTAAATTTTGAGTGAGGGTTTTTGTTTTGTTTCTCTACACGGACAGTGTAGAAATATACGCTGATAGATACGTTTTCGGATGATGTGGAAGGATTTATATGTCGACACGTTTGATTTTGTTTTGGTTCTGAGGTTGATTTGTGCAATAATAAAGCGGCACGTGTCAAGGAATATCACCGGAGAAAACAAGGGGAACGCAATTTTTGGGGTTAGTTGGAAGTAGGCCTGCACAGTAACCGAACCGTAACCGCAAACCGAACCGTAACCGCACAAACCGAACCGTAACCGCACCGAACCGATGATCAAACGGTCGGTCACGGTTTTAATTTTGATAACCGTTAGATCTTCGGTTCGGCCAACGGTTCCACCATTAACCGAACCCTAACCGAACCGATTAACCGAATATATCTATAACCGTTGATTTTATAAATCATTTTAATCATAACCCTACATTTATTGTATATAATCAACTTAGCTAAACCCTAAAATCAACACTCGCTCACTTTTCCTACTCTCTTTATCTTCTTCTTATCTTCTTCAGAGAACTACGCCTCTTTCTCTTTTATTTTTTTCTTCTTCCATTTAAAATCACCATCATCACCACAATCACCAACTCCTCTTCTTCTTCTTATTTGACTACTTCTTTTTCTTATTTCCCAACCACTCGCAAAGAACACCAAATACCGCACCACCACCGCAACATCATCATCACCATCGCCCGCTACACCACCAAACATCGCGCCACCGCCCCGCTACACCGCCAAGACTCCCAGACCACCGCCTTCTACACCACCAAAGACTAAAGACCACCGACTTTTGATTGAAGAAATTATAGATTAATTGTTTGAATATTATAATTTTAGGGTTTTTAGAAAATTGATTTTCTTCGTGTTAGGTTTCCACGAGGAGATGATATTGATCTTCTCTGGTTGATTTAGGGTTTTTAAGAAAACTGTATTTTCATTTTTAATTTTACTTTGTTTTCTAATAAGATCCGGGTGTTGGGTTGTTTGAGGAACTAAATTGAGATGTAAAATGGACCGATGAATCTCTATTCGATTTGTTTGAGAAAGTGATGTTGTTGTTGAATGTAAGTTATGCGCGGGAAGAAGCCATTGATTTGTCAATTTTAAATCGGTCAAAACCGGCCAATAACCGTAACCAGACTAATTCAACACGGTTGGTTTTAAAACCGAACCGATTGTTACACGGTTCGATAACATTTGAGAATCAAGAATCGTGCTATACACGGTTAGGTGAACGGTTTTAGCCATAACTAATCAGAACCGCACTTGCCGTGTGCACCCCTAGTTGGAAGATCGTGAGAGTGAGACCGACTTGGTCTTCGAAGCCGTCAGCGATGGATGAATTTATTACCGTGGATATATGTTGGACGTGTTGCGTACGCGGATCATCTAACGGTTCTTAGCAACAACGACGACACAATACGACACTAGGATCTCGTTTGGTGAGTTGAGAATGGATATATCTCGGGACTCCTGTAAGGGCTGCGGATAATAATTTCATTAAGGCCGTGTTGAGTACCCCGGATATCCCATCCCGCTAGGTTGGGTTACCTAGTAAAAAACACTTAAAATGCGTTTGTTTCACTACGATTCCTATCTTAGATTAGGATTACTAAACCTTCCTTGATTTTAGGAAGCCAAAAGATTGGGGTTATGGTATTCTCTCAAATACCTAAGATAGGGATATACTTGATCCGTTGATAATTTCTCCAAAATAATACTACTTACGTTTCTTAAAAACAAATACTTTTACTTTTTCATTTTACCCTAAAAATAGGCAAAATTGAAAAAGTGAAAGTATCTCTTTTTTAGAAACTGAGGGAGTATAAGTTGCGTGATTCCAAGACTTGCATGACATAAATTTTAACGGAGGATATATCATTTTTGGGCACATCGGATCCGGGCCGCAGGGGCTACATGCTCATCCGACTCGGATCTTTTTCGGGACAAAATGTCAAATTTTAACTTAATAAAGTGATACTCTCGAGTCCTTATTTAGATATAGGATCGGGTGTTTTCACGGATGTTAAGAGAAACCAAGCTAATTTTTTTCGTCTAAGGTGTCCCTTATCTTAATAGCATTTCATAAAACATCAAATCTCCCACAAATTTTATCGTAGAAAAACTTATTATTAGGCGTGAAATGAACGGTTTAATCTTTCATTGCTTTAGATACATTGGTATGACATTAGGAATGAAATATACAGTTTAATCTTTCATTGCGTTATATACACTAGTAAGAACACATGTGCGATGCACATGCTTGAATTTGTCTCATTTAACAATATTAAATTTGAAAGCGGTGAAATCTTTTGCGTAAAATAAAATTTTACTATTTTTATTTGTACTCGTTACGTAGATAATTCAAAGAGCTTTTTAAATATATAAATTTTATAAAAATCCGGCATATATTTTGAAAGATATTAAGTTTTTAAATATTTTGATATATTTTTAAAACAATGGTATTTCTGTAAATATATACATTTCTAAGGACTTTTGTAATTTGATGTTATTTGATATGCGTTTCTACCCTTTATTTTTATTGAAATTACATGATATAATAGAGCTTGGTAATTTAAATAAGGACAACTTAGTAATCTAGGGGGTCTCCTACCAAAAATAGCTCTTTTCTTTATGAAAAAGGTTTTTGGAAGTTGTAAACAATATTAAAACATAAGGTAGATTATGTTATTTTGCATTGAAGACAGCAAATTAACATGATTTTTTGAATTTTTTTTCCAATAATGTAGTATTTTTAATGCAAAATAATATCCTCGCTCTTATTCCCTCTGTTTCAAAAAGATAGGCTTGTTTCATGTGTGATTTGTACATGAAACAAGTCCATCTTTTTAAAATGGAGGTAATATTTTTTACTATTGTTCACAACTTCCCGGGAAGGACCACATTAGAATGTGGGTATGCAATTGCACCCCTTCAAATATGAGTTATCAAGCCTAATTAGATACCCTTTTAACCATTTTAGCATATTTAAAACCCCAAATACACGCCGGTTGGTGCCTTGCCCACCCATTCCTCAAATCCTAGATTTTCGCCTGACAACTTCCAATGCTAATGAATGATTAGTTATTATATTGTGCACAACAAGATAATAAAGCCCTGCAAAAATATATAAAATATTTTTGTAAAAGGAGACTTATCAAAACGCTCTGAACCTTCATCTAAACAGGATTATGAGTAGTGTTTTTGCTATAATCTCCTCCGAATATATAAAAAAAAAAGTACTGCCAAAGTAATGATTTCGGTAGCAATTTCAAAATTATGTTTCGCTTTTAGACCCCTATCCGATAAGAGGGAAAGTTTTTGTTGGCAAACAACACCTAAAAGGCTTAACGGTTTATAGTACGTGAGTTTATGCTGCTCGAAAATGCTCGGGCGAAAAGTAAAGTGGGATGACAAGGATACACATTGAACATATATCTCTCTTTCTAGAAACATCATCCAAGTGGAAAATAGAATGTACAGTTCCTTCACTTCCTTGTATCTTTCCTTAAACTAACCAAGAATGTCTGGGTATTTTTTTACTTTAAATTTTATAATATTTTTCGTGATAAATAAAATAAAGAATTGCCAGTCTCTAAATCATGTGCTACTTTGAGGTGGCTTAGCGCATTAGGTATTACTTAGTTTGTTTTCAAAAAGATAAGCTCGTTTCGTTTTTTTTTAAAAGTCAGATATTCTAAATTTATTACTTTATCCATATTAGAGATTACATTTCTTTCTTTTAACAAATTCGGGACCATTAATTGGTGATTAAAAGCAAAAAAAGAAAAAAAAAAAAAAACAAATTCGGGACCATCTACTGTTTTTCTCTTTAAAATACTAAGTCAACCACTTTTTTCTTAAGGATAAATTAGATAAAACTTGATACAAATAATTGGTTTTCTTAATTCTTATGAAAGAACAAACAAGCCTGTCTTTTTTAAAACGGAGAGAGTAGTTACGTATCAGTCTTCACTGATGCATATATGATGCGGTGATATTAGTGATACTAATTGAAATTGACCATCACTAATTATTATCGGATGAAACCAAGATTCATTCGTCTTATAAGGTATTGTCGTCTTTATCGTATTGAATTTGCATATGAGATGTTTAAATGCATTTTCATTCATGTACAATAGTATAATCAAATAATGGTAGAACTATCAGACCTGAAATTTATTGTAATTCAAATAAATTATTACATTAAATTTGATTGGGCATATTATACTAATGGAAGGAAAAAAAAACTAACGTAAATTCTAGAAACAAATTGCAATACCTATTTTTTTTTTTCCAAATTGGCTACGTTCACATGTGTTTTTTATTTCGCATCGACCAATATTGGGTTCCATTCGTACGCGTCGAACAAAAGGCGTTACGGCAACAACAAGATAAGTGTTAGTCAAAAACAAATTGATACCTCGGGGTGCATATGAATTAAAAATCTTGGATCAATGTCAATAGATACAGATACATAACGGCTGAACGACATTATATCATTCGACATGACGATATATTACTCTACCATAAAACTATACCGTACAAAATCTTGGGTTTTTACTTTTTCATTTAATTCTTTCTTTGGATCCCATCTTGTTGCTCGGCTTCCAACTAGTTTCTTATAAACCCTTTTGTAATTTACTTTGAATGATAATAATAATTGAGTTTTTGTTGCTTCGAAACTGTTCAAGAGTCTCATGTTTGTACCCACACTATGCGCACCACAACACCAACATCAGTAAGTAAACCTCAAACCATTTTCGAAAGTCATCTCTTTGTCTTTATGAGACGATTGATTACGGAAGCATGACCAGGTTTGCATAACTACAACAACGATTTGTCTCATTGCCCATTATGGACGGAGGTTTAGGTATATACACAATGAATGATACAAAAACTAGTTACTTGGGCTCTTGTATACGGACTCCAACCATTACAAGACATAATTCTTCGCAAATCTGGTATTATTAGGTCGAGTTCAAGATTTCAACATGCATTAGACCTCTACATACATGTATGTGGCATTGAAGCTTCCACATTCAGCCATGGTAGTTCCATACTTCGATGCTGTGAAGAAGGAGATACATATCCGGTATAATAGAATGCACCATTCTCTTTGATGGTTGTCCCTACAGATGAGCTTGACCAGACGATTGAGCCTAGACAATTTAACGATGTTCTTAGCTGCAGACTTGGTATCCCACTTTTTGAAGAATGAGGTGGCTTATGTCCAAGTTACGACGAAGAGATTAAGATTATTGGTGATCATGCCTTGCATGGTGCACGTATTGGTCTCAAACTTCGTGGCGACCTTGTTCGCAACGCCCTGGCGATATGTGTTTTAAGAAGGGTACTGCTAGAGCACCTTGCTAGGTCGAACTCAAGCGTTGCTATCTCAAGCTTGTTTATTAAGTTTAGGTGATCAAAACTGTAAGTATTGATTTCTAGTCTACTTATATCTATGTTTCGGATTAGGATAGAAGTGTGTAGTTGAGCATTAGACTTCACGGCGTTCACCAATTGAAGAAGAAGATCTATTGAAGAGCTTGGAGGAACTTCATCAACAAAAGGTATGTGGAGACTAAAACTTATCTATCACTCGAAGTTCATTCTATTCTATCTTCTAAAGAGCGTAAGCGTATAGCTATATAGACTTTTACATTATACACATTTGAAATTTCTAGCGAGTTTATCTCGTTTATATATTTCTCAAAATACGTGTTGGAAGCTTTTTAGCTTTAGCTTAAACTTCATCATTTACTTGACGAGTTTAGTTGGAGACAATTTATTTGTTGGAAACTAAACATTAAGTCAAGATGATCATGTAAAAATTACCTTGAACATCTTACATGATTTGTGTGAGACAATCATTTGATGTTAACTTGGGAAGTTTTGTATTGATTGATTAATTACTTACTTAAAGCTAGTGGTATGTGTAAGATTACCATTGTTGTCTTCTAAGGATGTTTCAATGATTAAATGAGAGTTTTAGAACTACTACCAATATCTGGATATAGCACGGTATCGTCGTTGTATGCTAACCCAGAATACTAGTTCAAATCCTAACTCTTGTTTTAAATGAGCGAGGTTTTAACAAAATGTCCTGAATCGTGATTTGAAAAAATGGATGTTTGCGAACGACTAGACTAGGCTAAGTCCGGAACTGTAGTTCACGTAATCAGTTTGCGAACACAGTTAGGTTCTAAAATCGGTAAGTATGACAATTGATACTCATGAACTCAGGTTCGTTTGCGAAATCGGTTTGCGAAATAAAGTCCTTGGAACTTTAATGAAATAAGGTATGTTCGTGAATTGGTTCTTGTATAGTACTTTGTACAACTACAAACCAAATCAATATGTTTCAAATGGTTCATATTTATTTCTATGAGATGATGAACATTTGAACAACTCTCTTGAAACATATTTAGATTCATTTGATTATCTATCATGATTTATTGATCATCATATTTGATATATAAGTGTTATATGAATATGGCTAAACTATAAGTGCTCATGTGGCTAACTTCGGTTAACCTATTATTGAGCCAACGATTATACATGTTTAGGTACGGTTCACCCATATCTAAATATAGGTATATTTCATTTGTGTGTATTAAGCTAATACCATCTAACGGTGGATATTGATTGCTTATTTTCTAAGCAGACTTAGCTTGAATCTTATAAATCAGGAGTTCATCTAACGGTGAATATCAATTGCTTTGTTACTAAGCTATCTTAGCTTTGATTTATGCAACCCTGATTTGGAAGACTATATAAGGGAGAACTCTAGCATCTGGGAAACAAAATCCCGATACTCTCGTGTGTCCTAGTTACAAACTAGAGTCGATTTTCCATTAACCTAGAGTTTTCCAAAACCATCATTAGACTTCATTTGGGATTCGTGAAGCGGATCCAACTATTTTCTCTTTGTAGTTGCGTATTTGATCTTAATTTTTCTATGATATTGAGTTTAATCTTCTCTAAGGTTTTCTCGAGATTTATCTCCGATAAATAAGATATAAAAAGTAATCACAACAATTCTTCGTCTCGACTCTTGTGATTCCGCAATAACTTTTCTCGTTAATCAATTAGGTTATTGTAAGGTGACCGATGTAGATTTTAGATAACCAAAATTAATGACTAAATGAAACCTAGTTATATCCATAAGCGCATAAAGTCAATTGTAGTATAGATAGCAAATGCGGTTCGTTCTCACGAGGAGTGTGAAGATACTACTACTAACTAATATCAAAAACTAAATGATCAAATTCAATATTTCGGAAATTCAGGACAAAATGAAATATGAATAATCGTAACAAAATAGGTAATGGGTTATTAGGGTTTTCGATTTCCACCAATTTAATTATATAATTTCTATTAATCTCTATTATTACTCAAGATAAATTTGGAAATCAATCTCATGTCTCAGAAGATGGTATGTTAAATTCTAAAAATATAGCTTCTCCGTTGTAACCTCCTTAGCTTCATGCCTAGTGATTCTAAAGCATTACATATCAATCCTAAAGCATATCACGTCAAAGGAATTAACCCAAGCCGCGAAATATCAATTGAAAAGCATAAATAATCAAGAAAATCACATAAACGATTAAACACCAAGCTATATGAAGATAAATTGCTAGTCAATCCAATCATTATTAGAAACATCATCGTAGAGTTTATATAATTAAATCGGCTTCTATCTAAACCCAAAAAACAATCTAGAAAAGCATGGAGAAAAGAAAATGAAAACCAAACATCAAAAGCCTATTCCTCCTTTACGGCTATGTGGTCGCCTCCTTTCTCCCTTTGTGGCTGATGAGTGCCAAATATTACGTATTTCTACGTCTTTTTATTGGCATTAACTCATCTTTTGTGCTCTAATTCTCTATTTTATCCCAAATTCTGTATTTTTGTTGTTTTCAAGGATAATTATTTTTACTAATTAATTTTGTGTTTTTAGGTACTAAATAAAGCTTGGATTAATTGAGAAGCCAAAAGAGTAGGAAATTGGTGGCCAGTGGCGTAAAGGCAATGAGAAATTCCCAAGAAATGTTGCGCAAAGAGCAGCTGCAATCCGCTTACCCGATTCTCGCAACTGGCTTTGCAAGAGATACACTAGCATGGGCTTGATATATTAGCTTTGAAGAAGACATGGGCTTGGTAGAGAACCCAAAACCCAAACCCGTTTTCCAAACCCGGTTCATCAAATCTTATACACCCATTCAACACCCAACAAGATGTTCAAGATCCAACGACATCTCCGCTCGTTGCATCAAAGTTTGATGCGAACGAACCACACTCTAGCCACCCCTCTTTCTCCCCAAAATCGATCAGATGCAAATATCTTCTCCATTTCTACCCTTCTCCTACAATACTAGCACTAAACCATCAAATCCTCCTCCAAATCCATCTCCCCGACCATCTCTGCTCTCAACCAACTCCATAAACACAATCAAACTCCTAATCTCTATCTCTCTCCATCTTATCTTCTCCGTTATCAAAAACAGTAACCCTAGAAGCTAGGACTGAGAGAGATAAGACTAGGGTTTCTTCAACAACTGGAAAACTAGGCTTGCAGAGATGAATTAAAGAAGGGAATTATCAGAAAACGCGTCTTGGTGAGTGGGTAATCTCTAATTTACGAATTTAAGTGATTGAGAGATTTTTGTGTATAAAGAGGGAGGATATTGTGATGTAAAAATCATGCCCGGATTAGCCGGTGCACCAAGATGTAGTTTATGTTTGTTTTTATTATTTTTATCATGTTCTAATTTGATAAACTAGGGTTTAGATGAAACCCTTGATTGTATGCTAAGTTAGTCAATTCCATGTTATTGTTCTTGTTGTGCTTCACTGTTTTAGGAAGGATTAGTTAGATAGTTGAACAAATTAACCTGTGATTAGTTGTACTGTAAGAAGACATCTAATACTAGGGGTGAGTTAGTGATATTATTTAATAGGTCATCCATTTGAGAACTCACTGGATTAAACGTCATGCTTGAACCTTCACCGGTATCCACTTGTAAAGGGACAAGACCATAACTTGAATATGTATTGTCTTAGTATAGGATTAGGAGGTGGATTCAACTACCCTAGTACCCTTATTTATATTTGAGTTCATTTTAATCTTATTTGTTTAGCATAATCATTCATCATTCAAAGATCGACAAAACAAACCCCCTTTGTTAACTCTTTCGTCTTTAATAAGTAATGTAGAACTTAGAAGTTTAGCGTCGCATCGTAACAACTCCCCGTGGGATCGACACATTTGCCCTGTTACAATAGACGCCGTGCACTTACGAAATTGTAGGTACCTTTCTGACCTATAAAGTTTTTGGCGCACGTGCCGAGTGAGTTGGCAAACGGTGTAGTTAGATAGTTTAGTTTCATTTTTACTTGGTTTGTAGTTAGGACTTGTAAATAATCTTTGTTTTATTTTGAAAAGAAAGAAAAAAATTGTCTGATCTTGATTTGTAATCTTTACCTATATTCTCGTTTTTGTTTCGTTTTGTTTTGATTGCAGGTACCTCTTGGTGTCTCTATCCATAATAATAGCTCTTTGGTGTTTCATATTATATCTTAAAACTTTTAGTTCACAATTTTTCCTAGTTCGGTAGTCTTAATATCTTAGCCTTTTTGTCTTATAACTTTTGCAATTTAGTTGAAGTTGCTTTTGACCTATCGGTTTTCATATAATCAAGTTTAGTATATAGTTTTTAATCATTTATGTTTTAAATATAGTTGTATCTAATTAGTCTTGTAACTTGTCCGTAACATAGAAGTAGTATTAGATTATGAATTAGTGTTGTAGTTTTCAATCCCCATAGCATTTGCATATTGGGTTAGTCTCTGTTTTGTAGCTTTTGGATTGGTGTTTAGTTTAGAAACTGTACATAGATTTTTAGTCATTATCTTTTACTTTGCATAGTTACATCTTCTTATTTTTGCATTCTCCACTTAAAGTATTGTTTGTAAATTATACTAGGGATTAACCCGTGCCTAACAGCACGGGAATTATCATATTTAGCTAATAAAGTGGGCATCTCTGCAAGATTGATATTAAAATACATGCATGATTGAATTCTATCTATGAAATAAAAAAACTAAATTACTAATGCTTCGATCCCAAAATCATAAACTGAATATTAAACACTAGATAGTTCTTTGTATCTCAAAAAAAAAATTGATGGTAAATCAGCAGCTGAAGACAACCAAGTTGGCTTTAGTTTATACAATGAAAACCCTAAAGTTTATAATGACATCAAACAAACAAATCCCAAACATAAACCAACAAAACAAAACAAATTTGGAGATTCAGGTCTGCTTATATTTCATGAATGCGTCCAGTGAATTTTGAGACATCAATAAATTTAAAATTCCTTGAACAAACTGTCAAAGATAAAGACTAAAGTTGATAAGATTTAAATTTAAATAGAAGCAAAAGAGGTTTTAATGATCCACCAAAATTGTTCCTGCCATCTATTTACCTTATGTCGTGTTGTATTTATTTTCAAATTCCTAATAAAGGGGTTAATTCACGCCTTCTCGTGGGTGATTGAATTTTAAAATCTGAAATTAAAAAGAAATGAATGACTATCCATTATGGCAAATTGAGCAACAATCTAAAAATGAAACATAGATTCAGGATGTAAGGACGTCCATTTGAATATCCTTCATGAGCGAAACATAGTCAATGTTTAAAACAACTACTTAATTTCTTAAATTTTGAAGTTACAAAAGAAACCTGATTAATCTACACTTGAGAATCCTTGTGATAACGTATTTTAGTGGTGTGCACATCTCTAAACCCAGGATCCTATTCATCACGAAACCATCCAATTTGAGAATCTTGTAAATAAAAACACCAAATCGAAGTTAAATCATACTCATAATCATAAACAAACCCATAATAATAATAATAATTAAAAAAAAAAACTCACTTCCTAATTTATCATCGAACACCTAAAGAACAGGAATAAACTATGTTTAACAGTGTATTTATGCTGTTGAAGCTCATGAATAATTGTAGAGATTTTTCATTTCTTCGGGGCATCCAGTACGAATGATTATGATTCAAATGAAGAAAAGAAGGATAATATTGATACACTTTTTGGTTTTCATTGCCAGGGTTTCTTCAGTGCTCGAGCATAGAACCGTTTCAGTACTAAAAAGAATTTGTCCTTCTAAAAATATTTGCTTTTATGACTTTTTTATGAGAGAAATCTGCAATCTATCTTTCCTTCCCAATTTTCTTTCTGATTTTTCGTTTGCTCAAAAATTGAGAATTAGAGTTCTTAAATCCACTTCTCCTACATGGTGTTAGTTTTATGGAAGGTAGGTTTGTTATTTTCAATTGAGCAAATTTCTCCGTTTTGATTTTGACTTTTAAGATGGAAGAAGATCATATGTAATGCATTCTTTCTTAATTAAAGTGTTAATTCATGGGATCGACTATAACTGTGGATTTACCAATTTGGAGGACAAATCAAGACCCTTTTTTATCTTGCCTAACTAAGTCAAGCTTCGTTTTGTAATAAAGAAATAGGGAGAAACGAATACCTAGCTAGGGTATAACATGTGCCGTAACGGCACGACACAATAATAAGCAATTTTTATTGCTATTATATCGCGTGAAATTCATTTTTTTTTTAATTATCATGTATTTTAACCGAGTTTATTTTACTATTAGGACGATGAACCACATATTCACAATTTTATAATGTTATACACTTTGTGGAAAAACGGAATTAACATAGTCTATTACTACTCATCAACACCCGCTACCACTACAAAACCACTTGCTACCACTCATTTCTCTAGCACTAGCGCCACCCACATCGGAGGCGATGGAAGAACTTGCGCATTGTGAGCTCGGGGAGAAGATGAATCGAGAGATTCGAAGGAGAAATTGAGAGATTTAAGAAGAACGACATCTGTGATGAAGATGGGTTTTAAATCGAGTTGAAATCGAGAGGAAGGATTTATGAGTCGATCTCTGCAAAGCCGATAGAAACGAGGGTATGATCTTTCGTTGTTGAGTCGGAGAAATCGAGTGGAGGAAGATGGGTTCGAATCGAGAATTCCTATGGTTGAATTAGAAGAAGAATCAAATGAGCTTTGGATCCGGTTTGTGTTGGCAATGATGGTGGCTATTGATGGGATGAGAAGCAATAATGAGAAGATGGGTTTGATTCAAGGGTTCTGCTGTTATGCTCTGAGGTCGATCGAAGAATAATCAGGAAGATGGTGGTCATTGTAATGGGTGAGTTTAACGGTGCGGGTCTAGGCTTTGATCCGGTGGTGATTGAGGTGAAGGCTGGTGGCGTCGAGAGCTTGGCAGAGTGACTTGAGGATGTGGTGATAATGAAGCAGTGTTGTGTTGGTGATACATGCAGAGCGAAATTGCGGAGTGTTGGCTTGGGTGCATGTGTTAATGGGTGTCTTCGGTGGATGGTGTTGAGGCAGGTGAAGATGAGATTTGGTGGTTGCGGGGAGACGAGAACTTGCGGCTCGGGTGGCTCCGAGTGGGAGTGCAACTCGAGACATTTCGAGCCATAGTTGATCTTTGTCCACTGAATGGCGATAAAGGATATAATGTTGATAGCAATGCAGGGTGCTTGCCAGGGATGGTGTCGAGTAGCAGAGGCTGATGCTGTTGTTGCTTGTAAGCAGCTGTTGCAGAATGAAGAGTGAGGTTGTTGGTGGTATTAAGGCCTGGGGGTGAACTGAGAGATTGTGTTGGTTGTGCTTGCCAGGAGCTGAAAGAAAGATGTTGCAATTGGTATTGAGTCTCAAAGGCTGGAAGAAGGGAAGAAATGGCATAGCAGGTGTTAGTGCCATTGGACTGAGATGAATCACAGGGATTGAAATGAGTTGTACACGGAGGCCATCATGGTGAAGCACAATCATTGTGCATCCACGACATCCGGCTCTGTGCAAGGTTGCAATGGCACATGCAAGGCCGAGTTGGATCATTGAATGCGTCTTGACTCGGCGAGTTGACCCGAGTTGGATCGTTGACTAACGGTTTGACTTTTGACCGTTAGTCCTAACGGTGGACTAGACGGAGTATTCGTCGAATATTCTCTTGACGGAGAAATTTCGAGCGGCGGCGGTGACGTTTCCGGTCGGATTCCAGCCACAATCCCGATTTTCCGACGAGCAAAATTCTAGAATTTTTATGGACTTCTTTCATGGGTGTGAAGACTTGGGCTAGGAATTGGATGGAATTGGACTCAAACTTGGAAAGAGAAGGTGGAAGAGTTGAGAAAAGCTTGGATTTGGAAATTGAATTGCAAAAGAAAAAGGATTCTATCCTTGGAAGATTTGGAGAATATTGAAGCCTATAAATAGAGAAGTTTTCTACAACTTCTACATATCTTTTACACACATCTCTACACACACATACAATTCTTTTCTTTTCTTATTCTTTGTGTGAACTCTTTAACATGAGTAGTTAATTTGATTGAGGATGAATTCCTAGTTCTTAACATATGATTTAAGTTTTTGTTTTCAATTCTATCTTGAAGTTTTTCACATAATTATCGTTTGTTTTTACTAATAGGAGTGATCTTAAAGACATTCATGATTGATTGATAGATTGTTTGGAGTGCACGCTAAATTGATTTGTTAATTTGATCTAAAGCTAGTGAAAGTTAGGAGATAAGTAATCGTTTCTTGACTCTTTACATAAGTAGCAAACACGAGACCTTGCGGAGGGATTCAGTGGAGCAATTGTGTGTAGAAACAACGTTAGCAAGTAGACCTTGAGCTAAGAGTCTAACTACTAATATCAACCTAAGAAATTCACAAAACTTAATGCATGAGCCAAGTTACATCTAGGTTGAGCTAATTCTAGGTGGCTTGGTGATTAGAATCGGTAGGCGAGAACTTAGTGTCCGGTGATATAAGGGATTTAGGGGTTTAGCACGAGCTAGTTGCTTTACCTACGGTTGGTGATAATCTGTGACTAATAACAAGTAGAAGAGAACATAACTTTAATCATTGTTTACGTACGAAGAAGGATTCCTTGATCTCGTCTCTCTTATTGCTTTCAACTTTATCTTTTAATTGCTTTGTTTATTTTCTTTTGCTTTTACACCCCCTTTTCGTGACAATTTTTACAACTAGAATCTCTTGCTCCTCGTGGGATCGACCTTGACTACCCTATATTACTTGTTAATTAGGTAGTAAAGTATTAATTAATTTGTTGTGGTTACGACACGCATCAAATTTTGGCGCCGTACTATGGGAGCAGCGGATGATTTTAGTTGTTTTTATTTTTCTTTTGCTTTATTCTTGCTTTGTTGGATTCTATTCAGTATCTAACTTGGTTTTTGAATCTTATTTCAGTGCCGGTTTTCCATGTACGGTGGACAAGAGCAAGCATATTACAACAATCAATATGGTTTTCAACCTCAACATTATGACAACTTCCAACCATCCTTAGGATATAATCAAAACCTATCTTTTGGCTATGATCAAATTCCTACAGAACATTATGGATATTCTCATACATATCAACAACCTTATGAGCGGGTATGTAAGTGGACAATCACAAGGATGGGAGGATAGTTTTGTTTATGATCGAAATTCTCTAGTTTTGCGAGATAAGATGTTGGCCATGATTGGGGATCTTCAACAAAAGATGCAAGAATCACATCGAGAAATTCAAAGGAATTCGGAGAAAATATACGAACAAATTAACAAACCTTTAGAGATTTTGAAGACGCTAGTGTAGATTACTCGAGCCTTGATCTTAATAATGATCAATCACCTATTCAAAAGGAAGAGCTTGAGGAAGATGCATTTATTGCTTGGCAAAAATTTCTTAGGGAAAGATGGGAGTCGCGGAAGTGTATGAGTGTTACGACAATGAGGAAGTTATTCAACTCCGGATCATAATAACGATCCTTCACCTATTCAAAAGGAGGAGTTTGGATATCACTTACCTATTGTTATAAGCGAAGTAACACCGCACGTGAAGATCTTACAATCTATACCGAGTGAAAATCACTTTAGTGAATGGCCCGATTCCGATGATGAGAATGTTGAAGAGATGATACTAGAGGATGAAACCACATTCATTGATTTTGTGGAAGACCCAATTGAACTTGCTAATGATTATGATGATGCCGAGACTTTGGTTAAGGTAGAAAGCGACGAAGAATGGTTGCAAGGTTTAATAGAGGACCACGATATACATGAGGTAAGTAGTTCACTTGAATTTTTTAAGGATGAAGAGGATTCTATAATACAAGAAATTGTGCAAGGTTTGTCTAACTCTTTGCATATTGATTCTACTCCTTTACCTCTTATTGGTTTGAATGTAT
>JAJJWW010007739.1:0-22880 GCA_023531295.1 Papaver armeniacum | reverse complement strand
CAAGTCAAGGCAGGAGAGTGAATCACTGAGTCAACTCGGAGTCAACTAAGTCAGTTGACTCGAGTCAGTCCAGGCCAGAGCTGCTTCACGGCCCATATGGCCATGCCTTCCCTGTCTGTAACTTCTCTTCTCAGCCAAGATGGCTATGCCAATTGCAACTGCACTTAGATCATTCTCAAGCCATCTTCCACCACAAATCCTACCAGTTTCATACCCTTTTGCCTGCCACATAGCCACTCCACTTCTGCACTTCCACCAGCATCACAATTTCAGCTCCAGCCATTGCTATCAGACCACAACCAACAGCACCATATCTTCTCAATGCAAACACAACACAATACCATCCAGTTCCTTACTCTCCTCCGGTTCAACCACCGTGAACTTAATAGACCGACTCAAGCCTTTATACTTTGCCATGTTCCAAGTCCATTCCACTCAATTCAACAACTCCCATTAGTTATCTTTCTCAAGTGAGCCTCCGACTTAGCCTTTCACATTCTCCACATTCATTCACCTAAGCATACATTTCGGCTTCAATCACCCGCATTTTTAATTAGTTCTTATATTGCACCCGCAATCTCCTTGAGTTGTAATAGTTTTTCCCATTATAGTTCCCTACAACACAAGACTAGAGTACATCCAAGCAAAAGCTTCACTTCCAAATTCCGCTCATCAAGCACATCATACTCGAGCCATTTTATTTCTATAATTTCACTCAACTTTAAATTCTTCCATATTCTCACGGCATCATAACCATTATCCATGCACTAACGCGTTCATAACAACCACCAACTTGCAAATTTGAACCATCTTCTGTAACCACACAAATATTCCCTGTACTTGGCAGCGGCTATTCCTCATCACCATTTGCAACAGCTGACACCAATGTCGAAATATCCACTTTGCTCTTTCACTAGCACCAGACATCAACAAAAATAGCTTAGCTTCATTGCTTGCTTCTATCTCAGGCCCTCCAACAAACACCACACACCTTCAGTTCCATAACCATTACAACAACAAAACACATTGCCTATTGAGCCATTTCCTTGCCTGCAATTCAGCTCAATCCCTGCAGCCTAATAAACATCTAGGGACCCAGTCTTTCACTCTTCACCAGAGACCACTAATACCACCTGTATCTTCCTCTCAGCAAACCCTCTTCTCGATTCTGCTCTCTCGCTTATGAACTGCCCTGAAATCAGCTAACCATCACCGTACTTGAACCGATTACGGCGACCAACAAAGATCAATCCCATGATCAAATCGAACCCATTCTCTTTCTCCTCCATTGCATCTCTTCATCTGCACTCAACACCCATCTCACCACCTCTGAGACCGACGACAACTTTCATCATCTTCTACCCCATTTCACCAAGCTTCAAACCGCGCCACCAACACCGCTGTCAATAACATCAGATTCACCTCAATTTCTCAAGCCCACTGGCAGCATCGATTTATTTATCTCTTGGATTTCAACCACAAACAATTCAATTTCTTCATTATTATTTCATTCAACAGATCTGTGAGTTTCTTCTCAAGCTCAATCCGACAGCTTTAATCATCACTAACAACTCTCGAATTCACAGCAGCAGCCACTGCTCTTAATTTCAGGCGAAGGAAAAATGATTGAGAGAAATGTAATGAATGATTGGGAAACTTTTCTCGATTTAGGGTAGGATATGAAAGCTGGGTTAAATGGGCGGATTCGGGCGTGGAGCAGGGTGTAGATAGGGTATGGATGGATCAGACATATGGGCTTGGGTATGGGTCAGAGTTCACTCCCTTCTTTTGGATAAGGGACACCTCTTTGACCTCCCCTTATCTATTATTGTCCTTCCTTCAGTACTTTGAGTCACCCCTTATCCTTGGCTGGGCTCCATATAGTATTCCCTCCTTGGTGAAATGACAATTTTACCCTTTTGGCTCAAATAGGGTGATTTCTTCTTCTTTTCCTCCGTGCGACTCCAAAGTAACTATAAAACTCAAAACAAGCGTAAAATACATAATTTACAAGAAAAATAGCAAAGAAAGCATAAACTACTAGATAGTAAATTAGGTGTATTCTACACCTATCACGTAGCGGAAGCGTAATAATTTGGATCAAGGATCCAAAAGGTAGTGAAAACTAGTGTGAAATCAATAGATTCACAAAAGCTATAAGAAAACTAGAGAACAATAACTAAATAAAATATCTTTGATAAATCAAATAAGATAATAATGTTGAATGTGTAGGAATTCTACAAGGCTAGGCCTTCTTATATAGGCTTCACTATTTCCTAAAAGTAATAAAACTAGAAAAGGAAATCATACCAAACTAGGAAACTAATATGTTCTAGAATAGTTCTAGAATAGGGAAATCATAAATTAGGAAATAATACTATAAATAAAATACGGTTTGACACTAATGTCAAACAGGGGTGACTTTGTCTAGATGTTCTACATCGGTATCAAAAGCTTGTGCAATATCCAACTTCAGGCCTACATTGCCATGTTTCCTTGGCGTATTTATCTCATTGACTAACTCAGACGCCAAGGCTATATTCTCATGAATATTCCTCCCCTTCATAAACGCCACTTGCTCTTCAGAAATTAACTTGTTCAGCATCATACCAAGCATGGTATCCATAATCTTAGTAATGATTTTGAAGAAAAAATTGCTCAAACCAATCGGCCTATAATCCTTAATAGCATCAGATTTATTGTTTTTAGGAATGAGTACTATAAAACTAGAATTAATGCCATTGGGAATTTTCCGTATTGCCCAACAATTTGCAATGGCACTACACCCGAGATAATATACCAACACTGCCGATAGAAAGAACCTGAAAAGTCATCAGGGCCAGGCGTAGAATCAGCTCTTAGATCGAAGACAGCTTACTTGATCTCCTCCAAAGTTGGCATAGAATCCATAAAAGCCCACTCAGTGGCCGTGATGCTTTCATGGTCAATTTCAAACAACTTTGGATCAATAAAAACCTCGCCACCATTGAATTTGTCTTTGTAATAATTGACAATATAATCCTTAATTTCATCCTGCAAAAACAAAGTAGTGTTAGTTGAAATTTTTAGTTCCGAGATGGTGTGTTGGCTCCTCCGCATACAAATGCTATTATGAAAAAAAAACGAGTGTTTTGGTCACCATCCTCCAACCAATTACTCTCGATTTCATCTTAAGCATCACTGCTAACTCCGTTCTCACATCGTCCACAGTTTTCCTAGCATCCGCCACCTTTATAAACTGAAACTCATCCGCCGGATCATAATCAAGTAGATCATTCTCGTTTTCCAGTCTTAATTTAGCTTGCTTCAAACGAAATTGCACATCACCAAAGACCGTTCTGTTCCATATCTTCAACGCCTCCTTCAACCTTTTCAATTTGCTAGCAAAAACAAAAGGAGGCGCACCATCAAGCCTCATTTTCCAATTATCTGCCACCAAACTCAGAAAACCTGGATGAGATAGCCACATCTTTTGAATTCTAAAAGGTGCCCTAGCCGACCTTGGATTTTCAAAAGCAAACCCAAAAAGAGGGGATTGATCTGAACAAATCCTAGGCAAAACCTTACACCTCCAGTTCACATATTTATAGAGCCAGGCATCATTGACAACTGCTCTATCACGCTTAGAGACAATTGTTCGAATTCCCCTCCTACAGTTATACCACGTACATTTTTTCCCAATAGAATCCGCTTCCACCAGTCCATTATCAGAGATCCAACCTATGAACTCATTCATATAAACATCTTTAATTGGCTTACCACCCTTGTTTTCCTCCAAGCGTAGAACACAATTAAAATCACCCAACACCAACCAAGGAATAGATATAAAACCCAATCCCAACTGACACCAAAGTAATTTCCTTGCTACCGGGTCAAAAGAAGCATGAACAACCGTAATGTAATCTCCATTAAAATTCAAAGAAATTGCTTGCTTAGAAGAAGAAATAATACCTGGCCTGGCAATAAAATTTTTCCACAAAACCCAAATATTACCATTTTCACCGCCAACTTCATTAGTAATAACATCCTCACAAAAATCATCCAATCTTAAACTCCTAACAAAACGTGTAGTGCAAAAAACTTTTGGCTCTGCAATACAGATTATGTCAGGTTTGTGCAAGCGATAAAGCTCCATCAACTTGGCCCTTGCACCATCCTTGGCCAAGCCTTGAGCATTCCAGTAAAAGACACGCATTAACTATGTAGTTGCATGAAATCCTACAATACATCCCTCACAAGAATTCATAACACATCTTTAAGATCTACAATCACACTTTTTATTAATTAAATTAAAGAATTTTACAAAGGGGAAATGAACTCAAGAATACAACTATTGCTCTAGACTTTCTCTCTCCTCTAAACTTTCCCTCCACTCTCTAAAAAGATCTCTCCCCTCTCTTAAGCCTACTCGGTCCCTTATATAGGACATTACATAGTGGTTGACAGCTAAGCTGTCCTTTATTTTCGGATCTGGCTTGCGACATTCTCGCAAGTATTCAAATGTTAAATCTCGCAACACTCCTAAATCTCGCTAGGTCTTCACATTTTTCTCGTGTTCAGGCTGTCGTCATCCGTTGCGTCATTTTTATTACCAATCTGCGATATCTTCGCAAAGGTGTTGTTCAAGGATTTCGCAAGGATATTAATGTTGCGATATTCTGATCCTACATCTTGCCTCTTCTCATGTCTTCTCTGCGAAGGAGAGAATGTCATGAGAACTAGTACTTTCAAAATGCCGCAGCTGTTCATTTTTCCATATTCTTCTGTATTAACATGATTCTGTACTTTTACGCAGAATTTATTACACGTATCTCTTCTTCCATCCATTTCTTGACACGTCTTTTTTCAACCGCTATTTCTCAACCATTCATGTCTACTCTTCGCATTAAATGTGTTTACCTTTTCGAGAATTCTTCTCTATATATATTTTTTTCTCATTCTTCTCTTCTTCTTTTTACTTTCCTTCTTATTTTTTCTGCAACTTTTCTTCAACATTTCTCCGTAACTTCCGCTTCTGGTGCTGTAAATCTTCTTCTTTCTACTTCTTTTGATCTTCAGTTTTTTCTTCATTCCCATACTGAAAATGCCTCCAGTTGGTCGTAAATATGAAACTTCTCTGGAAAGAGTTCAGAAAGATTTCGAAGAGAAGGGTTTCACATTAACCACCATTCCCAATCAAGAATCTAAATCCATTCTCTATGCCAAATTGTTTTCTGATCATCATTGTGATGACAAGGAAATCATAATTTCGCTTGGTCAGATTCTCGCTGGCCTTCCCATTCCTCTCTATGATCCTGATCTTCCCTTATTTTATGAAATTCTTGCTCATGCGAAATTATCGCGAGCTATCTATCAATTAAGTGGGGATTGTATTCGCTTAATGCTTGAATTCTCCAATCGCGGTGCTGGTAAAGGATCTCTTTACCCAAAAGAAGTCAGAGATCCTGAATTTGAGGATTTAGAAATATTTGCCGAAAAGTATACAGTAGAGAGTTTCTTTGAAAATTACGAAGTAATAAACATGAAAAATGATAGAACTCGCTGGGGGTGCTCGCTTGAAGAGGAAAGAAAATGTTGCCAGCGATAGAATACTCATGCAGGACATTGATTGGCATTCTGGCAAGAATAATATTCCTCGTCACTCTAAAGACGACAAATGGTGCGTTTTTCCACTGGTTTTGAAGGGACCTTATATTTCAGGTCCAAATGTGCTTCCTGCGAATCTCGCCACTTACCAACCTTGGGTATTTAATTGGCCCGAGAAAGTGAAAGAGGTATGTCTTTGAGTCTTGTTCACTTCATAATCTTCCATTTATTGTTACTTTCCTGTTCTCTAACTCTTGCGAAAATTTAAGATTAACAAGCTGAGGTCGAGCTATAAGAGAACCGGGAAGGCTAGCACTTTATCTGTTCTGCGCTCCATCACAGATGAAGTAAGAAACATCTTTATATTTTTTTTTAACAATATTGTTGCCTCTGTTTCTTATCTTCATGTGTGTGCGAAGGTTGGTGTTGTAACTGTTGAAGAAGAAGAGAGCTCTAAGGTTGCGAAGACCAAAGGCAAAGGTAAAGGTTCTCTTCCCAAGGAGAAATTTGCTGCTCCACCTTTAAAGACGCGAAAAGTTCATTCTCCTTCTCCTTCAAATCCTCGACCTGGCGAAAGTTCTGATGATGTTGATACTCCTTTCGCAAGAGAAGATTTTCCAGTTGAATCTTCTATGGCACAACTATCTAGCATCTTCTTTAACTTCATGCAAGGGATTGGGGATGATCGTCTCTCTAGTACATGCAAAGCTCTTGTGAGTATCTGCGATGCTCCTTTACTAGAGGGTGATGATTCTATTCATGGAGTCTCCAGATCAGTGACTCCCAGCTTTCTGAACTCACTTGGTGCCTTGGTATTCCTTCGTTTCTATATTCCTTCATAATTATGATTTTAAAATTATATTATCTTGACAATTTTCTTCGCAGACTAGGAGAGCTTCCTTTGTTGTTGCCTCAGATCTTGAGAAAAGGCGTGGGATTCTTGAAAATAATAATCTTCAACTTCACAAGAGAAATGAAGAGCTAGAAACTGAAGCTGCTACTCTTCGCTAGAACAATAAACAATTAGAAGCTGATTCTTCCACTCAGAAGGACAAGATATCTAGCCTTCAAAGTGCCAACCAGCAACTTTATGGTATGAAATTTTTCTCTTTTCCTTTGTTTTGTTTTCTCATTACCTTCCCTCATCTGATTTACCATTTTCGCAGACGTCTATAACCTTTCTGATGAAGCCATTCTCCTTCGCTCATTCCCTGACTCTATGGATAATAATACCCTTCTTGATCACCTTAATAATTCTTTGAATAGTTTTTCAAATGACAAGATTAAATCTCTTCCCATAAATGAACTCCAATCCAAATTTTGCCTCTTAAAAATTGACCATAGATCCAGTTTGGGTTTAGCCAACCAATTTAAGCGTTTCTATCTTAATTATAAAGAGAAAATTAATATTTTAAGGACCAAGATCAGTGGTCTCATAGATGATAAAGACCGCATCGCTAAACAAGGTGCTCAAGCGTTAGCGAAATTCCAAAAAACTCTTCTTGAAGTTCAAATTGAACGAGATGAATCTAACCGCAAAAATGTTGTACTTTGCGAAAGAGAGAATCAAATTCGCTCCCTTCTGCTCATAAATAGTGATGATGAATTCGCTTGGGATGCGAAAGTTCTAGATGACGCCAGAAATAATTTAGGTGTAAACGTTAGTCTTCAAGAAGAGCACACAGCCTTGGTTAGGGATATGATTTCTGACAGAGGAGGTTGTTAATTATTCTTCTTTATTAATTGTTTATCTTTCATAAATTGCCATTAAGTTGCTGATTCATTATCATATGTTCGCAGGAGCTGAAGAGAGATTTCTCAAAAGGATTGAAGAACTTGAGTTTGAGAAGGAGCAGCTCGCAAAGAATCTTTCTTCTCGCGATGATAAATATTCTAGACTGAAGAGCCAACTAAAGATTACTATTGCGAATTTTAAGAATGATGCTACTCTTTTTCGCAATCAGACTATTAAAACAGTTTGTGACGACAACAATATCCCTCATTCTTCATATCCTTTCCTCCTAGAATAAATCCCCAAGAATGTGCCTCCTCTGGATATCTCTGACAGTGATGCTAGTGAAGAAGAGGAATCTGATAGAGGCGAAGAAGAAGAAGGATCCGATGAAGACGATGAAGAAGAGGAGTCAAACAAGAAATAATTCTGTTTCCTTCTTTCTCTTTTTGTAATATCTGTACATTCATTCTTTTAATCTCCAATCTTTGTAATCTTTTGCTGCAAACTTCTTGAATCTTCAAATGAAAGTTCTATCTTTTGTTCCTTTCTGCACATATTTAAAAAGCAATTCTTTTTTGCAATATGGTTAATCAATATAGTATCAATATTTCATTTTATGCGTGCGTAAATCTATCATATGGAGAAAAATAACACGTTCTTATTTTATACCCATACTTGCCTATGTTATTTGCATTCAAATGAAAGATTAAGCAAGTTACTTTTGAATAACGATATGTAGTCATGCCTCAATCTTGCAGCTGTTTCCGCTGAATTTTCGCAAGTAGGTATTTCTTGGTTGCTTCCAAGATTTTTTTTTTTTTTTATATGGTCTTATTTTGCCTTCCTAGTTAAAGGTCTTATTGTGCCACCTCTTGTCATTGCGACAAAATCGCAGGACGTCTTTGCATTTTCATGCAAAAACCCATTGATCTTGCCTTAACTTTTTTTTTTTTTGTCATTTTTGTTGCGACAATATGACAGGCCTAAATATTCTTGCGAAAATAAAGCCCCATGACATTGCCATCTTGCGACGAAATCGCAGGACGTCCTTACACTTTCATGTACTGACCCATTGATCTCGTCTTATCTTTGTCTTTTGTATTATTGCCTCTTCAGGATTGTCGCACAAATATGACAAGCCTACATTTTCTTGCGAAAATAAAGCCTCATGACATTTGCGTCTTAAGACACTTATCATCTCCCTAATGGAGGGTGCCGCCCTTATCTTCCCCCTGGTTACCCCTTCAAGGAGGCGTACCTCTACCATACAAGGTTGGCTCCTCCCATCCGATCTTAACAACAACCAGTTGTTTTCGCAGCCTCTTATCCCTTTTGCCTATAAGGCTTATGGTTACGAGACTGCACCCTAAGTGGGGTTTTCTTCGGTAGTGCAAGATACGTCAAGACTTGCCAAGAATGGCCGGGGTAGTTCCAGACGCCCGGGCACTCTTGGCTCAACTCAACCGTACCTCGGCGCCTTGATCGAATCTTTGCACTCCTTAGAAGAGACCCTCAGTCGTCCAACCTAAGTCATTAGCTTAGGTTGGAAATCCAAGGTACCTCTCCTGGATGGGCTTTATTGACCCCAAATATCCATGGCTCAGGTTCCAGGGGCGGTGTAACCTTTTCGCTGAGCCATGCAATAGGTATCTCATCCTCGTCATAATAATATTTTTTTTTTTTTTTGGATCTAGTCACACATCTTTCTTTCTTCTATCAATCTTACTTTTGCAGTCATAAAATCAACAAATACATTCACTCTTTAAGTCTCTTACTTCTGCTACTTTATGCCTCTGCATTTTCTGTTAGTATCTTATCCTTTGCGAAATCTTTGTCGTTTCTTATCTTCAGTTCGCAACGATTCTTCTTTTCTCTGTTTTTATTGCATCTACCATCAATCTTTCACTTTTTTGTTTTTCTCTGATGTTATTTTTCCAATTCTTCTTCTTCGCAGCTCTTTCTTCGCAAGATTCTACGTCAATTTCATAACACTTCTTTCCTTCAACCCAATCTCCTTTTACTATGCCGATACCACTTGGATGAGGGAACTTGATACATTGATGGAAAGTTGATGCTACACCTAAAATCCTATGTAACCAAGGTCGTCCAATCAATGCGTTGTATGGTGATTCCACATCGACTACACAGAATAGAATCTCAGAGGACAATCCTTTCAATGGAATTCACATACTGACTTCTCCTTTAGGTTTATTGGCAGTACCATTAAAACCATAGATCTTGTAAGTTGAAGGTATTAGATCTTCATCTTTTCCTCCCATAGTTTTATAAGTATGATAAAAAAGGATATCCACGGAACTCCCAGTATCGATTCAAATTCTGTTGATTGCCCATGTATTCTCAGCTTCATCATCTTCATCATCACTAGGCTTTGGGTTAATCTCTAATCTTACCACTAATGGGTTATCGTGCATCTTGCCACCCTCAGGTACTTCTTCTGCGGTGAAGGAAATAATCTGCTTTTGCTATTCTTTCAGTGGCGATGCTTTCGCAATGTTCATGATTTATTTATCATCAGCATCTCTTGCGAAGACCCTGCTGAGAGTGTTATCATGAAAGTCTTCAATCGTTTTGTACGAATGTACAATAGAGTGACAAAACAAATTCTTTGCCTTTGCTCCAACTTCTATTACAAATGTTTCTCCTCCTTTTGTTGTATTTACCCTGCGAATTTCTGGCGGTGGTGGTAATGGTTGAGACTGAGTTTGTTTTTTTAGAAAATGGTTTAGTTTCCCTTGATCTATCATTCTGAGGATGATTCTTTTTATATTTCTGCAATCATTTGTTGAGTGTCCATGAAAATGGTGATAAGAGCAAAATTCATGACTTCTGTCGCTTGGAGGTGGTTCAATCCCCATGTTCCATGGCGTGGGTATGTTTTCCATCAAGATTATAGCTTCCCATATTTTCTCCACACTAGCATTCTGTGGTGGCATTTTGATTTCTTCCCATATTATCTTATGACTTCCCCGTCCTCTGTGATGGTTTTGCCTCTGACCTCTATAAGTTTCTTGTGGGATCAAGTCTTTGAATTTTGTTATTTCCACCACGGCTATAGAAGTTTCTTTCTCTCTCGAATTCTTCTTGATCACGACTTCCCATAGCTACTAGTTTCTGCTGACTATCTTCCATTATCCTCCCTTGTTGTCCCTGCGAAGTGCTCGCCACTGTATTTATCAACTTAGGTAACAAACTTGCATTATTTTGCTTTTGAATTTGTGTTCATGGCTCAAAATGATTCCATCTCATTTTGCTTTTCCTCAAGAGCAATATACTCCTCCTGTAATTCTCGTAACTCAGTCATTGTGATCGTATTCTTAACTCTGAAAATTTGAATGTATAACATATTGGTTGCGAACATAGCGTTGATGAATGATAGAATGAGATATCTCTCATCCACATGACCAGCCATATCACTAAACATTGTCTTCCACTTCATGGTTAGATGTTTCAAACTTTCGCCAACCCTTTGCTTTAACCCAAATACATCTTCAATGCCGGGTCGCGAGGAATTGTTACTTATATACGCCCCTAAAATTGTAGCTTGCAAATGGTTGAAAGATGTTGTAGTATTCTTTGTCCAACCTTCAAACCATTTCAAAGCCTCTCCTGTTAAACTTGATGCAAAATATTTGCATAATACAACATCATGATTTTCCCATTGCAGCATACATCTCACATAAGCTTTGATATGTTGTACTGCACAAGTTGTGCCATCAAAAATGCTATTTAACGCAGGTAAGTTGCACTTTGGGGGTATTCCTCCTAATTGTACTTCTTGTGTGAATGGGGTTTTCGCAACTTCTTCTATGCTTCGTCCAGTTGTCTCCTTCCTCCTTCTCTTTTGTTATTTAACATTCCTCTCATTTCCGCTAACTCTCTCAAAATTTGTTCATTTACGCCAGAATTTGGATCCATTGGTCTTCTTAACTCCGCTTCTCTTCTTCTGCGTTCATATCTGTTTTCATTTTCTTGTTCATCATTTTCTTCTCGTCTCTCTCTGCGATCTCCCCTTTCATTCCTTTCATGAATTCGCACACCGTTATATTTCTCATTTTCTCTTCTTTGTCGCCTTTCAGCCCTCCTTTGTACTCTATCATATTCTTCATTGATATTATCATTATTGCGATTTTGTTCACGTATTCTCTCTCGATTATCATGATTATTCTGGCGAATTGCCTCTTGTAACTCTTGTTCTTCCACTTCTGCTCTCAGTCTTTACCTCTCGCAATCTAGACGTGCTTGTTCAGTGTAATGTCTTTCAATTTCATCTTCAATTATTTGTCGATTTCTTTGAACTTCTCTCCCACGTAATGCTCTCCTTCCTTCAACCTAATTTTCTTCGCCATCTTGATTATTTTGTCCCTGACGTCGTCTATTTCCCTGATTTCTATCATTTGAAGAATTTCACCACGTTGGATATAACGATCTTCCATTACTTCTCTTCTTTCGCAACGTTCTTCGTCTAGATTTTGTATTTCCTCTCGAGTTTCTTCATTAGCATTTTCTACAGGCGAATTTCGTTTTATTTCTTATCTAACTGATCTTGAACTTGATCTTGTAGTGCTTCTTGACCTTCTACTTTGTAATCTCATGTTTTCCATCCTCAACTCATGATTTTGCCTTGTCAAATTTGCACGTTCTTCTGCCTCTAATCGTCTTTCTTCGTGTATTCTTTGCCTCAATGCCTCTAACGCTCCAATCTCCTCATTTCCATGAATTATTCCTCCATTTGCTTCTTGGTCTCTCTCCTCTTGCCCATTGCTTCTTAATTGTTGTTCTTCTTCCATTTCATCTACGGAATCTGATCGCCAAGTATGCACACTCACTATGTCATAATCCACAATTCTACTTTGTATTGGTGTACGTTGAATCGGTTGTTGAATTTGATTTTATCCATTATTCCTTGTGTTCATTCTTGAAGATTCCCCAATTTCATCTCCCTCTTTTCCAGCAAGCCTCCTACTCCTTCTAACAGTTGTTGGTTGTTTTGATGCATGTCTTCTTCTAGCCATTTTTCAATCTTAATGAGTTGTTAAAAATTATATGAAATTCCTTTCCTATTACTCCAAATTCTTTCAAACCACAATATCAATCTTCAATCCCTGTTTCTAGCGCCATTATGTAGTTGCAGGAAATCCTACAATACATCCCTCACAAGAATTCATAATATTCAACACATCTTTAAGATCTACAATCACACTTTTTATTAATTGAATTAAAGAATTTTACAAAGGGGAAATGAAATCAAGAATACAACTATTGCTCTAGACTTTCTCTCTCCTCTAAACTTTCCCTCCACTCTCTAAAAAGATCTCTCCCCTCTCTTAAGCCTACTCGGTCCCTTATATAGGACATTACATAGTGGTTGACAGCTAAGCTGTCCTTTATTTTCGGATCTGGCTTGCGACATTCTCGCAAGTATTCAATTGTTCAATCTCGCAACACTCCTAAATCTCGCTAGGTCTTCACATCTTTCTCGTGTACAGGCTGTCGTCATCCGTTGCGTCATTTTTATTACCAATCTGCGATATCTTCGCAGTGTATTGTTCAAGGATTTCGCAAGGATATTAATGTTGCGATATTCTGATCCTACAAATTAACTCCTTCTCTTGAAGGGCTTGCGGAACCCTGTCTTGTTTTACTTCTACCTCGAGTTTTAACATGGCTAATCTTCACTGGCATAGTACTAGTCGTAACCGTCTTTTTTGGCGCTTTTGGTATAACACCGCCAACCTTTTTGTCCATAGCCTCAAGCTTCTTTTGCTCCACTAATTCCCTTTTATCTCGATCTTCTTGATCCTTCATAGCACTCCATTCCAAATTTTAGTTTCATCTTCAACTGGATTCAAAGTAATAACTTTTGGCGTCAGTTCCGGTGGTTTTTCAGAAAAAAACCTTGTCTTCTTCAACCTCAATCTCCTCAGTCCATGTATCAAATCTATTGGATAACACAATGTCCTCCACAGACTTCTATGGTGATGATCTTCTTGATGTTCTAGTATGCGAACTAAAACCAGCATCATCAGCAGGTTCCAAAACAAAATTTGTTGGCAAAGAACCTGTATCTACAATTTCAATTTGTTCCGTATGTGTATCTTGAACTGAGGGGGTCTCAGTTATTTTGTTCCTCTCCATAACTTGCTTTCTCAAATTTTCAAACTTAGTTTTTGTCATGTCATGTTCAATTTTAGCCACATCTGCATCAACTTCCAACTGTCTGGCTCGCTTCTTTAAGGCTTCATATTGATTAAAAGCTTCAATCTCCTCAGAATCCAAATCCACCTCAGCTTGAGTACTCAAAGTTGTACCATAAAGTTGCGGTAAGGCATTATCATTACGCAAACCTGAAGTAACGCAATCATTGCGTTGCTCAAAAGGATCACCATCGTTGTGTTGGCCAGAGGAAGCACTATTGCGCTGATCCAATGCAGCCTGCGCATCATCCTTGTTCAAACCTGTAACACCATCGCCATCACCACAAGCAGTAGTACTAGATGAAGGGCTACCAATGTATGTATGTTGGCCAGCAAAAACCTTAGTTATTGGAGTTTTTGCTAGTGGAGCAATAAGCGTCTCACTTGTAACAGCCGGTGGCAGATTATTTGCAATAGTCTCACCTTGTTTCTCCGGTTGGTTTTCTGGCGGATCTTTTGGATATTTTTCCTTGCGCCAAATTTTTTTAAGTTCATGCATCTCAGCTTTGAGAGCAGCCTTGTTCATATGATCGGCTTCACTTTCAGATTTCTTTTTCAGCTCCTTATATTTCTTGTTTCTACACGTAAGAACTTCATGACCAATTGATTTACAATGATCACAAAATTCTGGCTCATTCATAATTTCATAATCAAGGTAAAAACCTTCAGGCAAATATTCATCATCAATAACAATATTACTACGAGGTTTCAAAAAATCAATATCAATGAGAACAGCCGCAAAATAACCATATTCATGCCTTAATGTTCTCGGATCCACTGCAACTGGCTTGCCAAGACCACGCGCCATTCTAAAAAGAATTTCTTCTTCCCAATATTCTAGGTGGAGATAAGGAAATTTCACCCAAACTGTTGCCCTAGTAACCTTCTCCGATTCTGGGTCGAACATAGGCATCCATGGCATCAGCTTCAATTGTTGTTCCTTAACCTTCCACGGACCTTCATAGCTAACATGTTTACGATCAACTTCATTGTTCAACTTTATAAAAAAATAACCTTTAATCCATGGAATAACTTGAACAGCTCCAGACAGTTTCCATTGATTACTTAAAATATGCTTAACTTCATCAAACTTCAACCCTAAGGTTTTAAAATCAAGACGACCAACAACACTGAATTTCCATACCTCTTTAGAACGTGTAATGAGATCCTTCGGAATTTTGATAACAATATCTCCCATAGAAGAACGAACTGGAGGATGTGATAAAGAATCTGCATCAATACTATTTATCACATGAGTGCGCTTCTTAACTATATTGGCATTAGAACGATTTCCTTCAATGATACCGGCGCCATTGTTAGGGTTTCCTAATTCTTGCGAGCTAGGGTTCCCTGTTTTTGGAACGTAAACTTGCCTTGGCCTAGATCGTGAGCAATTCCTAAACCTAGTAGAATTTAGATCACGCCTTGTTTGATCATTACGATTATGAGGTTTTGATTGATCTTGCGCCATTAATTGACGCAAAATTAGAAAGGAAAAAAGAACGTGAAAAGAAAAAAGGTGATGAGAAAAAACCGGACCTCTCCACCGTGAAACCCTAGGTTTTGCTCTCTCTGTTTTTCCACGATAGAGCATTGAATGAATGTTAGTAGAGAGGCGATGTATTAGCTTCCTGTCTAGAAGTGTTTTCTTCCTCTTGGCGCAGAGGTGCTTTGGACTTTGGCCTTGGCTTTCTTCTCAGGTTCAGGCTAGTGGTATCATCGCCAAATGAGCTAGAGGTGATGGAATATGCAGGCATTATAATACATTGACGCGCGGCAGTTGAGGTTGAAGCACTCTTTCTTGAATGATGTACTTAGTCCTTCAAGATAAAGCCATTAATAAGTGTAGGATACTCCTTCACTTTACTAATTCACATAGAATGGAGCATGTGGCAACAATCCCATTATGTGAATTAAATACATGAAATTCATCCAGGTTGGAGCATGTAGCAACAATCCCATATACCCTGTGAATTTATAGCATTATTAATTAATGCATGAGCAGCCTTGTATTTCCTGTACTCATTATCAGTGCGGCATGACGACTGAGTGTTGCTCTGCTGAGAGCAACACGAACCTCCAAGCATTATAATGAAAGCATGTACGAAATACCCGTACAGGTTGCAACTCTCGGCGTGTTATACTAGCCCGATTGAGAACTCTCTGTGTGTTATACTAGCCTGATTGAGCATCCGGACTGTCCGTATCAGTTTGGATATGATCTCGATCATCCAACTTCACCAGCATGATTGGATGGCCCAGATCAATTCCATAACCCCCAGCGGTATGGAATATTCATCTGCCGAACCAACGCGGACCCGCATGGTCGGCCTCCCTCCAATTGGCCTAGCTTTCCAAAACGTCCAGACCAGAGCAGTATGGGCGGAAAACCCTAAATTAGGGTTTGCGGCATATTACATGTGTCGCAAAACAGTCTCAACCACCCATCTTCGCAGGTATAGATGGAGGGTGTAGATGCAGATTCAAAGGGCCCAGAGCATATCAACACAATCACCGTGGGCCCGCCTACATGCCTGACCAATCGGTCAGGACCAACCATGGTTGGTCATCCCAATTCGTGCGCTCAAACAGAGCATGGTTACACGGCCGTGAAAGCCAAAATTAGGGTTTCAAGCATCACGAGCGTCCATCTTCCCTAACACGAATGGAGGGTCCCAGTTAGATTAAGCGAGTCCGGTCATACCAAGCATGACCACCGTGGGCCCGTCTCTCCCCTCACCTGATCGGCCAAGGCATATCATGCCTGGCTATCCCAAAACGCGCGTCCAAACCAGCGTGGTCACACTTCCCAAACTACAAACAGATCTCGACCACTCAACTTCACCGGACGATTTGAGTTGCTTAGATCACCTTTTCATGGGACAGTCAGGTATAGGCGTGAATACCAGCCTACCACCTACACGCCAGACTGATCGACCAAGACCGACCAAGATTGGTCGTCTTGGAACGCACGCCCAAACTAGGCATGTCACGCGGTTTTCGATTCCTTTGCGGCAATGGATTTCTGCCGCAAACCGATCTCAACCACTCAACTTTGCCGGTCAAATCGAGTGGCCTAGATCGCGCCTTTATGGAACAGAGAGGTATGGACGTGTACACCGGCATAAAATACACATGATACTTCACAAGTATAAACGCAGTTATTCAATTTAGCATTACATGCTACCTTTTGTGGGTCCCACGATCCACACACTCGAGACATCAATCATGTCACAAACTGGGGATACATACTGGGGTATTGGTCTGGCGGTTTACAGCGTGCAGCGTGCAACGCGCCATCACAAGAAAGTGTCAGGAAGTCATGGACGGTTAGAGATGACAGGAGAAGTGGGCAAGACTGGTCGTGTAACACCAACACACACCTCCACTACTCCATCACTCCACTTCCTCCACTTCCCACGAGAGACGTGAATAAGGCTCAAATGACTTGTATAAATAGGTTCTCCTCCCTATTTTCCAAACAGGAGAAACAGAACAAGTCCAGACAACAGAGGCAAGTGTTGATACCATCGTATTCAAACACCGGAACTGATAGCTTACATCCTGCAAGCCAGTCCAGCTTTCTGATACAAGTCATACATAGCCAACACCTTCACAATCTCAACACCTTCTTCGCTTCCCTCCCTAAGATCAACCCCATCTCCTTCACTTTGTGACCGAAACAAGTCTGGAACGGCCATTTCTTGGTTTAGGCCGGACTTGCACAGATTGATTTCCGAATCTACAAGCACTCATCGCGCAGTGCATTTGTTTAGGGTTTAGATTCATTCCTCATCCACACACCCCAAATTACCAAATCCGGCAGGAATAGTTTTCACCCATAAACAAGTAGTTGCATTCTTGATTTCATTTCCTCCTTGTAAAATTCTTAAACTCAATTAATAAAAAGTGTGATTGTTGATCTTAAAGATTTGTTGATTATTATGAATTCTTGTGAGGGATGTATTGTGGGATTTCCTGCAACTACATAATGGCGCTAGAAATAGGGAATGAAGATTGATATTGTGATTTGAAAGAAATTGGAGTAATAGATAAAGAATTTCATATAATTTTCAACAACTCATTAAGGTTGAAAAATGGCTAGAAGAAGAAATACATCAAAACAACCAACAACTATTAGAAGGAGTAGGAGGCTTGCTGGAAAAGGGAGAGATGAAATGGAGAAATCTTCAAGAGTGAACACAAGAAACAATAGAGAAAATCAAGTTCAACCGCCAATTCAACGTACACCAGTAAAAAATAGAACTGTGGATTATGACAGAGTGAGTGTACATAGTTGGCGATCAGATTCTGTAGATGAAATGGAAGAAGAGCAGCAATTAAGAAGCAATGGACGAGAGGAGAGACACCAAGAAGTAATTGGAGGAATAATTCATGGAAATGAAGAGATTGAAGCGTTAGAGGCATTGAGGCAAAGAATCAACGAAGAAAGGAGACTAGAAGTAGAAGAACGTGCAAATCTGACAAGGCAAAATCATGAGTTGAGGATGGAAAACATGAGATTACAAGGTAGAAGGTCAAGAAGCACTACAAGATCAAGTTCAAGATCAGTTAGAGGAGAAAATAAGACGAAATTCGCCTGTAGAAAATGCTAATGAAGATACACGAGAGGAAGCACAAATTCCAGACGAAGAACGTCGTGAAAGAAGAGAAATAATAGAAGATCGTTATATTCAACACGGTGAAATTCTTAAAAATGGACAAAACAACAGAAATCAGGGAAATAGGCAACGTCGGGAACGAAATAATCAAGATGGCGAAGAAAATCAAGAAGAAGGAAGGAGAATATTACATGGGAGAGAAGTTCAAAGAAATCGACAAATAATTGAAGATGAAATCGAAAGACATTACACTGAACAAACACGTCTAGCTTGCGAAAGGGAAAAACTGAGAGCAGAAGTGGAAGAACAAGAGCTCCAAGAGGCAATTCGCCAGAACAATCATGATAATCGAGAAACAAGGCATGAACAAAATCGCAATAATGGTAATATCAATGAAGAATATGATAGAGTACAAAGGAGAGCTGAAAGGAGACGAAGAGAATTGAGGAGAAATGAACAAAATCGCAGAGAAGAAAATGAGAAATATAATCATGTGCAAATTCATGAAAGAAATGAAAGAGGAGATCGCATGGAAGGACGAGAAGAAAATGATGAACAAGAAAATCAAAACAGGTATGAACGCAGAAGAAGAGAAGCGGAGTTAAAAAGACCAATGGATCCAAATTCTGGTGTAAATGAACAAATTTTGAGAGAGCTAGCGGAAATGAGAGGAATGTTAAATGATAAAAGGGAAGGAGGTAGGAGACAACTGGACGAAGCCATAGAAGAAGCTGCGAAAACTCCATTCACACAAGAAGTACAATTATGAGGAATACCACCAAAGTGCAACTTACCTGTGTTAACCAGCATTTTTGACGGAACAACTTGTGCAGTACAACACATCAAAGCTTTTGTGAGATGTATGCTACAATGGGAAAACCATGATGCTGTGTTATGAAAATATTTTGCATCAAGTTTAAAAGGAGAGGCCTTAAAATGGTTTGAAGGTTTGCCAAAGAATACTATAACATCTTTCAACCATTTGCAGGCTACATTCTTAGGGGCGTATATAAGTAACAATTCTTCGCGACCTGGCATTGAAGATGTATTTGGACTAAAGCAAAGAATTGGCGAAAGTTTGAAGCAGGTGGAGAACAATGTGTAGTGAAATGGCTGGCCGCATGGATGAGAGATACCTCATTCTATCATTCATTAACGCAATGTTCGCAACCAATCTGCTGTATATTCAAGTTTTCAGAATCAAGAATACAATCACAATGACTGAGTTGCGAGAGCTTAAAGAAGAGTATATCGCTCTTGAAGAAAAACAAAATGACATGGAATCATAACCAGTTGCAAACACAAGTTCAAAAGCAGCGAATGCAAGCCTATTACCCAAACTGATAAGCACAGTGGCGAGCACTTCGCAAGTACAACAAGAGAAGATAATGAATGATAGTCAACAGAAGCTAGTAGCTATGGGAAGTCGTGATCAAGAAGAATTTGAAAGGGAGAGAAACTTCTATAACCGTGGTGGTAATAATAAGATTCAAAGACTTGATCAGCCACAAGAATTTTATGGAGGTCAAAGACAAAACTATCATAGAGGACAGGGAAGTCACAAGATCGTATGGGAAGAAATCAAGATGCCACCTCTGAATGCTAGTGTGGAAAAAATATGGGAAGCTATAATCTTGATGGAAAATATACCAACACCATGGAACATGGGGACTGAACCACCTCCAAACCACAGAAGTCATGAATTTTGTTCTTATCACCATTTTCATGGACATTCAACAAATGATTGCAGAAATATAAAAAGAATCATCCTCAGAATGATATTACAAGGTAAACTAAATCATTTTCTAAAAGACCAGCCTCAGTCTCAACCATTACCACCACCGCCAGAAATTCGCAGAGTAAATACAACAAAAAGAGGAGAAACATTTGTAATAGAAGTGGAGCAAAGGCAAAGAATCTGTTTTGTCACTCTATTGTACACTCGTACAAAACGATTGAAGACTTTCACGATAACATTTTCAGCAGGGTTTTCGCAAGAGATGCCGATGATAGAGAAATAATGAACATTGCGAAAGTATCGCCACTGAAAGAATGACAAAACAAAACTATCTCCTTCACCGCAGAAGAGGTACCTGAGGGTGGAGAAATGCACGATAACCCATTAGTGGTAAGATTGGAGATTAACCCAAAACCTAGTGATGATGAAGATGATGAAGCTGGGAATTCATGGGCAATCAACAGAGTTTTAATCGATACTGGAAGTTCCGTGGATATCCTTTTTTATCATGCTTATAAAACTATGGGAGGAAAAGACAAAGATCTAATACCTTCAACTTACAAAATCTATGGTTTTAATGGTACTGCCAATAAGCCTAAAGGGGAAGTCAATATGTGAATTCCATTGAAAGGATTGTCCTCTGAAATCCTGTTCTGTGTAGTCGATGTGGAATCACCATACAACGCATTGATTGGACGACCTTGGTTACATAGGATTCTAGGTGTAGTATCGACTTTCCATCAATGCATCAAGTTCCCTCATCCAAGTGGTATTGGCATCATAAAAGGAGATTGGATCGAAGGAAAGAAGTGTTACACAATTGATGTAGAATCTTGCGAAGAAAGAGCTGCGAAGAAGAAGAATTGGAAACATAACATCAGAGAAAAACAAAAAAAGTGAAAGATTGATGGTAGATGCAATAGAACAGAGAGAAGAAGAAACGTTGCGAAACCAATGCATGCTGAAGGTAAGAAGCGACAGAGATTTCGTAAAAGATAAGAAAATAACAGAAAATTTCAAAAATGCAGAGGCAGAAAGTAGCAGAAGTAAGAGACTTAAAGAGTGAATATATTTGTTTATTTTATGACTGCAAAAGTAAAATTGGGAGAAGGAAAAAAAAAATTATGAATGACAAAGATGAGATTGCGAAATTACAAAAGAGCTGATATGCAGAAGAAGAAAATATATTTTATGAATGACAAAGATGAGATTGCGAAATTACAAAAGAGCTAATATGCAGAAGAAGAAACAAAACAATCAGAAAGGGGCGAACCTTCTATGGCGTACACCCTAGTTCGCGAAATCAAAATTTTGCAAGAGGCAAATGTAAGACCTAAAGTGCGTCATAGAAGGGGGTACCTGTTACATGGCTCAGCGAAAAGGTTACACCGCCCCTGGAACCTGAGTCATGGAGATTTGGGGTCAATAAAGCCCATCCAGGAGAGGTATCTTGGATTTTCAACCTAAGCTAATGACTTAGGTTGGACGACTGAGGGTCTCTTCTAAGGAGTGCGGCATATGATCAAGGCGTCGAGGTACACAGTTGAGCCAAGAGCCTGAGGCGTTTGAAGCGTCTCGGCCATTCTTGGCAAGTCTTGACTTATGCTGCACTCGGCCCGAAGAAAACCCCACTTAGGGTGCAGTCTTGTAACCATAAGCCATATAGGAAAAAGGGATAATAGGCTGCGAAAACAACCGGTTGTTGTTAAGACCGGATGGGAGGAGCCAGCCTTGTATGGTAGAGGTACGTCTCCTTGAAGGGGCAACCAGGGGGAAGATAAGGGCGGCACCCTCCATTAGGGAGCTGATAAGTGTCTTAAGACGCAAATGTCACGAGGCTTGATTTTCGCAAGAATATTTAGGCTTGTCATATTTGTGCGACAATCCTGAAGAGGCAATAATACAAAAGACAAAGATAAGGCGAGATCAATGGGTCAATACATGAAAGTGTAAAGACGTCCTGCGATTTCGTCGCAAGATGACAATGTCATGGGGCTTTATTTTCGCAAGAATATTTAGGCATGTCATATTGTCGCAACATAAATGACAAAAGAAAAAAGTTAAGGCAAGATCAATGGGTTTTTGCATGCAAGTTGTAGTTGCAGTAAATCCTACACTACACCCCTCACAAGAATCCACACAATCAAACCATTTTAAGATGAACAATTATAATTTTTATTGATTAACTTCTTGAATGTTTACAAGATAAAATGGGAAAGAGCTAAAGAAATTACAATCACTATGAACTTTCTCTCTCTTAATGACTTGCTCAACACTCGAAAAAGATCTCCCTCTCAATAGGCATGTTCGGCTCTTTATATAGGGTATTACATAATGGATGACAGCTAAGCTGTCCTTTATTTTCGGGAATGATTCGCGAAGTGTCGCAAGTGTACAAATGCATAATCTTGCGACACTCCTAGATCTCGCTAAGTCTTCACACCTTTCTCGTGTTCTGGCTGTCGTCATCCATTGTGTCACTTATTTTACTCGTCTGCGACGCCTTCGCTACGTAACGTTTATGAATTTTGCAGAGATATTGGTGTTGCGATATTCTGATCCTACATCTTGCCTCTTCTCATGTCTTCTCTGGAAGGAGAGAATGTCATGAGAATTCTTATTTTCAAACTGCCGCAACTATTCATCCTTATCTGTTTGGCGATTTGACTTCATACTTTTACATAAAATCTATAATACGTGTCTCTTCTTCCACCCATTTTTTGACACGTCCCTTTCAACCGTTACTTCTCGACCATTCATGTCTCTTCTCGCATTAAATGCGTTTATCTTCTCAAGAATTCTTCTCTATATATAGTTTTCTCATCCTCTACTTCTTCTTTTTTACTTTCTCTCTGCAATTTTTCTTCAATTCTCCTCCGTAACTTCCGCTTCTGCTACTGTAAATTTTCTTTTTTCCTTTGATCTTCAACTCCTTAATCATTCCCATACTCTGAAAATGGCTCCACCTAGTCGTATATATGTAG
>JAJJWW010007738.1:0-86694 GCA_023531295.1 Papaver armeniacum | reverse complement strand
GGAGCCTACAATTTGGAGAATCTCCAAGGCATCGTTTTATCTCAAGAACCCCACACATCACATCTCATGAAGAACAGTTCATTCTTTTCCCTTCAAAATATGCCGAAGATGGATGATATATTTACTGCGGCTACACTCATTTTAGTTCCTTCCACTATATAGTATATATATATATAAAATATACAAAGGAAAAATTATATTCTCCAATAAAGGAGAGATACAAATTCATATTCTCTCTAATCGTGCTTAGCATCAATTATGAAATTAAACAAGAATTAATTCTATTATATCAAATGGTATTTGTCACCCTAAGCAACTAAATTCTCTTTATCTTTTGTTTTTTACAATTTTAAACTCTTTTTAATGGGTGATTATTAAAAGTTCTATAAAATTAAGAATTCAGGATATTTTCGTAATTAGTTAAAATTGTCCCCCGTTGAAGAATCGAACATATTTTGTGAGAAATGGAACTCCAGCTGTTGTACATGGTTTCATGACCTATGGATGACTTCACACATACGACCAAGGACTCGTACCCTTTTTTTATAGACCTTAATACCACTGCCACCGTCCACTATTTTCTTCATAAGTTGGTTATGCCACCCATGCAAGTATGCAACTATGTGGAAGGGTAACTTTGTAACTGAAAAGGTAGCTTACTCATCACACACCACCACACAAGCTCCTTTTAGGCAACCAGAGAAGCCGAAGTGCTAAAGTCATTTTCAAAACTGGGCTATGCTACTCACCTTCTCATTTTTCACTGCCTTCCATCTTAAACCCCACGTCTGAAAAATGGTAAATCATATCTAAACCTGAAACTAAGTCTAAATTCAGATGCGAAGTTTAGATTGTAGGGAGAATAGGAACATGGAGGATAGCGTTTTCGTTTCAGAAATTAGCAACAAAAAAAAAAGAGTCCATTATTTTACTTTTAGAATTCGTCGAGTAACTTTGTTCTCAATCTATTTTCTATCTCTATTTTCTGATTTTCGTCTCAATTACATTAAAATATTCATTTCTTAAGGTGTATCCGAATACCTATTAACAATTATCAAGTATGCCTTATAAGAAATATGGAAACTCTTTTGGCTTATGTGTTGTTCGAGCATCTTTAATCTAATAGTATCACAACTAATTATTGGGAAATATGAACGACGTTTAATCAATACATTTAATTTAGACGAGCTTTTTACTTGTCAAGTATTTTGACAAGTGTTATCACAACTGCGTATATGTTCAATGATTGGTTGTGATGTTGCTAGATCAAAAATGCCAAGGCAGTGTGCGATGAAACAATTTCCTAGAAATACGTACCAGTTAAACCACGATTACATTTTCGTAGTAACTTTACATTGTTGCTCTTCAACTCTATGGAGTTGCCCAAGCACTATTGGTTGATTTGATAGTAACTCATTAAATTTTGAATTTGAAAAAGTTGAATATAAAAATTGAGTTCAAAGAAGGTTTTGAGTATTATTTACGCCAAATAAATCTCATCCTACTGCTCCTTTTTCTCCCATTCCAAACATTACTAGTACCACAATTTGCTATAAAAAGATCCTTAGCTTTTCTTCTCCATAAACCCACCTTTCTTTCTCTTTCTTTCCCTATCTCTCATTCATTTTCTTTCTCTCCATCCATAACTTCTTCACTAGAATGGATTATAAAAATTGAAACATGAGTTATCTTAATTCATTACCTCAACAAGTGGTGCTTAAGAGGTGAATTCCCCAATTTCAAAAGGGTCATTCATACTAGTCTTTTAATCTCATTTGATCAATATTATTATTATGGAGAATAAGCAACTCAATTTTGTTAAAAATGGTGTCATAAGATTACCTCCCGGTTTCCGGTTCCATCCTACCGATGAAGAACTCGTGGTTCAGTATCTGAAACGTAAAGTTTTCGCTTTCCCATTGCCTGCTTCAATCATTCCTGAGCTCAATGTTTGCAAAGAGGATCCTTGGAATTTGCCTGGTTAGTTACAAATTCACTTAGTTTTGCCCGGTTGCCTTTCGTGTTTAATAACATAAAATGCTGACTTTGCTTTGGTGTTTATTGTCTAGGTGATTCGGAACAAGAGCGATATTTCTTTAGTATGAGAGAAGCGAAGTACCCGAATGGGAACAGACCGAACAGAGCAACCGGCTCTGGTTATTGGAAGGCAACCGGAAATGACAGAAAAATTGTAGCTTTTAGAAGCAACCAAATAGTTGGAATGAAGAAAACTTTAGTATTCTACAGAGGAAAGCCATCAAATGGCACTAGGACTGACTGGATCATGCATGAGTATCGCCTTGTCGATCCAGGAACTACAGCTTCCAATATCTTACAGAGAAAGAACCTGACCCAAGTAAGTTCAACACTTCTATTTCATGCATATAAATTGAATTAATGATCACAAAGAAGAGTCCTTACAGATATCAAGTTCAATTCTCATTGTTTTTCATAATGTTTAAACAGAACTCCCTGGTGCAAATTGGAGACTGGGTTCTATGTCGCATTTTCTTAAAGAAAAGAAACAGTAAAAACGACGAAGAAATCAATGAACCATGCAAGGAGAACAAAGTTAACAGTGTTATGGAAATGGCTATCAGGCCTAGATTCATTGATTTCATGATGCAAGAAAAGATGAATCAAAGTCTTTGTTCTTCTTCTTGCTCTTCTTCTGCCTCAAGTGGGATAACCGAAGAAGTTTCATCAGCCAACAAAGAAAATAGTTGCTCCTCATCATCTTCTTATAGAAGAGATGATAATCAAACTTGAGAAATCACATAATGAATTTGTAACCTTGTATCAATTAAATATTTGGGTTGTTTGTAAATCCAACAAGAATAACCGTCTAATTGTATCGAAAATTACGTCATAATTAACATGTTTTGTCTTAAAAAATGGAGAGATTAATATGTTGTACTTCCTTAATTAGTAAAATCCACAACTACAAATTAGTACCATAAACATGTTATTGATGGTACCCACAACATAATGACATGATTAAGCATAATTAGATAGAAGAGTTAACACACAATGATGATGTTGAGAATCAAAGAGGTTTTGGTTTATAGAAAAAAGGTGTATGATTTTTGGAAGTAAAGAAAGTCTAGACAGCAGAGAAAAAGCGAAGCATCTCTCAAGGAGGCAATGGACAAAGGAAAGGAGTAAGAAAAGCAAGAGCATATATAAATGAAGGTCAAAAAAAAGAAGTTACTTTCGTGCAAAGCAGCTAAGAAAAGACTAAGAACTTACTGTTAACAACAATATCAACACATGCTGGATTCCTCAAAAGGAATCATCTAATCATATCTTTCATGGAGTTTTTTCTATAAGTCTATATAGACTCTATACCCAATGGTTCTACAGTATGGAAACACGAAACGAAAGTAGTGTTTATGATATAATACAAACATGGTATAGTCGTCGAAGACGAACTTTAGACACCTGAGTCTAAAATTCGCTTATAAACTTCTACCAACAAGTGAAACCTCAAACCAGTACTGTGCTATAATGCAAATGTTAAATAAAAAAATGGGATAAAACGACGTATTATGATGCAAAGCAGGAAAGAAAACAGTTCCTTGACGTGTAAGATCTAATTACCGAATTGATCCGAATTGATAAACCATCATTAACTTAAATTAATCTGCGAGAGGGACCAATCTAATTAAGAAATAGATGTTCCGTTTACGACAACTTCTTTTTGAACAACTGTTCGATTCTACAACTGTATTGACGGCCTCCTCAAAAACTATGGTTTTAAGTAGTTGATCAAGTGTTTTGATAGTTTAATTCAAATGTACTCAAAACAAAATTAAGAGTCCTGCTTAGCAGGCCAAAGTCTAACTTTTGTTGCTAACTTTACATGGAATCGTTTGTGTGTAGACACTAATTTGAATTTCTTGCAGTTTCAAATTTCACCAGATTAAGTCAATTACACAAAAGAAAGATCCTTTTAAAAGTTAACAGAAATCGTATTTGGTCAAATTTCTAGATGATTAGCAATCAAAAAATAAATGTAGCCTAGCAGATAGGCAATGTGTAGTTCTTGACCTAATCCAAATTCAATGCTTAACTACTACCACTCTTTTTATTTCTCTGGATGATGGTATCAGACTCTTTAGCACTAGTAGGGTTGCTTGATAACTATCCAACAATGACATCTATCTGCATATTATATAGAGAGTAATACAGCATTTAATAAGTATATCTATTTGTGTTGTTAAAACTTGCAAATAACAACGGAAAATGATAATAATCTGTTTAGCAGTTCAAAGTTTCTAACTGCAGACGCAGAGAGTGCATACACTCTTCCATGGCAGTGGGACCCACAATCCTGTTCACCATCAGATCTTACATTAACCAGAACACAGTTCATCTATAGCTAGGTGCCTTTCAGGCCTAATGATTCAAGGATTATACAAGTCCGTTTACTCCGGGACTTTGATTTTGAGATAATCTTAGATGTTCACACAGTATGAAACATACACTTTCTCCATCTTCTCATTTGATAGGTTAAGGAGGACAAGTAGGGTAAGTAAGCAAACTATTTACCTGTAAACCGGGGAACTTGACCTCTGAAAATATCAAAGGAAAAAAAAAAGTAAACCTGATGTTGGCAGCTACTATAACTAAATATTACTTGCATAAACAGGCAATTTTCTTAACCAACCTTTTTGCTTAACCTTTTCTGTCTATAAAAAATCAGAAGATACCCATGGTCTCTCCATCTTTCAGTTTCATGATGGGGACTCCGAGGAGCTATCAATGCATCCTTTGGCTGCTTTCTGTGGTTCTTGTGTCTCAACTTCTGCTATCGGTATGCATACGTCTTCATTTATGGTCCACTTTATTATGAGAATAGACTACAGCACCAGGAGATTCAGTATTATCCTTTCCATGACTAAATAAGATTTGGATGAGACAGAGATTTCTCCTCCACACAATGAAAACGAAACAAATCTACTAAGTTTGGAAATAAAAACAACAGTTTACCAGTTGAACATACTGTCTCGCCCATTTACAGTGCAAAAAAAAAGCGTATTGGGTCTTCAGCCTTAAATATAATGTGAAATCATCTAAATATGTTTTTAAGTTCCATAAATAGACTATCAGGAGATTCTGGAGTGCATTTTCAACAGTTGTTTTTGAGTTAAAACGAGGAATACCCTTGTTACCTCAATCCTTTTCACTGTCAGACTATTACTGTCTCCCACTGGTAAACAATGGTTGTACCGTATTTCTGATACGACTAGATTTTGGACCATGATGAAGAAAACACTAATTCTATTTAACCGATTGCCAAAGCATTGTTTCATACTTTCCATCATTCTAAACAATTAGTGGCTAATGAAGCATAGACCATTATTACAAGTGGGTCAAAAGTATCTGGAATGCCATCAATTGTAAGGAGGAATTTCTATCGATCCATTCAATAATAACCAAGGTTAATACAGTGTTAACGCAGGAGTATGTTCAAAAAGCGAAAAGTACATTCTCCCTAATGCTAAACCATGGTACAGCCTTAACACACATTTCACATTTATATGGTGCAAAAATCAACACACTGAGTTATAAGATCAAGCTAACCTAGATTTTAAGTTGAAGTTGCTCCAAGAAATACACATTAAAGCTGGAATCACCATATTGCAACATCAGGCTCACCTAGGTTTCTCCCTTCAGTATCATTAGTTTGTTAAGTTGACCGACAATCCACATTATCTACGTCGTGGACACCACCCACTGGAGTTTCTGAAGTAGATTGTGCTGCCCATGCCTTCAACACTGCTGCGTTCTGCAGAAGAATAACGCAAAATCTCGAAATATTAACATACAAAAACAAGGACTAAGTTTATCTCCTGAATCTACATAGAAGTGAGAACCTCTACAACGCATCCAATACTAAGTTGAAAAAAGTACTCCTTCAAGGTTTAAAAAGGCAAATCACACGCATATGTCTTAACCATGTATTTAAGGGACATATACATGCTGCATAGAGTCTGCTCATTACACGTCTAGCAGCACGTAATTCTTATACACAACATTAACCAAAATGTGCCTACTTAATCACGGATGAGGTCCCACTTCCCATGTTTATGTTCTGTGAGATTTTCATAGGAGTCTATCTTGCATCAAATGCCTTACCTGCTGTCTTGGCTTTTTTTCTTATTACCTCCCGGACTGAAAGTGTATGCGTCCAACAAGGTCAAACGTAAGATCCTATATATCAGCAGTAACTCAAAAATACTTGCCACTAGGAATAAATATAAATAAATAAATACAGATCAATTATATTTCAATACAGTGTTGAAATGAAAATAAGTAAAAGTCTCCACTATCAACAGTACTTACTCTATAAGTAACATACCCAATATTCCTATCTTAGAACAAAAGAGAAACTCAAACATCAAAAAAGGCAGAATATGAATAATTCATTCAAAATAAAATATGACAGACGACCATGAACTTGGTACTTGAACTAACACTTGGTTAATCTCAATTATGAAGTTCAGGATGCTGCGTAAATGCAACCAAAAAAGGAGAACAAGCTTCACTCTCCTCTTCCTTTTCCTTGTTTCATGTAAAGCTTGGCATTACTTAGCACAGTAAAGTATGGCAATAACGCAAGCCTCAGCTAATGAAAATCACGATTAAAAGGCATTCCTAACACCAACCCCACCAAGAACATTGAACAAGTGCACTTCATACAAACTGGGTCTTTATAAATGTAACAATTCTCGAACCTGGTTTCTATTTTCCTTGCAAAAATATCAAAAATCAAGTACTGCTAGTGTAACATTTCATATAAAATTAAGAAATAATATAAGAATCTACATCTCTATAGCAAGATAGAGAGAGAGAGAGGACCTGCCAAATTCTGAGAAGTCTCTTCTTGTAGTTGAGAGCTTAATTCTCTTTCAAACGAGTCCTCCTGATTCATGCTTTTCACTATCTCCATTATCCTTGGCCCAAGAACGCACTCACCATTCTCTCTCCCTCTCTCTCTCTCTCAATTTCAAGCTCGACTATGATATACAGAAAAGTACAGGAAAAAACACTGAACAGAGATTAGCCTACTCGGACATCAATGGACAGGAGAGGATCTGTTTTATACCTTTGCTCAGCAGGTTACTCTACACCGTCAGATCGAGAAAATGCACTAAGTGATCATGCCATGTAAGTGCCCCAGTCCAATAAAGAAGGAGAGCAAAACACTGTCTTAATCTGGTTTCTACTAGACAATCAGGAGTTTAAGTCAGGAGAAAAGTACACCTGAAAAGTTAAACAAACAGCACTATGCTATACAAAATGTAGAAGAGACTGCCACTGAAAAAATAGGGGCATTCGTATTTTTACCCTCTAAAGAATCTAGTGACAAATTATACAACCTCGACCATAGATTCATGATAGGGTCACGCACAAAACAGTGAGAAATTCTCCCAGTTGACAGAAGCATCTCATTTGTTGGAGATAGTTAAGAGTAATCCATAATGATCACTAGGCAAAACAGGGAGCATCAACTCTTGCACCTGACCCTTTATTTTCTTCTCCTTGCGATATGAAAGGCCTGGTATTGCTTCCATTCCAATCATTTCAATCCCACATATTTTAAAATCTTGAAAACTGCAAACAAACCGATCTAATCGCTTCCTCAGTGGCCAATTGCCGGATATCATCTGATTCGACTTGGTATCGTAGGTGTATCCATTATCTCCAGGCTTCAGCTCTGTCCACGCATCGACCCATCCTTCAGGCAATGGAAACTGACCATCCCTCTTCTCATCCCAGTTCATGTCGCCACAAAATATGACATTTGGCCAACCCTTCAGAATCGACATGGCTTCTTTTGCTTGAGCTATGCGTTCCTTGCTGTACATCTGAGTCCATGTTGGTGGGGCAGGACAAGGGCTTTCAAGATGGCTAGTAGCAATGACCAATTGCTTGCTCCTTCCACCGCCAACTTCAATTTCGGTCAAACATAACTCTCTCCCCATTTTAGAGTTGCTGAAGGGTGCACAGCTATAAGATTTTACTGGTAATTTGCTCAACTGCAAGTTAAACAAGTATAGCAAGTCAATCGAACGAGAAATAAAAATGAAAGTCATACAATGCAATATTGAAAATGAGCAAATGGGCGAAACGGGTGTGAATCGTATACTACCTCTACCTGCATACAGAAATAAGGTTTGACATTCTCAAAATCATATGAAACCGAACATCGATATGCTTTCCACCACCAGGTGGACTGTTGGAAAATCTGGTACATTTCTTGTGTAACCTCTTGTAAACATAAAACATCAGGCGAATGTAGTTGAATGAGATCACCAATTGCTTCCATCCTCTCATGCAATTCTAAGTCCCAAAAACAGACATTATAACTCAAAACCTTAAATGTGTCCAATGGCGTTTGTTTATTCTTCATCCCTGCACATTTTCATCAATTTAAGAACTTGCATGTGATTGAATCAGCTCAAACATAAAACCTAAACCCCAAAACTAAACCAAGATAAACCCACGAGAAAAAATCCAAACAAAACCCCAGAATTACAAACAAACCCAAGAGATACAAATAGAGTAAATGAACTCTATCATGGAGAGAAAAGGAAAAGAAACCAACCCAATAAAGCTTCCTCTTTTTCCAATGATCTTGTTCCCCGAATTTCAGAGCTCTTTAGACGAACTGCGTTCAACGAAGTACAGAATTTCCAAGACCTTTTCATCTCCATTAGTGGAAGACACATCTGCCGAGTTGGCTTTTGGTTTATATCAGCAAATTTGGAAGAAGCCCGTGCCATTAACATAGATTTGGGGAAAGTGAAGATCATAGGGCAATTGAATAGAGAAGATGAAGGAAACTTACACCGTCTGGTGTTTATTTTTCTTCGCTATGTCTTTTTTTTAGATAAGAAAGAGATATGATAAAAATCAATAAAAGAGTCATACAGAAGACCTCCTCCAATGTAGAGATGATAATATCTGGAGGATGAACCAATTCTAAGACAGGACAATTTTTTTTTTTTTTTTTTTTTTGATAAAAGATCAACTCTTCATTAATAATTTAATGTTAAGTTTACAAAGAGTTTCAAGACATCAAGATAAAGTAATAGAGAAACACCATACAATACTAGTACATAACCAAGTATTCTAACAAGAAAGAGAAAAACACCTAAAAAGACTAGAAAATGTATGTAAAGAACCGATTGAATCGGAGGAGAAATGGTTTTTCGGATCACAAGTCCACCATTTTTGTTGATTTTCTTCTTCTTGAGAAAGAGATACTCCAAAATAGGAGTGATTTGCTTTGAGTCTTGAATATACCGATGAAGATTCCGGTCACGGAGTTCACAACGATGATCTTGAAACCTATGAACATTAACAAAGAACGACTATGAAAGTCGATAGAAGATGCTATAAAAGCATAGAAAGAACCACCATGAAGATGGAGACAACTTGCTGCCGTAGGCAAGGGGGAATAGATCCCAAAACTAAACCTAAAAAACATTAAAAACCTAGCTAATCTATGAAATAACTTGCTAAAACTAAAAAGAAAAGGTGGAGTCTTGCTCGAGATCCACTCCAAAAGGAGTAGATCTGAGCAGTTAGAGGTTGCCGGAGTTTGGGTTTTGGTCGCCGGAAATCGCCTTGGAGAGAGGAGAATAAGAAGAGAGAGAGAGAGTTTTGATTTCTCACTTGTCCTCAGACAGGACAACTTATAAAGTTCAAATCTGATCTAGCATATTTCGCTAATTTATCAGCTGCAAGGTTAGCTGATCTTTTTTACGAGTACTTTTTTTTTTTTTTGGTAAGTCCAAAAAAAACTATTTTGTAGTTGCAGAGATTCGAACGCCCGATTCTCACGGTGTTGGTTAAAAATTAAGTATGAGTACACTTCCACTCATTAAGTCTACTTAATAAAATTATTAAGTCTACTTAAGCAATCAAGAATTAAATTTGTTGCAGTCCAGGACACACAATCAACATGTCCATTAATAGCTTTGACAACATTTGCGCAGTCTCCTTCCAGATGCAGCTTTGAGATGCCTTTCTCTATTTCCCATTCCACTGCTTCAAACATTGCTAGAGCCTCTGCTTGCTCCTCATCCAGGGCTTTGGTATGTATGGCTTTTGCCCCTCCACATTCACCTGCAAAATCCTATTAAAACAGTCTAGTTTTCTTTCTCTTTTTAATAAGAAACATGTAACAAGCAGGCGGACACTATAACTGGAAAACATCCAAGAGAGATAGGGTTTGTCCTTAATGCTAAACGGAATTTGCAATTCTCTAATGCCTCTCTTAATTATTATTTTTTGATGCTAAGGAATTTTTATTAATTAGCTACATTGCAGCAGAAATCATCTTTTGCCAGAGAAGTAATAAACTCTGAAAAGTTTGACATATGAAAGAAATTTGCTTCTTCATCTCTTGCTTTACGAGCTAAAGAGTGAGCACATTATTACCAAGTCCATGAATGGACTTGAAAAACCAAAGTTTACTACCTTTACTACTCTTAATTTTAACTCTCCCAACTATACTTGAATTGAATCAATGAACCTTCAATTGTTGCTCCATCACATACTTTATTACATTATCACACTCCATCTCAAAAACATCTTTGTCTATCTGCAATTCTTCTATCCAGTTTACCGCCAATTCCAACGCCTTGCACTCAAAATGCTCAGCCCCATAATCCTCATCCACTTCCTCATCAAACTTCATCCCTTGAGCACCTAAACAGATACCTGCAAAATGACGAATTATTAGACCAATGCTTCCTTTTTCTAGTTGCAGGAATAAAAGAGCCATCATTGTTAATCTTCACAAAATCTTTTTCAGGAGGATTCCAAACTTTAATCTGTAAACTGTTTATTGGACTAGGCCGAGAACCATAACATTCAACATATTGCCTTATAAGATTATTAATTAATTCTAGTATTTGTGCTCTGCACATTAGGCTCAACTCATTGAAAGATAAGAGAACATCTGTCTTTCCAGATGTACCACATGGTACACATTAATCTACATACATAGTTTGCATTATTCAAACATAAGATTGTGTCATTGTTACCATCTGAAGTGAACCATGAGATAATCCAAGCTTGGACAGTAGAAAAATTACCTGCAACAATATCTATATGGATATTCATTCCTAACCAGATAGATCTAGAAAAATGACACTCAAAGAAAAGATGTCTCATAGATTATATGCTACAATTACAGAGAGAACAAACAATTTAAATCTCAGGCTTGTAGACTGAAATTTTAGCTCTAAATGGAACTATGTATTTGATGCATTTCCAAATAAATAGTTGCACTCTATGAGGAATCCTACTATGTCATAAGTGAGACCAAACCTCTTTAGGGATGTTATCCATAGAAACAATGCTATTAACATCATCAGAACATATTATGTTGTAAGCACTTTTTTCAGAAAATTTTCCTTTTCTGTCAGGTTTCCAAATAATAAAGTGTTCTCCTAAATTGGGAATCTGCAAATTAAGAATAAGATCAACACAATCTTGAGCAAAAAGAGAATTAAGAATATTAATATCCCATTCTCTTGTGCCTGGTAAAAAAAGATCACAGACCAAGTTAAAATTATTATAACTAAATGCACCTACAATAGGCACATGTGGGCTATTAAGACCTACAACCCAACAATCTAGCCATATGCTAATTTTTGTACCACATCTAACAGCCCAAATTGTGTGTTGTTTTATAATCTCTAAACCAGAATAGAAACTTCTTCATAACCAAGAGCAGTCATCCTTTAGTTTATCTAAATGCAGAAAGCTACAATCTTTAGAATATTTGGCTTTAAGAAGTTTAAAACAAAGAGACTCTTCATCATTACATGCTCTCCAAGCAACTTTACAAAGAAGAGCAGTATTAAAGTGTTCTAAGTTTCTAAAGCCCAATCCACCTAAAGCCTTTGGGATCGAAAGCTTATTCCAACCAATGAAGTAAAGGCCTTTTTCTTTGCCCCACCAAAATTGTCCTTGCAAAGTGTCCATTTGAGATATCATAGTTTTAGGGATCCTAAAGCTACCCATTTGATGAGAAGGGGTAGTGTTTAGCACATGTTTTACCATAGTTGTCCTAGTTGATTGATTCATAGTTTTACCTTTCCAATTTTTGTATCTTGAACCAAAAGACTGAAGAATTGGCTTAAATGCCTTAGTTTTGTCCCTTCCCATAAGCAAAGTAACTCCTAGATATTTATCAGTATCTTTCATCTCAGTCATTCCAAGAGCATTAGCAAGAATAACTCTATTTTCAGGGCTAATGTTCTTCCTAAAATAGACACTAGATTTAGCAAAATTAAGCATTTGACCAGTGAACATACCCAAATTTCCAAGCACATCCAGAATACCAGTTATATTATGCATATATGCCCTTTTGAAAATGAAAATTTCGTATGCAAATAAAAGGTGAATTATACCTGGAGCATTTCTGGCAGCTTTTACACCAGATATCACATGATTATTAGCAGCATTCAAAAGAAACCTAGAAAGGTATTCTATGGCAATAATGAAAAGATAAGGGGATAGAGGATCATCTTGTCTTAAACCTCTAGTAGGACAATATTCATCTGTAGGAGAGCCATTAAGAAGAATGGATATTCTAGTTGTGATGATGCATTCATTGTTCAATCAGTTTACAAAATTTAACTGGGAAGACGAGTTTCCTAAGCATACTAAGAAGAAAATACCACTCAATTCTATCAAAAGCCTTAGAAATATCTAATTTTAAAAGCATATTTCCACTAATATCCTCCTTATGCTTCAATGTATGCATCATATCATGAGCAATAATGATATTATCATGAATAATTCTACCAGGAAAAAATGCATCTTGAGCAGGAGAAATAATATGCTTAAGATGAGGCTTTATTATATTAGCAATGATTTTAGAAATAATTTTGTAAATTTTATTACACAATCCTATAGGTCTAAAATCCACAGCATACTTAGCGGTATCAACTTTCGGAATCAAGGACAGACAGGTCTTATTAAACTCAGATGGCATGTATTATGTAGCTAAGAAAGATTACACAACATGAATAACATCTTTACCTACTATGTTCCAGTTGGATTGATAAAATCTAGCTTAAAAACCATATGGACCTGGAGAGCTTCAAGCAGACATGCTCTTAACAATATCAAAGATTTCTTGATCAGTTGGAAGTCTATTAAAACTATCCATATCATTGTCACTAATAATAGTGGGAATTATATAAAAAATATGATCGGGAATTTGCACATTAGAAGTACACCTAACTGAACTAAAATGAGAGATCAAAGTTCTAGAAATATGCTCTCTATTATCTAAGCAGTTATTAGCACTATCAAATAGGCAATCAATGTTTTTTCTGACAATTCTTCTATTAGCAAGAGTATGAAAGTATCTAGACTTATTATCATCCTCAAAAACATATTTGTCCCCAGATTTTTGCTTATAGAAGTCGGTTTTAATATCAAACCAGAGATCTAAGTTCTTATTTATATCAATGAGCTTATCATGCTGGAAAGTGGAAAATTGTTGACTTTGAACATCCAAAAGTTGTTCCTGTAGTCTACCAATATTTCTAATTATCTCACCAAATTCTATTTTTTTCCACTGAGAGAGCCTTTTCTAGTAACATGATGTTTACTAATGAGTTTATGGGATGGAAAGCCACTATAATCAGAGTTCCAAGAAGTAGCAAGTCGATACTTAAAGGCACTATGTTTTATCCACATAATAAATAACTTAAAAGGTCTCCAAAGCTTTCTATTTTCATGCTCAGTATGTAAAATTATAGGACAATGATCAGAACCAGCCTGAACTAGATGATATAATTTAGCATTAGGAAAAACATTACACAAATCATGATTACCTAAAGCCATATCAATTCTAGACTTTTTACTTCCTGTTCCAATATTATTACTAGACCAAGTATAGTCCCTACCTACATAACCAAGATCCATGAGACAACACTCATTAATTTCCTATTGAACATATTTATCCTCAACAGATGCACTAGAAGAATGAGCAATATCATGTAAATGGACATTAAAGTCTCCAATGACAAGCCAAGGTTGCATTATATTCTCCTTAATTCTTTTCATGATCTTCCGTTGTTCTTTTTTCTTATCAAAATAGGTAGAGCCATGCATGAAAGTAATAAAAACATCAGGTTTAGCTACATGCAAATTTGCAACAACATGAATCATATTATGAGATACTTCATGAAATTCACATTTAATACCATCCTTTCACATTAACAAGAGACCACCAGCAAGCCCTATTCTATCTATGCAGATGTAGTTATAATAATTCGGAGATTTAGCTAGTTGTATCATTTTTTCTTGATCGATTTTTGTCTCAGAGAGAAATAAGAAATCAGGCGATTGTGCTTGGATTAACACTATTAGTTGATTTCTAGTATTCTTTTTAGCTAGACCCTGAACATTCCAAGAAAGAATCTTCATGATTGAAAACAAATTGTAACTATGATAAAAACTATATCTATAATTTGTAGAAAAAAAGGACTGATAAAGAAATTCTTGAGAAAAAGTTTTAAAATATACCTGCATAGTATCTCCCTAACTTGCATTTGTGACTTCAACATTGGTAGTGCTTGAATCATTTGTTTCCATCATTGAGTTGCCATGATGATCCATATTAGTAGTAGAAGTAGTAACAGGGACATTAGGTGGTTGAACATGTATATTATGAGGGTTCATAGATGGTTCTCCATTAAGAATAAAGTTTCCCATTCTCTTAGATTGTCTCCCAGCTTCCCCTTCTTCAACATCTGGTTCATCAGTACCCATATCTTCTGTACCATTATCTTCCATATCATGTTCAGTATTACCTTCAGTAACAACTTGTTCTTCTATTAGATGAGCTTCATATTCAGATTCCGATAGATTGTCTAAGTAAAGAAGATATGACCATTCCAAATATTTACTATCATCATGATCAATGACAAAAAAATTATCACATATCTTCTTTGGCTGCAGCTCCCAATGATATCTAATCCATACTTTTTCTCCAGAGACAATGTTCCACCATCCTCCACGGTGCAGAGCTTTCTTCAAACTTATTTCCAATCTTGATTTGACAGTGTTTCCATATCTTGGTCTGCAGTTTGGAGGATTAGTTGAGATCTTCTTTCCATAAAACCTATTGCTTCATCAACTACAACACTGTTTAGGCGTTCCAATTTCAGATACTTGAATTGTAAAGTGAAAATCTGATCAGTGAATTTGTAATTTTTGACTGAACTCCATTTGTATATTTTTGAAAAGCAAAGAGAGCTTCTCCTACTATCCATGGACCATTTTGAATGACTTCATCCCTTTCTTATTTAGAGTTTAGTCTCACCAGCATGAGATTATGACCCATAACTCGTATCTTCTTGTTACGATATCTTCTCCATAAGGAGTTGATTTTATCTCTAATGTTTCTCATATCTATCTTATGTTTCCACATCAGTTTTCCCAAGATACCAAAATTCCATTCTTCAGCCGCAACATTCACAGTTTGTTGTGCTCCTACAACTCTCCTCTCAGGTAGTTCGATTGTTGCTCTTCTTAATTGCCTTGATAATTGGTTAATTCGATTCTCAGAAGGTTGTGCCATTGTATTTGTAGATTCTTATCCAATCACTATAAGGAAAAATTGTTTAGTATATTGAGTAATTCCTAATTGATACTTCTTTGTATATATACCCAAACTGTTCTTTTTAGGGTTGAGGTTTTCTTTATTTTTTATGTTAATAGAATACCGCATATCCAGTAATTGACCCTCAATAGAAGTGTTTATGGGTGAAAACTATTTTTGCCGGTTTTGGTAATTTGGGGTGTGTGGATGAGAAATGAATCTAAACCCTAAACAAATGCACTGCACGGGAGTGCTTGTGATTCGAGAAATCAATCTGTACAACTCTGGCCTAAACCAAGAAATGGCCGTTCCAGACTTGCTTCGGTCACAAAGTGAAGGAGATGGGGTTGATCTTAGGGAGGGAAGCAAAGAAGGTGTTGAGATTGTAGAGGTGTTGGTTATTATATGACTTGTATCAGAAATCTGAACTGGCTTGCAGGATGTAAGCTATCGGTTCTGGTGTTTGAATACGATTATATCAACACTTGGTTTTCTGTCTTGTCCTTGTGTTGTGGAAATAGGGAGGAGAACCTATTAATACAAGTCATTAAGCCTAACCCACGTCTTGGTAGGCCTCGAAAGTGTATGTAAATTTGACCTACGTGTAATACCGCAAGTGCACGGCGTCTATTGGAGACGCGGCAAGTACGGGTCGATCCCACAAGGACTAGGGTGTGCTTTGTGTGTGATCTAAGGCTTCTTCAACTGAATTCAAGTAAGTAACAAGTGACAACAGGGGGTTTTGCCGATACGGCTGAGGTAGTGAAATGAACCTAAGCTAAGGAAAACAGCAAGAGTAAATTGTAACAAAAAGAGAGCTCTAGGGTGTCGAATCCACCCACGACCTCGGCTAAGACAAAGGCAATTTTTGAAATCTGTTCTCGTCCTTGTAATGGCAAGTCTGCCATTTCCAGGGTCTCAATGAAAGGGTTACTATCAAACAAAGCAATTAACTAATCCCTAGTATTAGTTGTCTTGTCATAGTACAACTAATCACAGATCATGTTCACTACTTAGATGATTCAACCTAACTTAAAACGGGTATTCTAATAACAATTAAAGTATCTCTCCCAAGCACTACTTGTCTTCTCAGGGCACAACTAGTCTGAGGATTAATAGTATTCAATGAAGTATGAATTGCACACATTTTACATAGAAGTGACCTGACTACAAAGCATACATGGTATACTCTGTGAAAGTAAAATGCAAATGTGTATTGATTATATATACCCTAAACCATAAGGCACAACAAGAACAGAGATATCAAAACATGAGCAATTCTTAGCAAAAGGTTATGGGTTTCATCCAACCCTAGAAGAATTAAACTAGAACATGATAAAACAAAATACACAAAATTAAAGCTAAATGATTTGCACCGGCTAATCCAGGCGTAGTTTCTATCAACCCAATTCATTGCTATTTATACATGCAATGACAATTCTCCAAACCCTAATTTTCCCAAAAATCGAAATTTAAAATTAAAATAATTCAACATACCCTAACCCATACTCGATTCTGCTCTCTCTTACATCTAATCGCCTCGAGCTCTTCTTGCTTGATTGAGTGAAACCCTAGCTTTAGTTATCTCTAAATTAGCCTCTAGGGTTATGAGAGAGGCTAAGAGAGAGGTAACTAATAGCTAGAGAGGAGGGAAGGTGGTTGCGGGTGAGGTTGGTGGGCTGCGGTAGGCATGTGGTAGGAGAGGTTGGTGGTGGAAGATGATGGTGGTTCTGCGAGTTGGTAGGGGAGAGGAGATGGGTTTGCAGAGCTCTGCCAGAGAAGAAAGAGAGGGATGGAGAGAAATGGTTTGGTTCGATTAGGGTATAGGGGTATGGGCATTTTGCTGTGAGGCGGGTGCATCTACGGACGATGAGACAGCTGAGAGCGAGCGTTGGATGAGGGGCTACGATCCGAACGGCCGAGGAGATAAGCGGTTTTGGCGTGATCCGGTGTAGCGCGGGAGCAGCGATATTCGATGCACGTGGAAGCAGAGACCGTTGGATGAGGAGAAAGAAATCTCAACGTCTCGAAGAGACGGGCTCGGATCGGGTCACGGGTCGGGTCTAGCTCAAGCCCATGTCTTGTAGATGAGTTCTTTACTTGTTGGGTTGCAACCGCATTCACATTGCAGCTTCGCTTGACTTCTGCTCCTTGGGCACTTGACTCCAATTCTTCGCTCTTTTGGCTCCTCAGATTCTCCAAGCTTTATTTATTACCTAAAAACACAAAATTAATTAATATAAATATTTATTCTTGAAAACAAAGAAAACACAGAATCTGGGATAATATCTGATTTCTAAGCGCAAAAGATGAGTAAAATGGCAATAAAACGGTGTATAAATATGCACTATTTGGCACTCATCAAATACCCCCAAACCTGAATTTTACTTGTCCTCAAGTGAAACAAAAAATAAGAAATCCTAACTATACCCACTTCGCAGGTCTCTCGAATGCATTTAGCGTATGCACTAAGCCTTTAAACCCCTAGGTGTCCCTAGTGGACGAGTTGTAGTCTCGTGAGGGTTTACCAGGTGTACCCACAAAACCTTCTCCAACTTCGAGTGTAAAGAGTCTCAAGCATCCTAGAAGCTATGAGGACATAGAGTTTCGCATGCTAGTAACAAGTTAGAACTATCGAAGAACGCCTTCTCATCCTTAAGTCTTTGAGCGAGAAGTAACCATACCATATGAAAGACTTCGGATTCGATTGTGATCATAAGTCTCAACTTCTGCCTCACCATTAGGATTTTATGATAATTGCACTCAAAAAGATCGCTTTTTTAGTCTCTCATGTGTGCGGGCAGGAATAAAGAGAGAAATCCTGCACATGTTGTAGGTAAGAAGGATAACCTTAGAAAATAAAATCTGGAGACTCCACGAGAAGTGTGGACAAAAAGAATCTTTTTCTCGATGATCTCTACGAAAGGAAATCAAGCATTAGCAAGGGGTGGGAGTACTCACTCACTTCTCACCCGATCGGCAATTAATATCACTCTCTCATAAGAACCATAGAAACGTCTTCAATCTTCGGTCTTCACTTGTTGATGACGAACTTCTAAACTTCACAAAACTTGACAATTTTTAACTTTTCTACTCAAATTCCTTGTTGTTTGGATTTTTCTTCTTGAACTCTCTTTACCATGGTGGTAGCAAAAATAAACTACAATATTTTTTGATTTTTTTTTTTTTTTTTTTTTGATTGATTTTTTTTTTTTTTTAATTACAAAAAGTGAAAATAAAAATACAAATAATGACACAACTAACTCCATGGACAAAGGACTTTAACACTCAATTTTTCCACAACTTGTATTGTCTTGATTTTATAAATTTTATTAATTCTCATCCTATTTTCTTTTCTTTGTTGCACAAAAACCTTGGACTATATCAATTTTTCTTTCCATATTCTGATGATGTTCCGTTTGTTGACGATGATGTGTTTCCATGGGTCTTGCTTGATTGAGAGAGAGAGTGATGCTAACGGCAAATCGGTATTTAGAAGGAGTTTTCATCTTTAGACGTCACCCTCATGATTGACAAAAACTAGCACTCAAGAGATCAAAAGTAGTCTTTGAAATTGGTGCGAAGTTGGGTAGCTCACCATTCCTACCCTAATTTACGTATGGTGACACACACTCTAACAAACTTTTTCTAGAAAGTTGCAAAAAATTGAAGGTTGGTGCCTCACTTGATGTAAAATGGGTAGTCTCCACTATGGGTGATCACAATTCTACTACCGAATATCTAAACAACACCTAATTAGCCCTCAGGTATGGTTAAATCCAACTTTAACGCTCTAATCAACTAAGGAACCCGATTGCGTTTTCGATTTCTAACTTTTGTTATTTCGGTCGATTCTCTATGTAAACATAGCTAGAAGCATGCTAGTGACTATAAAATCTCTAAAAGTTGGAGGTTTTTATTTGCAAAAAGTTTTTTTTTTTTTTTTTTTTTTTTTTTTTTTTTGAAAATAAAAGATAAAATAAAATACTAAAAACTCTAAATGCAAATGCACCCCCAAACCTAAATCAAACATTGTCCTCAATGTGTCGACAGATAGAAAAAATTTAAACAGTCACATACCATGAGAACTATGCTGAAAAGAGAAAAGGGAAGAGATTACCGGATGTCCGCAGGAGCAAGGTTAGAGCTTCATTCATCAATGCTAAAATCCAATATTCTCAACGGAGATCATATCGGATTAGCATAATATATGTGCAAGAAGACTCAACCGATTCAAGAAAAGAAAAATTTAACAAGTCCTACTGGATATATACAATGAAAATTCACCATAAACCAACAGTCTAAAGAGTTGAGGATCAACCCAATAGACAATAAGTACAAACATCAACAGCCTTACACAAATATAATATGAGAGTGCAAGTAAGACTGCAAATGTGAAAGAGTTTCCCCCAAACCTAAACTTGTGAACGGGTGTGTTTTTGAACACAAAATCTTGCACTTTTAAAGGTACATCATGCAAAAGGTCTAACTCAAAATGAGTTTTGCTAATAACAGGCAGACATACATATTCCAACTGTGGCTCCTTAAGAGTGTTATACTTTGATGCAAAATAGTCCAAGAGGACTTGGGAAGCACAAAGCTCTAGGCCTAAGTTAGGAATTTTCAGAAAAGTTGGTTTTGCAATTTTGTGACAAACTACACCTAGGTTTGGTGGAGGAGTTTCAATTTGTGACTCAGGAGAGAGGTTAGGTACATCTAGGTTGTTTTCATGTATAAAATCATTTGCACCATCACACACTTTCCCAAAGTCAGAAGAGGGTAAATCATGTTCATTTTCACAGGACAATTGCACAGGTTCCACATCATCATCACATATATGAATATTAGAAGAAGCATCATTCATAGGGTTCACAGAAGAGACACCTAATGTCTCTGAACCTAAAGATTCTACTACATTTTCAAAATACGCATGCTCTTCATATTCATCATCATCATCATCATAGCAAGAATTCATCTCTCCATTCAAAATTGTAGTATTTTCAGTGTACTCATCTACCTCTGGATTAGGTTCATATTCAATGTTAGTTGTATGAGTAAGACTAGAAACACTCTTTTCAATCCTATCATTTTGTAATTCAATCAAAGAAGAATCATTTTGAGTTTTTCTATTGAAGGAGAGTCTTCACTAGTGGGTATGCATTCCTCATATGGATATTCATTGTATGGTTGTGCATGAGGTTCACTAGAGAAGGAAATTCAGACATGTTGCTATATGGATGGTCATGCATTGCATTCATTTCAAGCCTAGCATTTAGCTCCATGAGTGTATCCATTGTTGATTGCAAACTAGGAGTTGGGGAGTATAAAATTGTTCATCTCCCACTTGTGGTGAATGATGCATGTGATCATAATGATTAGGGTATGTGAGGTCAGGGCCCTGAGGAGGCTCATAAAATTCCCTAAAATCACTATGGTATGTGGGGTGTTCATCCTGTGAAAGATGCCCGTAAGCAAGTTCTCTAAGGGATTTGTTTGAATCCCCATTCGGAACAAATATCCTGACATGATTTAGTACTCAAATTGAACTCAAAGCCTAGTTGTAGTGGACTCAGTTTGGTTTGAGTGGGAAAATTTGGTTTAAATGGGCTGATTTGGTTTATTGGGTTTTTGGTTGGTTGGGAAAGTCCAGCCGATTGATGCTAAACGGCCAACGAGAATAGGTTCTAGCCTAGATGGTTTGGGCCAGATGTGTATCCCGAGGTTATGTGCCAATGCTCAACCCATAAATCTTGTGGGCTCGAGATTTTGTGAAACTTGCTCAGCCAGTTTCACGGTTGGGTTCAAAAGGCTCGGCTCGGTTGTGTGTACGGCCCGGTTGCTTGTGCGGCCCGGTGAGAAAGGGTACAGCCCGGCGGACTGCGGGCTCGGTTTGGTTGCGGCCCGAGTTGTGTTGATCAGCCCAATGATGTGGGTTATGTGGGCTCGGTTTAGATTGATGGCCCAAGATGTGGGCTGGTTTACTCACGAGCCCGGGGTGTGTGAATGCGCGAGCCGGTTGTATGCAAGCCCGATTTAGATGTTGCAAGCCCTGGTTATATGTTTTTAGCCTAAGCGGAGACCCGGGTGTTACAATTTGCACGACTTGGTCGAGGCCAAGCACGAGAATAGGTGCACATTCGGGCAAGGCACAATGCGGCACAAATTTTTGTGCTCGAGACAACCCGAGCAATGAGATGGCCCTAGGTTGCTAAGCACGAGACTAAGCACAAATAAATTTTCAAATTCAAACACGAAGATACAAGGTGCGGGGTAGCTCCACACTTGCTTTGCTTCGGGGGCTAGCAAGGTGGTAAATGGCTCACAAGGCTCACGGGGCTCAACGGGCCACGGCGGGGTAGCTAGCAAGCATGATTCACAATGCTATGTGGATCAGCACAGAGCACTGAGGCACAGGGCACATAATTGGTAGCTCAGGTGGGGTTTGCAGCCAACTTGGCTGTCTGAGTTACAAATCACCCTTCACAGCTTCAGGGGCTGGGGGGTTTTGGCACAACTTGGTACACAGAGAGCGAGAAGGCTCACGGGGCTTAGGGCTCATGCAAATGGCTCACTAAGGTTACGGCAAATGGCAAACAGGGCTCGGGGTTAACGGGTTGGCTCACGGGTCATCATAGGTATACAAGAATTCCAAATCTCGAGAATAGTTTCAAAGAATGCACAAATAACAAGTCCAAAATGAAACTCGAATAACGGCAAATGCTTGCACACGGATCATTCATGCAAGTATAGATTGTAACAAGATTTGAGAACAACCAACCTAAGACAGACCAAAATGGTCGTTTTGCTCTGTTCCGAGCCTTTCCACAGGTTGGCTCGGCTTAACGGTTTGCACAAAGAAAGACAGCTCCAGATCTGGGCTTTTCCTTTGGCTTCTTTCCTTTGGCTTGCTCGGCGAAACGGCCAAGTAGCATAGAGGGTACCCGTTGCTTAGAAGGAAAATTCGGTTCTCGGGTTTGCAAATGCAGATTGTTAATATAAGCTGTGGCGCCTATGCAATGCCAGATTTGCACTGAGATGCAAATGATATGCAGGGATGTACAGATATAGGTGCAAGAATGCAATACAAATGGTATGCCTATAATGCAACAGATGGCAGGCTTGAGATGATGATGGTTAACAATTGTAAGTTACAAGATGCAAGAGTAACAATATGCTAAGTTATAATATGCTAGGACAGGCGATGATGCAATGAATACGACCAAGTTAACTACAATGCGGGGATGACAACGACAAAATGTGAATATGTACAGGATGGATGGATGATATGCACGGGTGATAGAAGTAATGCAATACTAATAAAATAAAAACTAAGAAAGAAAGACAATAAAATTACAGCTAACTAAACAAAGTTATAAGCAAAAATGTAAGTGAATAAAACAAGTTACAAGTGACAGATGCAAGGGTGCAAAGAAATGAACTAAGTATAGACAGTGATTGGTAGCAGATGTAAACAAGATTGAATGCAAAACAGATAGAATATGTACAGGGGTGAAAATCAGTAAAGCAAGCAATTGAACAACAGGGCACGCGCCAAGTCCCCGGCAACGGCGCCAAAAACTTGGTAGGCCTCGAAAGTGTATGTAAATTTGACCTACGTGTAATACCGCAAGTGCACGGCGTCTATTGGAGACGCGGCAAGTACGGTCGATCCCACAAGGACTAGGGTGTGCTTTGTGTGTGATCTAAGGCTTCTTCAACTGAATTCAAGTAAGTAACAAGTGACAACAGAGGGTTTTGCCGATACGGCTGAGGTAGTGAAATGAACCTAAGCTAAGGAAAACAGCAAGAGTAAATTGTAACAAAAAGAGAGCTCTAGGGTGTCGAATCCACCCCACGACCTCGCCTAAGACAAGTGCAATTTTTGAAACTGTTCTCGTCCCTTGTAATGGCAAGTCTGCCATTTCCAGGGTCTCAATGAAAGGGTTATTATCAAACAAAGCAATTAACTAATCCCTAGTATTAGTTGTCTTGTCATAGTATAACTAATCACAGATCATGTTCACTACTTAGATGATTCAACCTAACTTAAAATGGGTATTCTAATAACAATTAAAGTATCTCTCCCAAGCACTACTTGTCTTCTCGAGGGCACAACTAGTCCGAGGATTAATAGTATTCAATGAAGCATGAATTGCACACATTTTACATAGAAGTGACTCGACTACAAAGCATACATGGTATACTCAGTGAAAGTAAAATGCAAATGTGTATTGATTATATATACCCTAAACCATAAGGCACAACAAGAACAGATATCAAAACATGAGCAATTCTTAGCAAAAGGTTATGGGTTTCATCCAACCCTAGAAGAATTAAACTAGAACATGATAAAACAAAATACACAAAATTAAAGCTAAATGACTCGCAATGGCTAATCCAAAGGCGTAGTTTCTATCAACCCAATTCATTGCTATTTATACATGCAAATGACAATTCTCCAAACCCTAATTTTCCCAAAAATCGAAATTTAAAATTAAAATAATTCAACATACCCTAACCCATACTCGATTCTGCTCTCTATTCAATCTAATCGCCTCGAGCTCTTCTTGCTTGATTGAGTGAAACCCTAGCTTTAGTTATCTCTAAATTAGCCTCTAGGGTTATGAGAGAGGCTAAGAGAGAGGTAACTAATAGCTAGAGAGGAGGGAAGGTGGTTGCAGGTGAGGTTGGTGGCTGCGGTAGGTCTGTGGTAGGAGAGGTTGGTGGTGGAAGATGATGGTGGTTCCGCAGAGTTGGTCGGGGAGAGGAGATGGGTTTGCGAGCTCGCCGAGAGAAGAAAGAGAAGGATGGAGAGAAATGGTTTGGTTCGATTAGGGTATAGGGGTATGGGCATTTTGCTGTGAGGCGGGTGCAACTAAGGACGATGAGACAGGCCGAGCGAGCGTTGGATGAGGGGGCTACGATCTGAACGGCCGAGGGAGATAAGCGGTTTTGGCGTGATCTGGTGTAGCGCGGGAGCAGCGATCTTCGATGCACGTGGAAGCAGCGACCGTTGGATGAGGAGAAAGAAATCTCAACGTCTCAGAAGAGACGGGCTCGGATCCGGGTCACGGGTCGGGTCTAGCTCAAGCCCATGTCTTGTAGATGAGTTGCTACTTGTTGGGTTGCAAGCACAGCACGCGGAACTTCGGCTTTACTGCTCCTTGGGCACTTGACTCCAATTCTTCGCTCTTTTGGCTCCTCGGATTCTCCAAGCTTTATTTATTACCTAAAAACACAAAATTAATTAATATAAATATTTATTCTTGAAAACAAAGAAAACACGAATGCTGGGATAATATCTCGATTTCTAAGCGCAAAAGATGAGTAAAATGCCAATAAAAAGGTGTATAAATATGCACTATTTGGCACTCATCACGTCTCTCATGGGAAGTGGAGGAAGTGGAGTGATGGAGTAGTGGAGTTGTGTGTTAGTGTCACGCGACCAGTCTTGCCCACTTCTCCCGTCATCACTAACCGTCCATGACTTCCTAACACGTTCTTGTGATGGCGCGTTGTGCGTTGCACGCTGTTGTTAATGGTGGTTTTTAGACAAGGGGTAAAATCGTAAAACCCCATGACCTAGTGTTACCCGCAACACATTAACTAAGAGCATTTAACTCAGGTGTAAACAATTAATAGGGGTATTTTTTCAAAATACCGTTAGGGTTTTCAAATACGTAACCCTAATTCCAAAACCAAGCCGCATCTCTGCGCACCATGGCAACAATGCCAAACCAAGCCGCACCACGCGCACCATGGCAACAATGCCAAACCAAGCCGCACCTGCGCACCATGGCAACAATGCCAAACCAAGCCGCACCTGCGCACCATGGCAACAATGCCAAACCAAGCCGCATCTCGCGCACCATGGCAACAATGCCAAACCAAGCCGCACCACTGCGCACCATGGCAACAATGCCAAACCAAGCCGTACCACGCACCATGGCAACAATGCCAAACCAAGCCGCACCCTGCGCACCATGGCAATAATGCCAAACCAAGCCGCACCCTGCGCACCATGGCGACAAGGTCATATTTCCAAGCCGCTATGCCTTTGGCCCACGCCAAATATAGCGCCCTAGGCTTGCAAGACTTGCAACTAGGTCAACATGGCCGTACGTGCCATTGGCACATGCCAACACGTATCGCATGCCATATTTCCAAGCCGCTATGCCTTTGGCCCACGCCAAATATAGCGCCCTAGGCTTGCAAGACTTGCAACTAGGTCAACATGGCCGTACGTTCCATTGGCACATGCCAACACGTATCGCAGCCATATTTCCAAGCCGCTATGCCTTTGGCCCACGCCAAATATAGCGCCCTAGGCTTGCAAGACTTGCAACTAGGTCAACATGGCCGTACGTGCCATTGGCACATGCCAACACGTATCGCAGGCCATATTTCCAAGCCGCTATGCCTTTGGCCCACGCCAAATATAGCGCCCTAGGCTTGCAAGACTTGCAACTAGGTCAACATGGCCGTACGTGCCATTGGCACATGCCAACACGTATCGCAGACCATATTTCCAAGCCGCTATGCCTTTGGCCCACGCCAAATATAGCGCCCTAGGCTTGCAAGACTTGCAACTAGGTCAACATGGTCGTACGTGCCATTGGCACATGCCAACACGTATCGCAGCCATATTTCCAAGCCGCTATGCCTTTGGCCCACGCCAAATATAGCGCCCTAGGCTTGCAAGACTTGCAACTAGGTCAACATGGCCGTACGTGCCATTGGCACATGCCAACACGTATCGCAGGCCATATTTCCAAGCCGCTATGCCTTTGGCCCGCGCCAAATATAGCGCCCTAGGCTTGCAAGACTTGCAACTAGGTCAACATGGCCGTACGTGCCATTGGCACATGCCAACACGTATCGCAGGCCATATTTCCAAGCCGCTATGCCTTTGGCCCACGCCAAATATAGCGCCCTAGGCTTGCAAGACTTGCAACTAGGTCAACATGGCCGTACGTGCCATTGGCACATGCCAACACGTATCACAGCCATATTTCCAAGCCGCTATGCCTTTGGCCCACGCCAAATATAGCGCCCTAGGCTTGCAAGACTTGCAACTAGGTCAACATGGCCGTACGTGCCATTGGCACATGCCAACACGTATCGCATGCCATATTTCCAAGCCGCTATGCCTTTGGCCCACGCCAAATATAGCGCCCTAGGCTTGCAAGACTTGCAACTAGGTCAACATGGCCGTACATGCCAAACACACACGCTGGTAGCCTAACTTGCAAACCGTGCAACCTACCACCAAGGCATTCCGCACATGCCATTGGCACATGCCAAACACACACACTCGTAGCCTAACTTGCAAACCGTGCAACCTACCACCAAGGCATTCCGCACATGCCATTGGCACATGCCAAACACACACGCTGGTAGCCTAACTTGCAAACCGTGCAACCTACCACCAAGGCATTCCGCACATGCCGTTGGCATATGCCACACACGTCACTAGCAGCTCTGGCATTACCACTTACGCTCGAGGTGCAACTCGCAATGAAGGCATTCCGCACATGCCATTGGCACATGCCACATGCGTCCCTAGCGGCACCACTTGCACGCAAGATGCAACCAACACTCGAGACATCGACACAACCGGGGATGCTTTCTAGGGTTTTGGTTTGGCGGTCACGATGTGCGGCGTACACTACGCTCACATTAAGAAAGCGTGAAAAGGAATAAAGCGGTCAAATAAAAGAGGAAATAATGGTGAAAACGTTTTCACCCATTAACACCATGTGGTTACCACCTCCTCCCATTATTTCACCCTTTACTCTCTTCCTTCATGAGGTCAGGTGTACGTTTCAAATCTCGACTTGTATAAATAGGTCTTACTATTTCCACCGACAACAAGTCTTGGTCGGAGAAAAATACTACACTCTCGGAAAGGCAACTTTGCAAGCTCTCCCAAAAGCTTTCATCTCTTGCAAGCTTCCTAAGCTTTCACTTTCTACGATACAAGTCGAGATACTACTCTCCTCAACACCTTTCTTTGCTTCCCTCCCCAAATCAACCCTTCTCCTCCACTTTGTGACCGAAGCAAGTCTGAACGGCCATTTCTTGGTTTAGGCCGGACTTGTACGGATTGATCTCTCGAATCTATAAAGTGCTCACGTGCGGACATTTGTTTAGGGTTTGAACCGGTTTCTCACTCACCTACCGAATTTACCGAAATCGGCGAAACGATTTTTACCCATAAACAATTGGCGACCACAGCGGGAGGATTGATCTATCGGCTACAATACCAACTCCAACTCCTGATTTCGTTTTCCGAACGTCAAATCCCAACATGGTGGAACTCAGATCTAGAGCGGCTGCCGAGAACATCGTGAACGCATCCCCGATGTCGGCGTCTCCCCCATAACGTTGTTACTTCACCAGCTGACAATAGCAACATCGAATGCACTCCCTTAAGTGTAACACCGCCTATCACTAGGGCCAGAGCCGCTGCCTCCTCTAGCGTCTCTGCACAACCCTCTAATCACGGCAACGATAATATCTCTTCGGTGTCACGCCCCCGGTCACTGAGCTAGGGCCGCCACCACGACCCCCGAATGCTTCTTCCAGCATGGCGCCTCCGACAACTAAGGTTCCAATTACCCCGCCGACGGGACGAGAGACCGGAGGGACCGAGGAAGTCGCCCTTACGTCACCATCGCCGATTTGATGGAACGACGAGGAGACGCTCGCTGAGCCCAGGAGGCAGACATGGTTTCAACATAAAAGGAGGTGCTCACCTTTCTCAAAACCACGACAGAGCGACTACCCCGTGAGTCGCATCCTCCGAGACGCCTGAAGCATCTCCAACAACCCCGACGCGGCACCTCGGCAGGCACGCCTCCACGGATGAAGAAACTCGCACTAGAGTCCCGTTGGAGAGAAATCAACCACCCAACTTCGTCACGAGAGAAGATTTGGAACAACTCCTACACGATCGAATCAAGCATGATGAGTTCGATGTACATCATCACCAACCCCCTTACCTATCCGAAATACAGAGAATCCCTTTCCCAAGGGGGTACTCTTCCCCTCAATTTACCATGTACGATGGTACCGGGAATGCACGCGAACATGTTTCTCGTTTCCTGGAATCCTTGGGCGAACATGAATACAATCACGTTCTTCGTTTAAGGAAATTTTCAAAATCACTTACCTAAGGGCGTATACATGGTACAACAAAGATCCCACCGAACAAAGATTCCCAACCTGGAGTAGCATGGTCACCGCGTTTTACAGGAAGTATTTCTTCGTGTCTGAACAAGTTACCTTTTCAGACCTCGGGAGAATGTACCAGTGGGATAACGAACATCCGAATTATTTCGTCAAAAGGTTCAGGGTTCAAGCACTCGACTGTCACGACCCAAACGTGACCGAGCAACAATTGGTAAACGCATGCATCAACGGTATGGTCCCAATCTACCGCGCCCGCTAGAAAACTTGCGTTTCCAAACATTCTCCGAACTCCATGAGGCCGCCGGACGATCTGCAACAACAAAGACCGGCATTCTCGGAAAGGACTAGGCCAACTCGAATCAAGACGCACGTGAAACTCGCGGGAGTAGGCGCCTCATCAAAGAAACAATTTAATGCCGGCTCATCCTCCGTGAACATAGTGAACGAAAGAGGAAAAAGGAAAGCCGCAACTACGAGCCACCGGCCGAAAACGTGAAGCGCCGCGCAACGGAACCCTCGCAACGGAAGATCGCCACTAAAACCCATGTGCAGCATCGTGAGGCCGGAGGAAATATCCTTGATTTCCCATTCCCCATCGAGGAAGTGATTGACCTCCTAGAAGCCTGGGTTCAAGATGATGTCATCAGATTTCCACCGCTCGAGGCGTCCACCAACCCGAGGCCGAGATGGCAAACCCCAAATACCGCCATTACCACCCGACTAGTGATTGCAACAGACTAAAGTATATTTTCAAAGAAAGGATAGAAGCAGGAGAACTCCAACTAGGAGACGAAAGAGTGCATCGAGACCCACTCCCAATAAGAAACTGCGGTTCCTCTGGGGACTCGTGCACGAGACTGCACAATCCATGATGCGACATGTATGTGAAATTATCTATCTTTCCAAGGTTCGGGCGCCAAGATATTTTCGCAGCTCTCAAATCGTGTTGTATCCTAAGCAAAAGCGGCTTTTTCTCTTCTCGGAATCCACGCCAAGGGCCCAAGCTTCCCAAACAAGCAAAGCGGAGAACCTGGGACTGCCGACCACGTCCGTTTGAGAGGTAACGAATTTGATGACACGCTCATCGACACGACCTCGACCACAACATCATTACTTTCAAGACACTAAAGGCAGCCGTATTTACAAAATAAGACGCTACCTATTTCCCATCTGTGATTAAGAGCTTGAGAGGAGAGGCTTTGAACGCGCATGGCTACATCAACCTAGAGATCGAGATGGGAGACGCTATAACGCACAGCAAGTTCCACATTGTCAAAGAACTAGATCATGACATGATTTTGGGACGCTTGTGGGTGCTCGACAACAAAGCAAAGCGGGACGTACACCCTCTGCCGACATCCCTGCCCGAAGGGATTCCCAAATCGTCCCACGGGTTATCACATCAACGAGCTATTAAAGGAACCCAAGCGTCCGGAGAGGACCCGTTGGCTCTAGCCCATGATTTTCAAATGCAAGTAAGTCGACCAGCAACCTTTTCGCAACCGGCCTTTTCTTCCCCCATTTTGTCATGGGGACTCGGCGCAACAACCCAAGACAACGCCGTCAAAAAATGTGAATGGGGAGCTGGACCATTCGAACACTTTGCAAGAAGCTTGGAAGCTTCTAGCGAAACCAACGGCCAAGGCTCAAATGGTTACACGACGTCCGAACCCGTTTTCAATCGGAGATATAGTGGTTCAGAAAGCTCGTTTCAAGTTGGGAGGATGACAAGAAAGATGGATTTGCCCGAGGAAGGTGAAGGCGAGATGTACACAGTTGCGGATACCCTCTTGGGAGGATATTGCAAGCTCATCAATACCGACACACCAAGGCGTGATAGTTCACTCGCGATGGCTCAAGGAATCCAATCCTAAATGTCGTACTTCCCAATCACTCCCCTTTCAAGACTTCCTTTAAATCATTCCTCTTAATAGCCGTACTTCCCCAGGATGAATACACCGTTTGTATTTTTCCCGGAGATCTCCCCTTTTGTCAAAAAAATAAAAATAAATAAATATATCTCTTCCTTGCGAATCCTTCGAGATATTGGAGAAATACATCAAGAACCCGAAAAACCATTGCAGGGCCATCATACAACAACCCCTTTCAAAAATATATATATATATGAAACAAAAGGTTTACTGATGAAGAAGAAGGGAAAGATGTGTTTACAAAAAAAAAAGGGAAAAAATATCAGGGAACTAAGCGGCCTAATAAAAACAAAAAGAGGAACTAGCCATCGAAGGATGGAGCGTGTCCCTTCGGGCAAAGCTATCTTCAAGCATTTCCCCCAAAGAATCCTTCGGGAAACAAAGGTTCCATTCAAATGGTTTTAGCAATGGCAACCTCAACATCCCATCTCCTGAAGCGACCCACAGCAGAGCAGTTGTCCTCCCGACAACTATTCCAAAGATACGCCACCATGACCCCTCCTAGATCATCAATAACACCTTTGACATCAACTTCAAAGGTCGTCTCGCTTCTATCATGTACTCCTTCGAAAGTTTTCTCATCGACACTTCAAGGAAGTTTTTTGATTCATTCGCATCAAAATCAAGAATCATGGCGTTCTCCTCCGCGTCCACTGAACCCAAGAGAGTCCGAACATGCACCTGTTCTTCGTGAGGATAGATGGAAGGGAGGTCCTTAATAATTTCGTTAGCTTCACGGAACAAAGATTCAACCCCAACCAATACCTCCTCAAGAGAAGAAGATCGATCTCCACCGATTCTGAAGTCCTTTTCCAAAAAGTTAAAGGCACGGCCGTCTCTCTCGAAGATCCCATCATACACGCAAGAAATGGAAAGATGATCAAGTTCCATCATGTCTATACACATATAAAAAGAGGATAGCGTGAACAAAAAAAAGAAGAAGAAAACGCACCGGAAAGCAAAGGAAAAGGGGAATCAACAGAAGAACCCCTTCTCAAACAAGGGAGACGATACATTCGCGTAGGGTATGAATACGGAACCTTAAAAAAGGAAAGGGAGCAATGAAAGACATAATGCTTCCAGATTTTTTGGCAAGGATGATGCCCTAATGGAAGCCGCACGTGAAGGAAAGAAAAATAAGGAAACTTTGTTGTCAAGAAACGTCTGCTCCTCTTTATTTACACAAGTCATGCATGCAAGCACGCAAGACTTCTACACTTTACGCCGGTCCCACCAGCTAGCACGCTCAGCTTCCCAACTCATGCCAACTTCCCAACGTCGCCCAAGCTGCACCGGCCCCACCAATTGTGCCAGCCTCCCGATTTGTGCGCCTACCGAGGCAAGGATTCCAAATCCTATTTATAAAAGGTCGAGACAAGCCTCCTTCAATTTTCCTTACGTTTTTGTTAATAGTTTGTCACCATCTTATGCTTACCTCGCAACAAAGCCCCTGCTCCGAGCTAAGCGGGGACTTAATGTTGATGGTGGTTTTTAGACAAGGGGTAAAATCGTAAAACCCCATGACCTAGTGTTACCCGCAACACATTAACTAAGAGCATTTAACTCGGTGTAAACAATTAATAGGGGTATTTTTTCAAAATACCCATTAGGTTTTCAACACAAACCCTAATTCCAAAACCAAGCCGCATATCTCGCACCATGGCAACAATGCCAAACCAAGCCGCACCTCGCGCACCATGGCAACAATGCCAAACCAAGCCGCACCACCGCGCACCATGGCAACAATGCCAAACCAAGCCGCATCCTCGCGCACCATGGCAACAATGCCAAACCAAGCCGCATATCAGCACCATGGCAACAATGCCAAACCAAGCCGCACCTGCGCACCATGGCAACAATGCCAAACCAAGCCGCACCCGCGCACCATGGCAACAATGCCAAACCAAGCCGCACCACTGCGCACCATGGCAACAATGCCAAACCAAGCCGCATATTTGCGCACCATGGCAACAATGCCAAACCAAGCCGCACCCTGCGCACCATGGCAACAATGCCAAACCAAGCCGCACCCTGCGCACCATGGCAACAATGCCAAACCAAGCCGCACCCTGCGCACCATGGCGACAAGGCCATATTTCCAAGCCGCTATGCCTTTGGCCCACGCCAAATATAGCGCCCAGGCTTGCAAGACTTGCAACTAGGTCAACATGGCCGTACGTCCCATTGGCACATGCCAACACGTATCGCAGCCATATTTCCAAGCCGCTATGCCTTTGGCCCACGCCAAATATAGTGCCCTAGGCTTGCAAGACTTGCAACTAGGTCAACATGGCCGTACGTGCCATTGGCACATGCCAACACGTATCGCAGCCATATTTCCAAGCCGCTATGCCTTTGGCCCACGCCAAATATAGCGCCCTAGGCTTGCAAGACTTGCAACTAGGTCAACATGGACGTACGTGCCATTGGAACATGCCAACACGTATCGCAGCCATATTTCCAAGCCGCTATGCCTTTGGCCCACGCCAAATATAGCGCCCTAGGCTTGCAAGACTTGCAACTAGGTCAACATGGCCGTACGTGCCATTGGCACATGCCAACACGTATCGCAGCCATATTTCCAAGCCGCTATGCCTTTGGCCCACGCCAAATATAGCGCCCTAGGCTTGCAAGACTTGCAACTAGGTCAACATGGCCGTACGTGCCATTGGCACATGCCAACACGTATCGCAGCCATATTTCCAAGCCGCTATGCCTTTGGCCCACGCCAAATATAGCGCCCCTAGGCTTGCAAAACTTGCAACTAGGTCAACATGGCCGTACGTGCTATTGGCACATGCCAACACGTATCGCAGCCATATTTCCAAGCCGCTATGCCTTTGGCCCACGCCAAATATAGCGCCCTAGGCTTGCAAGACTTGCAACTAGGTCAACATGGCCGTACGTGCCATTGGCACATGCCAACACTTATCGCGGCCATATTTCCAAGCCGCTATACCTTTGGCCCACGCCAAATATAGCGCCCTAGGCTTGCAAGACTTGCAACTAGGTCAACATGGCCGTACGTGCCATTGGCACATGCCAACACGTATCGCAGCCATATTTCCAAGCCGCTATGCCTTTGGCCCACGCCAAATATAGCGCCCTAGGCTTGCAAGACTTGCAACTAGGTCAACATGGCCATACGTGCCATTGGCACATGCCAACACGTATCGCAGCCATATTTCCAAGCCGCTATGCCTTTGGCCCACGCCAAATATAGCGCCCTAGGCTTGCAAGACTTGCAACTAGGTCAACATGGCCGTACGTGCCATTGGCACATGCCAACACGTATCGCAGCCATATTTCCAAGCCGCTATGCCTTTGGCCCACGCCAAATATAGCGCCCTAGGCTTGCAAGACTTGCAACTAGGTCAACATGGCCGTACGTGCCATTGGCACATGCCAACACGTATCGCAGGCCATATTTCCAAGCCGCTATGCCTTTGGCCCACGCCAAATATAGCGCCCTAGGCTTGCAAGACTTGCAACTAGGTCAACATGGCCGTACGTTCCATTGGCACATGCCAAGACGTATCGCAGCCCATATTTCCAAGCCGCTATGCCTTTGGCCCACGCCAAATATAGCGCCTTAGGCTTGCAAGACTTGCAACTAGGTCAACATGGCCGTACATGCCATTGGCACATGCCAAACACACACGCTGGTAGCCTAACTTGCAAACCGTGCAACCTACCACCAAGGCATTCCGCACATGCCATTGGCACATGCCAAACACACACACCGGTAGCCTAACTTGCAAACCGTGCAACCTACCACCAAGGCATTCCGCACATGCCATTGGCACATGCCAAACACACACGCTGGTAGCCTAACTTGCAAACCGTGCAACCTACCACCAAGGCATTCCGCACATGCCGTTGGCACATGCCACACACGCCACTAGCAGCTCTGGCATTACCACTTACGCCGAGGTGCAACTCGCAATGAAGGCATTCCGCACATGACATTGGCACATGCCACATGCGTCCCTAGCAGCACCACTTGCACGCAAGATGCAACCAACACTCGAGACATCAACACAAACTGGGGGATGCTTTCTAGGGTTTTGGTTTGGCGGTCACAAAGATGCGGGCGACACTACGCTCACATTAAGAAAGCGTGAAAAGGAATAAAGCGGTCAAATAAAAGAGGAAATAATGGTGAAAACGTTTTCACCCATTAACACCATGCGGTTACCACCTCCTCCCATTATTTCACCCTTTACTCTCTTCCTTCATGAGGTCGTGGTACGTTTCAAATCTCGACTTGTATAAATAGGTCTTACCTATTTCCACCGCATAACAAGTCTTGGTCAGAGAAAATACTACACTCTCGTAAAGGCAACTTTGCAAGCTCTCCCAAAAAGCTTTCATCTCTTGCAAGCTTCCTAAGCTTTCACTTTCGATACAAGTCGAGATACTACTCTCCTCAACACCTTTCTTTGCTTCCCTCCCCAAATCAACCCTTCTCCTCCACTTTGTGACCGAAGCAAGTCCGGAATGGCCATTTCTTGGTTTAGGCCGGACTTGTCACGATTGATCTCTCGAATCTATAAAGTACTCACGTGCATCACATTTGTTTAGGGTTTGAACCAGTTTCTCACTCACCTACAATTTACCGAAATCGGCGAAAACGATTTTTACCCATAAACAACAAACCGCCGACCCAATTCCCCAAAGTAATATCCCCGCTTTGTGACATGATTGATGTCTCGATCGTGTGGATCGTGGGACCCAACGAAAAGTAGCATGTGATCTTGGATTAAATAACTAAGTTATTTAGGAAGTCGATATTTATGAAATATCGTGTGTATTCTATGCAGGTAACGCATCGAATATATTCAGCATGTGTGAATCATCGATGTTTTAAGGCTTAACGGAGTAAGTCACGAATTTAAGCGTCTTAAAATAGCATCATGATCGCTGTCGTAAGCGTCAAAAATAATTTCACTTTCTTACTCACTAAATATAAATGAAGTACAAGGTAAGGAAGAGTTCGTATCCACAGAGAGGCAATTGTTGTTATGCGATTTTCAGTTTCTAAGGTAACCAAGGGGGGATTTTTGTTGTTTTATCTATGCAATAAAAATAATTGAAAGCAAAGTAAATAATTGGAATAATCAATAAGGAGAAGATATTGGTCAAGGGATAGTATCATTCACAAACATGTATTTTCATCAATGATTAGAATTGGTATTTTAATCTCTCGTTTACTAAAAGTCCTAGGATACCTTGATCGCAAGCATATCCCGCTAATTCCCTGATTTCATCACAACCACATTAAAAGATGCATATGTGAATTCTTCCTAGAAAGCAACCTAAAGTGTAAAAGCACAATTAGATTTAACTCCCTAAAAGCAATAAGTTCTATGGAATAAGACTAATCAAGGCAATCAAACGTGTAAAAGCACTAATTCAATTTAACCAAGGTTATGATTCACTTGTGACTAGTAGGATATATCACTACAAGCACTACCCACAATTATGCTACTTAGAATCAGGGATAAACAACTTTTTCGTATTGAAAACCCTAATATAGCTCTAGAGATGAATGCAAATCGGATTGATTCCGGACTCAACCTAACAAGTATTCAAATCATATAACACTATTAATTGTGAATCACAAACAATAAATTACTGAGACAAAACTAATTCATTGAATCATATAACATATTGAGAAATCAACTTTATCCCATAACCAATAATAATTGTTTAGCTACTCATAGCTATGGAGTTCATCATAAAAATATTAATTGAAAAGAAGAAGATGAACAAAAGCAAACCCTAGAAGCGTAAACAAAAGCGGCTCTCCAAAGTTCCAAGAATAAAACGTATATCTCAAAGTTGTAGAAACTTTCTCTTTTATAGCTTTTCATCTTTCCAAAATTAGGTCTTCAAAGCCCAAAGTCCAAGTGGTCCACCAAGCCCATGTGTGTGCAAATACCCATATAGAAAATATACCCCAAAAGTGATCGCTGGAAATCTGGTATTATGGCCGGAATTTGGCCGGAAGAGTGACCGGCAAAGTCCACACGGTCACCGGTCAATGAGTCAGATCGGGTCAACTCGGTTCAACTCGATTCAACTCGGTCAGACCAACCGAGTCAAGGTGGGTCATTTGAGTCAGGTCTGAGTCAGACAGACGAGTTAGATAGCTAGTCAGACCCAGCTGAGCTGAGTGACCTTGGCCTGAGCCATTTGCACTGGCCAGAGCTCTGTTGCACAATCATTGTGCTTCCAGCCATGATGGCCCTGTAGAAACACATTTCTTCCCTGAGCTTCACTGTTCCATTCTACACTCAATTGCGACCACAACTGCTCTATTCATTCGTCTCACCTTCAGTTCCAACACTGTAATTCTACACATTCATCTCAAAATCTCTGGAATCCATTCGTTCTTGGTCTGCAACTCAATTCCTCCCTAGACCACTGCATTGAATCCCATCATCTTCTAGCTCAGCTGCAACACTTGAACACTAGTTTCTGTGGCTACTTGAGGTAAAACTTAGCTATAACACCAGCACCATTGTCCCCTGTATCCTAGGCATACATTTATGCTTCACTTCAGCCACAACTCAGGTTCAAAACTGAGCTCATAACCCTCTTCTCAGCCTTTCAAAACTTCATAACCTGCAAATCAAGACAAACTCATTCTTTCCCATGTCAGTCCAGCTCCACTTCAGCCTCTGCATTAATTCAACACCAACACCAGACCCATGTTAGTTCTTGCCTGCACAACCAACTCTCACATTCTTGCAGCTCAACCACCACAGACAACCAAAAGCTTCACTCAAGGCTCAATCTCCCCTGCACTGAATTCTCGACCTCAGCATCACACTGCAACACAGCCTGCAAGTCCTATACAGCTGCAGTTCACCATTTCTTGCATCACCAGACAAACATCTCCTCAGTTTTGCACCATCTGTAGCTTCCTTACCAGCTCTAATAGCTCAACCAACCTTGGCGGATTCTCACATCACTGCAGTACCAGCATTCTTCTACATTCCATACACTGCACATAAAAACCAAAATTGCCACAATCCATGTTACCACCAAGACCTTCATTGCACATGTGCATTCCCACCTGAACCAGCAGCAATCTCCTACTATCTCAGTTCAAACCATTTGAACTGCTCATCATCTCCTCAAGCAACATACCACTACATAGTCACCAATAACTCCATCTCAGCTGCAACCTCAGGCTGTTGCAGAGACCAACAAACTCCACATCTGCATCACTCCATGATAATCATCATCTCTACCATCATCAATCCCACGAGCTCAACCAGACTTCTGTGACAGCCCATCAGCATCAATTGTTCTTTCCTTCTCCATGCTCATCCATTCTCTATCTCACACAACCAAAGAATGTAGACCACCTTCATCTCAAGATCAAACCCATTTGAGATTCGAGCCAATCCAATTCCCTTCTCATTTCGTGTTCTGATTTCCACTGCACCCATCTTCTTATTCAACAAACCCCTCAATCATCTCCTCCTTGCACTAAACCAGAAACCCTAGTTCTTCATTAATCTTCTCTTCCCCATCTCAAGAACCATTTTTATCAACAAAGAAACTCAGATTATTCTTCATACAGATCGACCCCACATTCGAATTGAGTTTCACCCATCTTCTATCTCATCACCAACCCTAAATCTCCATTTATCTTCACCAAATCTTCCATCAGACTTCTCCCTAAATCGACAGAAAGAAGTCATCTTATGTTTCAGCCGAAACCAGATTTCTTCCCTGTCTCAAATCGAAGCTCTCATCATCAAATCTTCAATTACAAAATCTCAATTTCTCAATGAATTCGCTCGATCCGATTTGTATCTCATTTTGGTGTAGTTAACAACCACACACCCTATTCTCTAAATTTCATACATCCATCCAATGATAAGAGAAACCCTCTTAGTTTTAGGGCTTGGTAATGATGAAAAGTGTTATATGCACCCAACAAATTGATACAAGCGACCAACAATAGTATTGGCTTGGCTTGGCTTCCATCACTATCGCCTGCGAAATGACGAGTCTGCCTTTTATGCTCCGAATTGATAATTTCATCTTCTTTTGATCCCAAGGACTCCATTGCACCTGATAAACTCAAAACTAAACATAAGAGATGCAATACACAAGAATAATAGCAAAGAAAGCATAAATACTAGATATAAAATTAGGTGTTTTAGACACCTATCACATCACGTCTAGCCATCTTCGAGTGATCGTTTGGAGGCTATACAGGCAAGCCCAGATTTGGCCGATCACCTCATGTGGAAGAGTGGTGTACGGTGATCGTGGTGATGCCTTGCTGGTCGCCTAACTCCTAAACAGGGCTGCCTAACCAAGCTGGCGAAGTTGGACGGACGAGATGACTTGCGACCCACATCTGCGACCGTTGGATTAGGGTTTAGGATCTTGAAGAGGTGCGCAAGCATCACTCTTCAGCTTGGTCGAAACCAAGCATAGGAGGCGTATTAGGCAGGACCGACAGGGCATGCGTGTAGACAGCTTGACGGTGTACACGTCCATACCTCATTACCCCATGAAGATATAATCTAGGCCACTCAATTTATCTGGCAAAGTTGAGTGGTTGAGATCGGTTTGCGGCAGAAATCCGTTGCCCCAAAGGAATCGGTGATCGCACGTCCATGCCTAGGTTAGGCGCACGAATCGAGGCGTCTATCCATGGTCGGTTTTGTCCGATTGGTCAGGCGTGCAGATGGGCCCACGGTGATCGTGTTGACATGCTCAGGACTTGTTAAGTCCACATCTACACCTTCCATCTATGCTTGCGAAGATGGACGCTCGTGATCGATTAGTGACACATGTAATATGCCGCAAACCCTAATTAGGGTTTTGGATCGGTCGTGTGTACACGACTTCATCCTAACGGTTTGGCAAGCTATGCTCCTCCTTTGGGGAGGCCGACCATGTGGGTCCCACATTGGGTCGGTGGTGAACATGGTGATACCAGACTGACAGTCCTATGCCTGATCTAATCCATCAAAACATGCTGGTGAAGTTGGATGGTCGTGATCAATTTGAGACCTTAGTGGAATTTCCTGTGACCCTTTAAGCATTACGCCGGCCATACTTTTGGCAAACTCACGTTGCTCTATGGCTAGGTCAGGAGACGGTCGACCAGGCAGGTAGAGAGGGGTCCCGCCGGTGTGCAAGACAAGCTTGTCCGACCGGTCATGGGATAATCCACGCCGTCCAATCATGCCGGTGAAGTTGGACGACCGTGGTCGGGTTTTGAGATCTAGTTGGCGGTCTTGTCTTGCACAATGCTTTTCCAAGCTGCCCATTACTCACAGTCCAACCATCCTACTTTAGGCCGGTGTTCGGTGGTTATTTGGGTGGCATGGTATGTATTCGACCGACCAGGGCATAAACGGGCCGGTGGTGGTCATTAAGGTGGTAGGCCGCAGAGGATCGTCTAGGTCAAGTTAAATCATGCGGCCAACTTGCGTGGTCGTGATTGTTTCTGAGACTGATATGGACAGTCCATATTCAAATATGCTCAATCGGGCTAGTATAACACACCGAGAGATGTATGCTCAATCGGGCTAGTATAACACACCGAGAGATGTATCCTGTACGGGTATTTCGTGCATGCCTCACTATTAACACTTGGAGATTCGTGTTACTCTGCTGAGAGCAAAACTCAGTCGTCATGCCGCACTAATAATGAAGTTCTGTGGGAACAACACAGGAAATACAAGTCTAGTCATGCATTAATTAATAATGCTATAAATTCACAGGGTATATGGGATTGTTGCGATTTACACTAAAGAAGTGTCGTTCTCAAGAACCCTAGGTCAAGAACATTGGACTAACACAGGCGCTCTTAAATTTTACAAAGTTCCTCCTGAATATCGTTTCAGAATGGCGTTGTAATAGCTGTTTGTAACGCCACCAAGCGTTGCAAACTGTCTTCTTTATTAGTTTTCTCTTGTTTTTCACCTATTTGAGCTATGAACAATTATTTTGAGCACGTGAATAATATGAGGAGCTAAACCCCAACACTGGGACGATGGAGGAAGCCATTTTTCATGCATGTGGTAATTCTATTAAATCTTTTATGACTTATTGCGTTGATTTTTAATCGTATCTTATGATTTTTATTGAATGATTGTGATTTCAATTGATGGGTCATGCTTTCTTAAGTGTTTTGATGTCTCATGCTTTAGATATACAAATCATTACTTTCAAAATCTACTTTCGGCAATGAATTAGAGTCAATAAATTTGAGATATGAATGTCTAGAATTATTAGTTGAATCACATGAATGTAAGAATTGGTGGAATCCCGAGTCTCGAATCTCTCGATATCGTGACAAACTTGTGTATAAATTTTCTTTGTTTTTAATATTTTCTTAAATCGAGTCTTTACAAGTCTGAGAGGAACGACATCTTACTACCACTTTACTACAACTTGTTAAAACCACATCAATTTTTGGCGCCGCCGACGCGGACTTGTATTTAGATTTGTTTTAGGTTTATTTTTATTATTTTTTGTTCTCTTTTACGCCTTGTATTTTTCAATTCTTTTCAGATTTGGAGCGAAGCTACAAGGAAAGAAAAAGTGCTATAAAAGGAAAGCATCGCCAAAGAAGGAAAGAAAGAGGAGTCCAAGGAGTGAAGAAGAAGATTTTGTATATAATTATTTTGTTTTATTTTTAGAAACTGTAAATAGGGTTGTATTATTGTAAATTTTCTTTTCGTTTTTGGACATTTTTATTTTTGGACTTTATTTTGGACTTGGACATTATTTTTAAAACCCTAAGGAATGGTTAAGATTAAATATAAACTGTTTGCAGGGAAGGACGACAGTTACGATACTGTCTCGGCCCCTCGGGTTCGTACACTGACATCAGAGTCGGTGGCCCGAGTCGACTTCAACGGTTCATCGCCCGTCTGGTACGGGAGGTAAGACTCTATCCACCCACGAATCCCCACAAATGGGTTTTAATTTTGTGTGACAACTCACACCCTCTGCGAATAGAATGTCGAATCGGTATAATAATAGCCAATACAACGAATATCCGATTGAGTTTCAAACTGGACGTTACTACTTTGACCATAGTGTTAATAGTAGTTGGGAACATCAGCCTTTTCAAGGTTATGGCTCATACCATGATGAGCCCAATTACTATCCACACACGCACGGGTCATACGAGCAAAATTCCTATAATTCCTCTCTACTAGAGTCCGCATGTAAGTTAGCTGAGTCGACACAAAAGTTACTTGAGTCAACACGTAGTTCAGACGAGATGAATAACTTAGTTATGGACGAAAGCAATGAAACATGTGAACCTTCTTTCCTAGATACAATCAGGCAATCATGTGAGTCGACTCGAAAAATGTTTGTTAGAGGCCCAGAAAGAAATGCTCAAGATAGTTTTAATTTCCAATATAGTGTTTCCAATAGTACCTTTGAAAATGAGGATAGTCATTTGCATAATCAAGATGATGAGGTTAGAATTGGTAACACTACTTTAGATGAGGTTCAACCATTTTCATGTTATTATAATGATGATTATGATGAGGATAGTGCTGATGAAGAATTTGAAATAAATAGGCATAGTGATCAGGAATTTGTTACTCCAATTGAGCTTAATAATGATAATGTTTCTAGTTCAAATCCAAATAATTTTAATAATTATTCACCTATTCAAAAGGACGAGGATTTGACTAGAGATACCCCCGTTTTAGACGATGTAGTATTCCCTTGTGATTACGAAGCCGATGATAGTTTTGAGGAACGAGTTTCTTTTGAGAATATTGTTTTAGAGTCTAGCGATTTAGAAACATTAGACTTAGAAAAAGAAAATGAACTCGTAGAGATGAGTGAGGATGAACCTGACTTAGAAGAATCAATTGACCATTTTCGTGAATCATGACCTTGAAATTAGGGAAGTTGTGACTAGTCTTTCTAGAGACACCGAAAACTCTAAGTTTGGGGGTGATTATCATTCTCCATGTGCTTTAACTCTTAGAAAGGTCCCTCACTTGGGACTTGACATATGTGCCTCAACCATTTTAAAAGATTATCTTCATACACGTTTTCCCCGAACCTAGTGATGTCCATAGGGAAGTTCAGTTGTTAGAAACCCATCCTCTGGTTGATGTGGTTTGCCCAGGCTATGATACCCAGATTGATTTTGTTTTCCCACCAAATATTTTTCAACCAATTGTGGGAATGTATAAGTTTCAGATGTGTCAGTTATTAAGTTCTGAGACCAAACCTAAGTACTTTAGGAGAATAGAAATGACACATTTGCTTAAGATTGACCGCCAGTTTCATCGTGGTCAGATATGTAAGTCAAATCTGATTGACTTAGAGGATCCTCAATTATTCAGGTTATTATTATGTGCTTCTAAGTTTTTATTTGAGTTTTTCCAGACTCTACAACTTGATAAATTTGGATCTTACTTATGAGGAACGCAAGCCCAAAGAAATTTATTTAGACCCTTTCATAGAGCCTCCTAACTCGAACCACGGCTAGATGTAGTTGTCTTAAACAGAAACTAGACAAGGGTGTGCTTTATTTGTTAATTTTCTTGGCGGGTTGCGATTCCTTTTATCTGTGATAGCTCTATTTGGTTTTGATGACCCACGATATTTCGGCTATTACTTTATGATTTTATGAGGTGACTAATCCCTTCTTAGTCCGGTCAAGACGTTAAACTTAGCACTTCTTGGGAGGTAACCCAATATTCATGCGACACGGTAATATCTTTCCTTAACTCTTTTACTTCAAATGGTAACAGTTTCTCCTTGTTCATGCATTTAATTTTATCTTTAGAACATTGAGGACAATGTTAGATTTAAGTTTGGGGGTATGGGAGAAACATTTTAGTTGCATTGTTAAACTCCAGAGCCTAGATATTTATGTTTACTAAGGATGGCACTAACCAATCTAAGTGGATGGAAGCATTTTGGTTGTAGGAGTTGAGGAACCAATCTGATTAGATGGCAACATTTAAAGAATCTATTCATAAAAGAACAGAGCTCATGTGTTAGAAATAACATGATAGTTTCACCAATCTCGTTGAGTCCTTTTCACTTCTGTTTTTTATTTTGTTTTGTTTTTAAACTATGTTTCTCTAAGTGATTAGGTGGGGCTCACGATTCAAGTTGTTACCACTGCTAGGGTGAAATAGAGTGATTGAGTTACTAAAAAAAAAAAAAAAAAAAAAAAAAAAAAAAAAAAAAGACTAGACCAATTAGACCAAACGGAATAAAATTAACACTTGGGAATAGCAATATGTGTGTGTTTTCCCTGTCTTCGTCGCCTAAACAAGCGTGGAATGCAGGATCCACGGGAACTATCATGTAATCTGCTGACAAGAAGCATGCGCTTGGATCCAAAAGATCTAATCATGCAGTTAAAAAAAAAAAAAAAAAAAAAAAATTAATGTTCAAGAATAAATTGACCGCGGGTTCCCTTGTATATGCCGACGTGTTGATCTAGAATTAGGATTGTCGACCACTGGTTCCCTTGTATATGCCAGTTGTGTTGATATTAGTCGACCAAGTATCTCAGTCCATTAGGATAGGTTCATTTCGGCAGTGGCCTTCAGACAGATATGGGAAACATCGATCACTTAGTAAACATCAAAACCATCTATGTTTTTCTATTTCCATCTTCTTGATCTATCCATGTGATTAGTTTTGACTCCGGGTATTGATGTCCATAGTGTGACTATCTCGAGTAGAGCTCGTGACTTATATATGAATTTTAGTATGCTTGAGTGCAAACTCGTGTACATCAATTGGAATTTCGCATCGGGGTACTTCCTCCTGTAATCAATAAGTATGCCAACCAAGGAGATTCTTTAGTGCCTTCCAAGGTTCTGTGTAGATAGTTAGGGTCTGGAGTAAAGGTTTTGTGGGTACACCTCTGGTAAACCCTCCCGAGACTATAACTCGGCCACTAGGGCCACCTAGGGGTTTAAAGGCTTATTGCATACGCTAAATGCAATCGACGATGCCTAACGATAAAGTGAGTTAGGATTTTATTTTCTTGATTTGATTTGCTCGAGGACTAGCAAATAATAAGTTTGGGGTATTTGATGTACACATTTATGTGTCTATTTGGATCTCAATTATGTATATTGTTAGTGCTCAATTTTATACTTATTTGATTATTTTATCTTTTTGTAGGTGTTTTTGGAGAAATAAGCTTTTGCGGGAAAATTGGCTCGAAAAGTGGTATTTGCGCTCGTGGGAGAAAATTACTATCCGGACTCTCATTTCGGATAAGGGGTACTCAATTACTAAGGGGCACCCACTTGCTATTTACACCCCAGGACACCCAAGTGCTAAAGGGAGTCCAAAGAAATGTTAAGGGGAAACCCATCTTCACGATTCAAACCTTGGTTTTTGGCGGGAACTATTTGTGCGTCATTCATGTTTCGATTTATGTGGAGATTTGATCGGAGATTGAGTGGGATTAGGATTTGGATATTGGTGTTGGCTTGTTGCGGTGTACCAGGGTTGCTGAGGAGTTTGATTTCGAAGGGAAAAAAATCAAGTTTCTATCTCACGTAAACAGGGCAGTGTTTCTGCTGTATCTTCGGTTAATATACTTGGTAATTACGTGGGAGAAAGGAGTGAAATATCCTCTGCCAGATATAACTCTATCTTTAGAGTTCGGATAGCAACAAAATATTCGTATAAACAAAGACGCTGCGTGGAGGTGATACAAAACAGGAAAGTTAGCTGTCTCGGTATTTTCTTTGCTTGGTATACATGGAGGTTGCGTGAAGGATTAGGAAAGATATATTCTCACAAGATTCGACTTATCGAGTTTAAATGAAATTTGGGTTCACGAGAAGACCGGTGAGAGAATTCCGGTGAAAGAAAACAAAGGAAAGAAGAAGCCGAGACTTGGGAGGAAAGATTACAAAAGATTTTCTCGGAGATTTGAAGGAGTATGTATAAATATTGAGTTTTGGGGTCACACAAAGGGTGTCGAGAACTGGGGGTACGCTACATAGGAACGGGAGAGCCAACAGAAGTCTCAGCAGCAGCAGGTGAAGAAGAAGGAGAAGGGTTGCAGACGACACTAAAGAAGTGTCGTTCTCAAGAACCCTAGGCTGAAGAACATTGGACTAACACAGGCGCCTTAAATTTTACAGCAGTTCCCGGATATCGTTTCAGAACAAATTGTAATAGCTGTTTGTAACGCCACCGAAGCGTTGCAACCTGTCTTCTTTATTAGTTTTCTCTTGTTTTTCACCTATTTGAGCTATGAACAATTATTTTGAGCACGTGAATAATATGAGGAGCTAAACCCCAACACTCGGGACGATGGAGGAAGCCATTTTTCATGCATGTGGTAATTCTATTAAATCTTTTATGACTTATTGCGTTGATTTTTAATCGTATCTTATGATTTTTATTGAATGATTGTGATTTCAATTGATGGGTCATGCTTTCTTAAGTGTTTTGATGTCTCATGCTTTAGATATACAGTCATTACTTTCAAAATCTACTTTCGGCAATGAATTAGAGTCAATAAATTTGAGATATGAATGTCTAGAATTATTAGTTGAATCACATGAATGTAAGAATTGGTGGAATCCCGAGTCTCAGTAATCTCTCGATATCGTGACAAACTTGTGTATAAATTTTCTTTGTTTTTAATATTTTCTTAAATTGAGTCTTTACAAGTCTGAGAGGAACGACATCTTACTACCACTTTACTACAACTTTTCAAAATCACATCACACGGTTGGATTTTACAAATGATACTATGCCTTGGTCTGTTCTTTCCAGTTGCAAAACTATTCAAGGAAATTTTGATAGTATTAGTTTTGAACACACTTTTACATAAGCAAATTTTGTTGTTGATACAATGGCTAAGAGAGGTTGCAACTTTGGCAATGGAGTGGTTATGGATTATGTTGTTCGGCCTTCTTTTCTTACGTCAATAGAGTTATATCTTATTACAGATTTAAATAGTTTATAGGTTTTTGACTTACAAAAAAAAAAAAACATAATATATCCGCTAGAAATAGGACAGAAATTTAGCAATATTCTAAATAATTATTTCGAATCTCGCTTTACTGAAAACCTAGAAGAAACTTCCTCCGGTAACTTCATCTTTGATGATATTTCCCCTGTTATCTCTTCTCTAGACAACTCTAGTATCTTGGAAACTCCAACTAAAGAGGAAATCTTTTTGGTACTTAAAAACATGAAACCTAATAAGTCTCCGGGTCCAGATGGTTTCCCAGTTAGCTTCTTTTTACACAACTAGGAAACAGTTGGCACTCAAATACTCTAATAGTCTAATTGCCCAAAACTTCTTTTCTTCAAAGCTAATGAATGAATAGATGATAAAAATAAAATAAAATAAACCATGAATTAAACAAGACATATCTCTTTCTGATTCCAAAAACTAAAAAACCAAAAAACCGTAGTCAATTTCGACCAATAGGGCTATGTAACACTCTTTACAAGGCAATTGCAAAAATCTTAGCAAATATAATTAAACCTCTTCTGGAAGAAAAAAAATTTATCCATATCAATCAGTCTTTCTCTCCTCTAGACATATTTCAGATAATATTATAGTGGCTCTTGAAATCATTAACTCCTTTAAAAAAGAAAAAAGCAAGAGCTGGAGGTCTAGGGATAAAAATAGATATGTTGAAAGCTTTCAATAGAGTCAACTAAAAATTTCTTCTCACTGCTCTGAAACTTTTGAGTTTAATGAGGATGTTTGCCTTCTCCTAGAACAATGCATTTTTACAACTTCTATTTCAGTCCTTTTAAATGGAACGCCAGGGAAAGCTTTTATCCTAGTTTGATTTTATTAGTAGCCATGATTGGGGATATAGTACTGACAATGTAAAAGACTACTAAAGTGAAAAGACAAGATGTATTCCGACGAAATGCAATTCATTCTATGAGGACTATAATCCAGAGGTTTACGCCAAGGCGACCCTCTTTCCCTCATAATATGTATGGAAATCTTCTCAAGGCTTCTTCTCTCTCAAGAGAAACTTCTCATAGTGTTAAAATAACCCCCAAAAGTGATCTAATCTCCCACCTTTTCTTCGTAGATAACTGGCTACTCTTTGTGAAAGTTGATTTAGTTGAATGCATGAATTTACTAAAAACAATTTACATTTTTTGTGAGGCTTCAAGACAACTTATCAACTTCGATAAGTCTAGAGTTTTCTTTAGTAAGAAAGTGGAACCCAAACATCAGAGACTAATGTCCAAAATTCTAAAAATTAAGCATATCAATCTTAAAGACACATATTTAGGAGATCATTTTTTTTATGCATATATCCAAGATAAAAAAAATTGAACCCATTCTTGAAAGAATATAAGCTAAATCTTATGATTGGAAAGGAACTATTCTTTCACAACCAAGTAGATTGGTACTGAACAAAGTTGTTCTTGCCGTTATACCAACTTTTCAAAATGGGGTGTTTTGTCCTACCAAAGAAAATAACAAATAAAATTAATGCAATTCAAAGAGATTTTTGATGGGGAACAGACTCTGGTAAGGGTTCTATCCAAAAGCATGGCCAAATCTATGTAAACTGTAGCGCCCCTAAGCTAGCAAACTGACTAATCTAAGAAATTAACTACATAAAGAGGCACTAACGATCTAAAACATCTAATTAAACATTAAGAAAGAAGTTCTAAACAAAGATTAACCCGAATCTAAACCCTCTCCGAAATAAATACAAGAACTCCTCTCAAATGATACATATTTTATAGTGAGTTGGTTTACAAATAGAATACAAACACAAAATATACATAGCGGAAGCTAACCAACTCCTTGAAGCTTTCAACATCGCGTGCACATCTTGATCTGTCTATGAAACTGAAGTGGGAATGAGTGAGCACATCATCCCTATAAGGGGTGCCCAGCAGAAATAACAACTAACTTTCAAGTCATCAGTAAAATGATTTTAAAACAATGCAGGTTTTACTGAAAACCGATAGAACACTGAAAACAGATAAAGCATATTAAGATAATGAGTTGTACGGAAATATAAAGTTCTACCAACCAATCTTGCGGCACAGATTCACAACAGAAATAATAGTTAAGCGACGCTGTCCTTCAGAGTAGTAAGGCGTGACTCTTGCGGATTCTTCAGTGATCATTAAAGCGCCCTGAGGTTTGACGACCCCGTAGTCATATAAGATTTGTACCTTACCAGTACCTTATTATACGCGCACTCTACATAGCAAGTACTCAAAGAAACTAATGATGGCAACAAAAGATATCTCGCACTGAAAGTCTAAATTTTATGGAATGTCATCGCATTCCATAAAACAAGACCAACAACCACCTACAACATTCTTTTCCTAAAATACTGGAACAAAAATATAATAGCTTTTGAAAATAATTTAAAAGAAAAAGTAAACATCCACGTATGAGACATGCGTTGCCCCCGTACATAAATAGGGAAAATATAATGGCCAAATTAAAACCAGACCTATATAATATTCAACCCAACGATGCCTACCTAGGTTTGCTTAAATTAGGTATAACATTTGGGGGCACACATCTCACACCAATCAAAAGGAAATCTTCTCCCTTTCATGTTAACAAATAATAAAGAATGTAACCGCTTTCTAGTCAATGGAAAGAATCAAATTTTGAAAAATAAGTAAATCCTCCCAAAACACAGATATTAGTTGTTTCTAAAGATCCAATCCCATCCCAAAATGTAAAAGAAAACTAGTTTGTAATACACGCATATAATACATGCATACACTATCATATAATAACAAAGATATGCATGGATTTCACAAAAGATAGATTTATAAAAAAATAATGAATACAAGAGAGTTCGTTATCGATTCCCACCTATTTTGATGACAAGCCTTGCCTACCTCGAGATCCACAATCCACTGGTTCATTCTTTAGATCGTTTGTTGTTAATAACGACTAACTGTTAATCAGACAAGCACTCTAAAGATTAGCCAAAAGGCTCGTACAAGGCTCATAACATAATCTCATACGATTCTGTTTGTACCATAAGTAAAAATACCACTTAATGGGCCAAATTGATACTTGAATCATGTTTTGGTCCTCATCCAAGCCCACTAACCACCAACCAAGGCAGCCCACCCACCACCGCACGGACAACCTCCGTCGATGGTCAAAGTCGGTCAACTATCAAAGTCAACTTCCTGGTCAAGGTCGATGGTCAAAGTCGGTCAACTATCAAAGTCAACTTCCGGTCAAGGTCATGGTCAACGGTCGGTCAACAGTCCAAGGTCAACCGTCGGTCAACTATCGGTCGGCCGCACCCTAGCCAATTTTCGGTCTTGTAGCCGCAAAGCCGCAAACCAATTCCCACCAAAAACTCTTCCACGCCAACCAACCGGTCTCCAACCATGCCCAGCCGCCATCCATTCACGCCACCCATCATGTCTCACAACCATCAAGCCAGTCCTTGCCCATGCAATCACTGCTCACCAAGAAGTGTCCACCAATACGCCACCATCATTTATGCGAATTGAATTCCAACAGTTTCATCCATTGAATTCCATGCGGACTAATTGCAGCAGCTTCACCATGCAATACTAAAGGCAAAGCAGCTTTGATCATGCAAGACTAAAGGCAAACAGCTTTCGGTCATGCAAGACTAAAGGCGTGATTTCATACATGCGTAATTAACTCCACCGTTTCATACAGAGAATTGATGGTGGTGGCTTGAATGAGCAGTTAATGTAATTTATGTTATATTTAGATATGAAACTGTATAAATAGTGGAGAGCAGAAATCAGGGAGGGAGAGGCCAAGAGGAGAGGAGAGAAAAACATATTTTGTAATAGAAAAATCAATAAAACATTTCTCCCCAAGGGGATTCATCCGTGGACGTAGGCAAGCCATGCCGAACCACGTAAAACCTGCGTTCATCTTTGTCTCTTTATTTGCTTTCCAATCCGACTCCAAACCCCAATACTCACCAAAACTATCCATTCATCGTGTTTCGTGCCCAAAAGTAATTTTGGGTACAAACATTGGCGCCGACTAAGGGGATATACGAGAAAAGAAATCGTGTTTTCCCATTGAGAAAAGTTGTAGAAAATGCTTCAAAATCGTGTCCGTGAAAAAAAGCAATCCCGAGCATTTTGGAAAATCATCGCTGCGATCCGATTGATCGCAATCGCTGCATTAGTTTGATCATAACAATCGCAGCCCAAATGATCGCAATGTTGCTGACCGTATAATCGCACATACTACAAATCCAATTGATCGCAATCGCCGCAACTAAGATTCGCCCTTTGATTTGTCAATCTATTAGTCATGATATCAATGAAAATCGCATCACTACAAAATCTGATGATAGTGTTGCTTTGAACGCTCGTTTGCGGCAAAAGATGTTGTGAAATACCATCAAAATCTGTTGTAGGATATTCGATCCACAACATGGTCGATCCAGCTTTGATTTCTATCATCGCCGTCGGTGATCGCAATCGCTGCAGATCGGTTAATCACAATTACTATAGCCCAAAGATCGCAAATGGAAGCCACCAAAGCCGACTTCATTGCGAAAATCACCAAGGTTGTTGTCAGGATGTCCGATCCGCAGCATGATTCAAGTCCCAAGTCCGAAAAAATTGCTTCCCAAATAACGTAGTGTCTACGTGTTCGAGTTTGTAATCGTCAAAATCTCTACTGTCTTGATCGCTAGGTTATCAAGTTGCCTACATCTCAAGGTGCTTGAATACCCCAGGGAAAACCTCCAGAAAAAGCATCTCAAAAATTCCAGAAAAGGGCCACAAAAGTGCAAGAAAACCATGGTGAAAGGTCCGCGAGAAACAACAACAATATCCACGGAACCGTTACAAAGGAAATGAAGAAAACAAAACTCATTACAAAAGTTCAAAAGCAATGGCAATGATCAAAAGAAAACCGTTGCGAAAAGTTTCCATCAATCAAAAAAAAAAAAAAAAAAAAAAAAAAAAAACACGAGCGGCCAACGGGCAAGAAAGGGGCGGCGCGGCACGACATGCCTCGAATATGTTCACCCTCTTCGGGGTTTCGTTCACCCGCTTTACTTTTCACTCACCCACGTCATAGGTGTCCATCACCCACTTCCATCAATCAGCAAAGCTTCGATGCTTCTTGATACATCAAATTTCGATGTTCGGCGTATGTAAACCGTTGATGCTCAGTAGTATATCAAACTTCGATGCTCCGCGATACATCAAAATTCCATTTTCAGCTACAATTCGATAGTGGTACATCAACCTTAGATGAGCTGGACACACAGACCGTTGATCCTACCTGGTACATCCATTTTCGATGCTCAGTAAAACATCAAAATCAAATTAAAAAAAAAAAAAAAAATCAGTGAAGCCGGCGGCCAAAACCGGCGGCCACTGCGAGCGGCGGCGACGGCAAAAGACATAGCCGGCGGCCAGAGCCGGCGGCCTCCACGAGCGCGCGGAGAACGCAAAGCGAGCGCGGCATGACGGTGCCGCAGCGAGCTGGCATACGAGCGGCAATCGGCGATTAATCCCGATTTCATCGCCGATTAGTAGGATGCGGCGATTAATTGACGAGTATTTGGAGGGCTGGTTCGGTGCTTCGCGGTACATCTTAATTCCGTAGCCCCTGTGTCAATGGAACGCGGCGCAACTTAATCCCGTAGCCCTCGGATTATTCCGCCCAGTTTTTCTTGTCTTGCGGATATGTACACCCCACTAGGGCTTGGTCTAAAAATTTGTTTCGTTGATATCTTCTTCGTCTCACCTCCGAATTGGATGATTTTTGGCTCGTTGCGATCACATTTCCTACGACATGAAGGTAAAATTTTGCAATTGGAGAATAATACTTTTTGGGTACAATCACGTCATCAACATGTTAGAGCAAGGCGCTGACCAACCAATTTTGTTTCCTCGAAAACTTCTTCTTCGTGCATCCAAACTGAGTGATTGTCGGCCCGATGAGATCGTATGTCAACTACCAAGGTCGTGAAGGCAGCATTCTAATTTCCTGAGAAGGTTAAAAATTTTAGAAATGTGAAATGACAGCGCCAGAAACGGTCACATTCAATCACTACCGAAAATATCTGCCAGTCCGATTGATTGAATCTGTGCAAATCCTTTTCCACATAACTATTACAGTCAGTTGATCGAACTATTGTAATCCAGTTTCACAGCAACAACTATTGGCCTGTGGATCGAACAGCCGCAGTCCTTTTAAATTCCTACAGTCCAGAGGGTTGAACTGCTGTAGTCCGATTTTCCCGAAAAACTGTTTCAATACGAGTTTCCTCTCAATCGATTCGATCCGATTTTGCGCATAATCACAGTGCAAGGCTGATCACTGTTCTTTGAAATACTGATTACGGCAATCAGTGTCTTCGATCCAGCTTGGACTTAATTGGTGCATTCCATCCCATGAGACAAATCAATTACTAAGTCGAGACGAGACGCTAAGGCAACTATACTAATCATCGTCGCTAAAAGCACCGACATAGCCAATGGTCATCCTAATCACTTCGTAAGCGAAGTCACGAAAATTTTCAATAAGGTAAGTATACAATTTACATATTTTTGCATCTTTTCATATATTCATGCATACTTTTGTTCGTGAAGACACCTTTAATGTGGCAAGCATCTTCTCACGAGGGGATGCACACATTTCAATTCTGCGCGCATCCGGAATAGTGGGATTGGCCCCCGCGCGAATTCCGGATAGCGTACATATTCAAAATCCCATGCGCGAGCAAAATGCACAAAGGCAAAGTGCACCCTTGTGCAAGCATTGAGCAACATGACAATTACTATCTTCCGAGGGCAAGTTGCATATCACTTCAATGTGACCACGTAGCACTTGGGGGCAAGATATGTAACACCTCATGATATGAAATAACTCTTTTGGGGCAAGTCATGTAACACTTCATACACTTGGGGCGAGTTACATAGCACCTAATCACAATGCGGGATTAAGCTTCAAAGCCGAAACTTCAGTAACCCAAACTTCTTAATCCTCGCAACGAGTTGCGGGATTAAGAGGGGCGAGTGTACACCCTAATATTTTTTAAGCAATTTTACAATCAGTAATGTTAAATTGCTATAGTTATGCTTGATTGAATTATTGTACTCCGGTTCAAAAGCAATCTGCTGCACTCGGTTGGACGCGACCGATGCAGTCGCTTTTGCCTATGAATTCTCAGACTCGGTTGGACGAATCGATGCGGTCTGAAGCACTCGATTGACGAATCGATGTCTTTGTCTAGTTTTATTTGTAACGGTTACACCTAGGTTTATCGAATCATTTAAGTCAAGTCCTCGGCCCATATGCTGCATCCAGTGATCAAGCTACTGCCCAGTCGACTCTGTTTGTATTCACCGGTCAGGCGATCGTAGGCGCTTTATGTCGTGTTAAATCGGCTAGCTGCCGAATCGGTGATCGAAGCCGCGCAGTCCAACCCCACTCTTCATCGGTCCAATGCCCGCACTTCTTGCGGTGTTTCCTAGTTGTTCTTCTGATCCAACAGATCAAAACTGCTGCGGTTGAACTTTGCTCGTCTACTGCTGCATTTCAAACGATCAAAGCCGATAGCGATCCGGTTGATCGCTTGTTGCTGCAATGCTCGATCTTTGCTACTGAGACCAGCCGTCCGGAAGGCTGCCATGATCGACTGTCATATAACTCCCGCCCCGGTCGATCGCGGTACACTGCAGGCATGTTTTGCTCCGTCACTACTACACCAAATTCGATCGCAAATTGTAGTCTGATCTTGCTGTCGCTCCTGTTAGATCCAAATTGATCGCAAATTTCGCGAATGCCCGATCTTCTTTGCAGACCGGTGATCGAAAACTGCTGCAGTCCCGGCTACGCTCGTCACTCCTGCAGATCCAAATGAACGCATTCTTTGTGAGTGCGATCTTGCTAAATCGCTCTATGATCCAAGTGATCAAAAGCTCTTTGCAATGTTCGATCTTTGCTGCAGAACCGGTGATCGAGGCTAGCTGCGATCGGCTCTGTTCGCAACTCTGCATGATCCGGTGATCGCAGCCGTTCTTTGCGGTGCGATTTGCTTCGTCGCTCCTGCAGAACGGTGATCGCAATGGGCGCAATGCTCGATGCTCCTGAACCGGTGATCGAAGGCTGCTGCCGAATCATTTCGTTCACAACTCCTGCATCCGGCTAATCACAAATTTCAGCACCGGCTCTTCACTCAATGTTGTTACCGCTCATTTCCAACATCACCTGCGCTCCATAATCAAGCTTCCGATGCATCACCTCAGTATTGTTTTTGCAGTACTTGAGGGCGACTTGATTACGATCTCCACAAATCAACGAAGGTGTTTCTATTTACGCTTCAAAGAACATAAATTTACTCTTAGGGCGTCTTGATTTCCGCAAAACAACAAGGGAAGTTCGCCAATCACCTCAATATCAATAATCCACACTTGGGGGCGAGTTTTATCATTGACTAAGGAACACGAAATTTTTTCTTAACCCCAACAAGTTGGAGGTTAAGAGGGGGCGATGTTTGTACCATAAGTAAAAATACCACTTAATGGGCCAAATTGATACTTGAATCATGTTTTGGTCCTCATCCAAGCCCACTAACCAGGTCAACCAAGGCGACCCACCAAAGCCGCACGGGACAGGTCGATGGTCAAAGTCGGTCAACTATCAAAGTCAACTTCCTAGTCCAAGGTCGATGGTCAAAGTCGGTCAACTATCAAAGTCAACTTCCGGTCAAGGTCATGGTCAACGGTCGGTCAACAGTCAAGGTCAACCGTCGGTCAACTATCGAAGCCGGGCCGCACCCCTAGCCAATTTTCGATCTTGAGCCAAGAAAGCCGCAAACCAATTCCCACCAAAACTCTTCCACGCGCCTGTCAACTAGTCTCCAACCATGCTTGCCCGGCCTCCATTCACGCTGCCCGCCATCATGTCTGTCAACCATCAAGCGGTCCTTGCCCATGCAACACTGCTCACCAAGAAGTATCCACCAATATCGGCCCATCATTTATGCGAATTGAATTCCAACAGTTTCATCCATTGAATTCCATGCGATACTAATTGCAGCGATTTCGGTCATGCAAGACTAAAGGCGTGATTTCGGTCATGCAAGACTAAAGGCGTGAGTTTGATCATGCGGACTAAAGGCGTGATTTCATACATGCGAAATTAACTCCGTTGTTTCATACGAGAATTGATGGTGGTGGCTTGAATGAGCGATTAATGTAATTTATGTTATATTTAGATATGAAATCAGTATAAATAAATAGGAGGGGAGAAATCGGGAGGGAGAGGCCAAGAGGAGAGGAGAGAAAAACATATTTTATAATAGAAAAATCAATAAAACATTTCTCCCCAAGGGGATTCATCCGTGGACGTAGGCAAGCCATGCCGAACCACGTAAAACCCGCGTTCATCTTTGTCTCTTTATTTGCTTTCCAATCCGACTCCAAACCCCAATACTGACCAAAACTATCCATTCATCGTGTTTCGTGCCCAAAAGTAATTTTGGGTACAAACAGATTCTTTAGTTATAGTCTAAGTGAACTATCTAATGGTTCTAAGCTCAATTATGGTTCCACACATTTTCATTATCTATCTTTAACACACCTAAAGGTTTACTAATTCAATTGGATAGATTTTATAGTCCATTAAGTATGTCTTATGAACATCTACAACTTTGTAGAAGGAACTAAAGGTCAATTCGGACCATAAGGGGTCCAATGCATCTAATTATCAATGACACTAAGCCCAAAACCACTAAACTCGGCCCATTAACACAAGGCCTGATCAACTACAGTCACTAACGGTCAACGTCTGGTCAGAGAGGTCAACTAACAGTCAACGTCAATAGTCCAGGTCATAGAGTTAACTCGGTCAAGGTCCACTGAGTCAAGTTTGGTCAAAACTGGTTAATGAGTCAACTCATGGTTAGAATGATTCACCTCAGTCATATATCCTAAGCCAGCTAAGGACAGAGCCAGACAGACAATCTGACTAGGATGACTAGTAGGTATAATACACAAGGCCAAAGCCTTAGTACAAGCTAGAGTCATTGCTCAGGCCAAAGAATACTTATACACAAACAAGATGCAACACAAAACATGCCAAGGCTACAGCCAACAACCTAACTCTTCTTCATTAATTCATTTCAACCATATTAACTTCAACTACAATACTTTAGTCATACATTCAATTCAAACTTCATACTTTCTAATTTCAGTCACAACCATTGTCTTTACCATGGCAGCATCAACATCCATAGCAAAACCAAACATCCACAACACTGCCAGTGTTACAATCCTCCAATAATAACACATACCTCATCTTCATTAATATATCAACTGCAATTTCAAAAGTTAAGTATCAATTCTTCTTTTCCATACTACCCATAGGCTACAACACCACACATACAATATCACCAGTACCACCAGTTCAACTGTGAATCTCAACACACACCCTTCACAGCCTCAAGCCAAAACTATAACCTGCGGAACTGCAATCTTCTTCAAATCTCAATACTACCACTACAGCTCCAACTTCATTATCACCTCAGTTGAGGCCATTCTCAAATCCCCATATCAGCACCAATACAAACTTTAAAGCATCCAGACTCCAACATCAACACCTGCAGCTATCACAGTTCACCACCAGTTCAACATCACCACAACCATTACCATTTTATTTGACTATCCAATATTCAGTTCATCTCCATCTTCTGATCACATAAGTCTAATTCTAAATCACCAACAACAATTCCAATTCACCAATTCATCTTCCTCAAAAAACCATATAGTTAATTCTCAAATACAAATTCAAACCCTAGTTTATATTTCTTCATTGCAGAACCCTAAATCGGAAACTCAACTTCAATCACCACTTTTCATCCTCAATTCATCGAAACCCTAACATGTGAAACTAATTTCCTAGAGAAACTAAAATTAAACTTCATACAATCATCTATAGTTCAATTAACAACAAACCCACTTTTAATTTATCAACACAGGGCAATTTCATAAAGAAATCAATTAAAACAGAAACCCCAAATTCAAACTTCGAATTACCTTTCTTTGTGAATTCCGCGTACAACAACCGATTCAACACTGTCATCCTCAGATATGCCTTGATCTCTACTCAACCCTCACGATCTCATAATTAAATTTCATCTCTTAAGACTTTCAGAATCGCCAGAGGCGAGAACCGAAGAAGAAAGAAAAAAGACGAAGAAAGATAAAGAAGAAGAGAGAATGAGTTTCTCTCGACACGTTTTGGTGATAATAAGACCAACGAAAATTATTAAGGCACTCACGCTTTGGATAAGGCAGCCAGGTCGGTCTAAGGAAAAATTACTATTTTGCACCTCACACTAATCTGATGATATCTTCTGCGTCCGGTATCCGAATGACACGTTCGAGTAGTCTAATTTGCATAACTTTTTGAGATCTATCTAGTGATACTAGTTTCAAATCTAAATCGTGGTTAGATTAATTTCTATTAATTTAAATCTATATTATCTAATCGAGTCATTAACGACTTAGCCATCTCTTGACTGGTCTAATAGCGTTGACGAGCTTGAGGGTCCTTACATAAACCAATTCAAAAAGGGGGACTAGGTTTTAGAGATGCGCATAAATTTAATCTTGCAATGCTAGCAAAAGTAGCTTGGAGACTAATTAAGGAACCATATGCCTTATGAGCTAAAATAATGGGATCTAAATACTTCAGGTCTGAATCACCTCTTAGAGCAAAACCCCCGGCTAAATGCTCATGGATTTGGAAAGGTATTAGTAAAGGTTTAGAATTAATTCATAAATATAGTATCTGGGAAGTAGGTAATGGCACGGGTATTAATATCTAAAATGAAAACCGGATACATGGTATTAATGAAAACTTAACTACCTATTGTTATTCAACTAAGAATAACCTAACTCTGATATCAGACTTAATTGGCCCTGTTTCGAATAAATGGAACCTTTCCCTTATCAACTTTGTTTTCCTTGAGGATATTGCAACCAAAATTAGTAAGATTTACCTTTTTCTGAATAATACTCGGACACAAAAACAAGACAAACTTAGATGGACCCTGACAAAATTAGGTGACTTCTCAGTTAAATCTTTGTTTAAATGAAACATAAACTGATATTGTAAGCTTATCCTTACATGAGTCTTTCTAGAAATCATTATGGAAATTAGATGTATGTCAAAGTATTAAATTGTTTTTATGGACATGTTTACAAAATGCGCTTTCTACAAACTCTAAGTTATTTAGAAAAGTGAAGGACATAGACCCATCTTGTACTATGTGTGGGGAAGAAATAGAAACTACATAACATCTCTTGTTTCATTGCCCTTATGCTAAAGAAGTATGAAATTCAGAACCTAACCCTAACTATATCATTGAATCTAGATCATGCCTATAAGATTCTTGACCTATGTAATGATTGGTTTAAAACCCTGGACATGAAATTTCTATAGAATTAATTCTTACTAAGATGTGGTTTATTTGGAAGGAAACGTGTAATCGAGTTTTTGAAGATAAATATAAGTCTCCCTATAGTCTGGCATTAGAAATTTAGAGGCACATTTCTTTTTGGTCTTAGAAGGAAATTCAAAATCAGTAAGAATATGAAGACTACTACGAAGATATCTAACCCTACTTGGTTGGCACCTCAAAGACTTTCACTTAAAATAAATGTGGATAAGACATGGATCTCAGAACTTCTAGCATCAAGTTTTGCTTTAATTTTGAGAAATGATACAGAGACCTTCGAATGAGGAAGAGCGGTACCATCAACTAGTCTAGACCCTCGATAAGCAGAAGTTATAGGAGTCCTGCAGGGAGCAACTTGGGCTAAGGAAAAAGAGCTCAAGTATTTTAACATTGAATGATTGCGAAAGCCTTTTCAATTATCTTAATAGAAATAACTCAGACATTTCTTGGTGTAGTAAAGCTCTATTAGATGAAGTAAATAAATAGGATAGCAAGACAATGTACCAATTTTTTAGGATTTTATTTGGTTCTGAGACTAGAAAATATGGTTGCAGACGCTCTAGCTGAATTCAGTTTTAGATTGGGAGGTTATTCCTCCAACATGTATTCAACACCATCTATCAGTACATAAATCTAATATCAGGAGAGTTAACCAAACCTCCATATAAGAGGACTCTACTAACGTTGTAATCCATACTTCTTTACAATTTTAAGTTTTTGATGAAATATCTTATTCACAAAAAAAAAATGCTATAAAATCTCATGTAACTAAGGAATAAGATATGTAATTAAATAAACATCAACCGTTTTATATTAATCCAGCTATCAATATTTTTCATATTAATAAGATGTAGCATCTCTACACAACTTTTATTGCTCATGTGTATATCGAGGTACTTTTATTGCTTGCAAAATTGTTTTATCCAGCGGCATTTGTAATAATAGTGGAAGAACTGATCCAGGCTGGCATTCTCCATCAGCATCAAATACATGCTGGCAATCACACTCAGCATCTAATACACGTGCCAAGTTAACATTGGTTGAAGACTAGATGTCATCCCACCAACCACTGATCTTTCTGTAATAAATATCAGTTTTCTTTATTACCTAATAAAATGTGTAATGAAAATCTGTAAAAAATTATCTTCACCTGTAATTCATTTCTTGAATTAATGAAAGTTCTTCATTTCTAAATCTGTTATGGTATCAGACTGAGAAAGTAATTTTTTCTCAGGTTCTTCGATCCTTCTTCCGCTTCTTCTTCTCTTAATCTCGTTTCACCAAGAATTTCCTTCATCTTCATCTTCAACAATGGAAAATCCAACTTCCAATTCCATTACTAGGGTTTATCTTAATCAATTACATAGCTTTGTCTCTCTAAAACTTACAGAATCCAACTTTCTTACCTGGAAAAATTTGGTTCTTCATGTTACTCGTAAATACAAATTGATGAAATTTATTGATGAATCTTTTCCTTGTCCTCCTCGTTTCACCAACAATCGAAATGAACTTAATGGAATTGAGAATCCTCTATACACCAATTGGATGGATGAGGATATGCTACTATCTTGATGTGGTTACACTTTACAATCTCTGATTCTGTCATTGCTTATTTTGCTGGATCTGCAACATCTCATCAGTTGTGGATTAACATTGAAGAACGATTTGCAAGATCATCTTCAACTCCGTACTAAGCTTCTTGCACTTAAACAAGGTGATAAATCCATCCCTGCTTTAATAACAAAAATTAAGTCACTTTCTGATCAACTTGCTGCTACTGGTGAAGTTATCTCTGATAAAGAATTAGTTGTAATCACCTTATCTTCTCTTAATTCTGATTACATACCATTTCCAACTTCAATGCGTCACTGTTATCCTCCAATCACTAGTTTAGAACTTCACTACAATCTTTTGAGTATTGGTGATAGAAACAAGTCAATTCTTACTGAATCATCTAGTCGAGCATTTGTTGTTGAATCGTCAAATCAAGCTTTTGTTGCTGCTAATATGAACAACTATAGATACTCTGGACGTGGATTTGGTGGTCGATCTAATAATTTTGGTGGTAGATTTGCTTATTCTTTTGGTCGTGGTGGTGGTAGATCTTCCAACTTTACTCCAGGCAGTACTTCTGCTCCTTCACTTTTAGGTAGAGGTCCATCTAATGGTTCTTATTCTCCAACTGATGTTAGGCCTCCACAAGGATTTCAATCTCAACAAGGATATCCAAGTACTACTACATTACCTCCACTACTATGTCAAATTTGTGGTAAGTATGGACATAGTGCTTTAGAATGTAGTAATCGACTGAATTTTGCTTATCAAATCTATCATACACCACAACATCTAAGTGCTATGTTAGCCTCTGCAAATATTTTGGGCAGCAATCCTTGGTATGCAGATACAGGTGCAAACAATCATATTACATCTGATGAGTCTGAACTTCAAGCTGTAGCAACTTATGAAGGTCTTGAAGAAATTTAAGTTGCTAATGGAGAAGGTATGAGAATTACTCACACAAGTTTTTCTTTGAAATCCACTCCTAATCACACTTTTAATTTTAACAATATACTTCTTGTACCAAAAGCCACTCAGAATCTCCTATCAGTTCACAAGTTTACTTCAGACAATCATTGCTCAATAACTTTTGACTCTTCTGGTTTTTCTGTGAAGGACTTATTCACTGGGAAGATAATTTTACAAGGCCCTCATCATAATGGATTATATCCCTTGCAGTTCAATCATCATTCCACGATCAATAAATCCCTCTCTAGTATCTCAACAGTTTCTTCAGAAGTCTGGCACAAGAGATTAGCTCACCCTTCATTTTAAACCATGAAACTTGTTTGTAGTTCTTTACATTTACCCAATGTACTCAAAACTCCACTTTTTTGTAGTGATTGTCAACTAGGAAGAAGTCACAAATTGTCATTTACAATTTGTGCTCATTGTAGTTCAAAACCGCTGGAGTTATTACATCTTGATCTTTGGGGTCCATGTCCTGTAACATTTATTGCTGGATACAAGTTTTACGTTAATATCATTGATGATTTTTCCAAATTCTGTTGGATTTATCCTTTGTCTGAGAAGTCTGACTTTAAAAAAAAAATCTATCAATTTAAGGCTCATGTTGAGAAAAATTTACAACATCTAATTCTTACAGTGAGAACTGATGGTGGTGGTGAATTCATCAACAATAAACTTTCATCCTTTTTAGATACTTTTGGTATTAGTCATGAGATTTATTGCCCTCATAAACCTGAGCAAAATGGTGTGGATGAATCTAAACACAGACACCTAGTGGATATAGGCAGAACATATCTTATTCAGTCAGGACTTTCAACTAAATTTTGGGTAGAAGCTTTTTCCACAGCCAACTACACTATCAACAGGCTTCCTACTAAATCAATTGGCTTCATGTCTCCATATGAGGTATTGTTCAAAAGATGTCAAGATTATTCTTTCTTGAGAGATTTTGGTTGCTTATGCTTCCCTTGGTTAAGACCTTACGCATCTCACAAACTTCAACCTAGAAGCATTCCTTGTATTTTTCTTGGTTATGGTCATGCTCAAAAAGGTTATAGGTGTCTTGATGTTGCTACTGGCAGAGTATATGTTTCCAGACATGTCACTTTTCAAGAAACTACTTTTCCATTGAGATAACCTCAGCTATCTACTTCTGTTCAGTGTACTACTTCTCATGTTACTTCAACTGCAACCACATCTTCTGCAGAGCAAGTTCCTGGTAACAGCACTGTGGAGCCAACATCTGCAGTCCATACTTCTGAAGTTACTTCTGCAACATCATCTTTATCATCAGATACTGCTCAGTTTTCATCTCATTTGGATCTCAATATTCACTCTATGACTACTAGAGCCAAAGCAGGTATTTTTAAACCCAAAGTTTATTCAACCATTCATTCTTTATCTGCTGCTATTCAAGAAAAGAAGCTACAAGTTCCTACATGTGTCAGTCAAGCTCAAAAATCTCCTCCATGGAGATACTCTCTTGTAGAGGAATATAATGCTTTGCAGACTGCTGGAACATGGACTAAGGTGCCACCACATCCTTCTCAAAATGTGGTTGGCTGTAAATGGGTTTTTAGATTAAAACAGAACCCAGATAGAACCATTTTTAAACATAAATCCAAATTGGTAGCAAAAGGTTTTCATCAACAAGAGGGTATTGACTATACAAAAACCTTTAGTCTAGTTGCTAAACCAACCACTGTTAGGATCATTCTCTCCATTGCAGTCAATTTTAACTGGTCCATTACTCAACTTGATGTAAGTAATGCATTCCTTCATGGTGATTTAATTAGTTGAGGAAGTGTACATGCAACAACCACCTGGATTTATTGATGCTGATCATCCAAACTATGTATGCAAACTTCACAAATCTATATATGGACTTAAGCATGCCCCAAGGACTTGGTATGAAAAGCTGATGAATATATTGTTATCTCTTGGCTTCAAGTTATCTTCAACAGACTCATCTTTATTTTTGCAAAAGACTGGTTCCAGGATTACCATTGTTCTTATATATGTGGATGACATCCTTCTCACTGGAACTCTCAAGCTTATTGCAAGGATCTTATTTCTCAACTTCAACATCATTTTCCACTTAAAGACTTGGGAGAGCTGCATTATTTTCTTGTTTTAGAAGCAAAGAGAAATTCCAATGGCTTGTTCTTATCTCAAACTAAATATGCTCTTGGTCTTCTAGACATATTTGATATGGGAGGAGCCAAACCTTGTAATTCTCCAGTTTCTGCAAATTGCAAACTTGTTGCTCAATCAGGTACTCCTTTGTCAGATCCTACTTCTTACAGATCACTTGTTGGTGCCCTGCAATATTTAACTTGGACAAGACCAGAAATCAGCTATGATGTTAATCAAGTTTGTCAATACATGCATTCTCCAACCTCTGATCATCTTATTGCTGCTAAGAGAATTTTGAGTTATATCAAAGGCACTATTGATTATGGGATATTGTTTAGTAAAGGCCTCACTGATGTGCATGGCTTAAGTGATGTTGATTGGCCTGGTGACCTAGATACTAGAAAAAGTACTGGTGGTTATTGTATCTTTTTTGGCTCAAATCCCATTTCCTGGTCTAGTAAGAGACAATCCACAGTTGCTAGATCTTCTACTGAAGCTAAATTTCGCAGCCTTGCCAATTCTGCAGCTGAAGTTATCTGGATTTGCAAGCTTCTGAAGGATCTTCACATTTTCCTTCCCACTGCAACATCTCTCCTCTGTGAAAATATTAGTGATATTTCTTACTCTTCTAACCCTGTCTTTCACTCTCGCATGAAGCATCTTGCTATTGATTACAATTTTGTCATGGAGCTTATTCAGGCTAAGGAGTTACAGATATCTTATGTCTTTACTATTGATCAAGCCGCTGATATTTTCACAAAAGGCTTTGCTGGTCCCAGGTTTGCATTGTTGCGTGGCGAATTGCTTGTGCTGACAAAGTCTACCCTACTCAATTTGAGGGGGCTAATAACAGTGGAAGAACTGATCCAGGCTGGCATTATCCATCATCATCAAATACAGGCTGGCAATCAAACTCAACATCTAATACACGTGCCAAGTTAACATTGGTTGAAGACTACCTGTCATCCCACCAACCACTGATCTTTCTGTAATAAATATCAGCTTTCTTTATTACCTAATGTGTAATGAATATCTGTAGAAAATTATCTTCACCTGTAATTCATTTCTTGAATTAATGAAAGTTCTTCATTTCTAAATATGTTAATTTGCTCTTACTCACAAAATTGCGCTATTACAAATTATAATTATCATTACATTGTAGATCATTTTCGGATTTTGATTCCCTGGCTCAACACTGATGCTGCAAACCTACCATTTTCCAGCTGAATGTATAACTTACCTACCATACCATTCTATGTGGTCAACTTTAAAGATTCCAGCTTTGTCGAGGGTCCAACATGAGTAAGTATATAAATAGAACCCTCATTTGGGGCATACATGAAAATTTTGGGGCATACAGACTTATTATGCCATCCAATGCAAGATGATAAGGGGTGTCTAGGGATGCTTGAGTTACTATAATACCCTTATATATTTTAAATTACATTATTACCCTTCCATTAAATTAAATTTTAATCCTAAAATCCTCCCACTAATTAACTACCCTCCCACTAATTAACCGTTACCCACTAATTAACCGTTACTTAATAAAAAAAAATTTAAACTTTTAAAACCCTTTCTATCTCCCCGTTCTTCTTCAATTCTTCTCCAAAAACAACAACCAAATTCTCAAAATATGATTTTTCGATTAAGCTCTCGATTAAACCCATATATGGCACCTCGTTATAAGCAATGTGCTAGAGGTAGGACACCGAATCCTGGTGTTGCTTCTGTAACATCTCAATCTAGGGTTTTTGGAAAAGATGGAGATGGAGAGGATAGTGGATTAATTGGCGTTGGAGAGAGAGAAATAGACCCTGATTCCATAAAATTGCACATAGAAAGGTATTTCCCACAAACCCATTGCTTGTTTTTTCGTATTTCATTGATTTCATGACATGTAATCGATGATTCCTTGCGATTTTGGTAGTTACAGAGTAGTGTTCGGCTGACATTTATCAGCCGAACTTTTTTTTTTCTACGGACGAAGAACAGTTCGTCTGAAAAACATGATGTGTTTTGAATATCGAATCAACCGAACCTACATGTTCGGCTTATAAATATTTTTTATGATAATCAGCCGAACTTGAATAATCCATCTTACACTATTCGGCACATTGTTCGGCTCATTTTGATAAATATCGAATGTACCGAACTTTACTCTGTGTATGGCTAATATCTTCCTATAAACTTGTCCATTTATAGGTGACTTATCACATTGTTTAGTAGAGTCATATTTATTTATTTTGGAAAATTAATTAAGTTGTATCATTTGTTTTAGCACCCATCCGGGAAAATTCAAAGAGAAGCTTAAAAGGATAACAATGGAAGTGACTACTTCTAATGCAAAAACTCCCAAACCTCGAGGTGGTGGCACCAAAAACTTACATGCATGGAAAATGGGAAATGACACGGGTGGATGTTTGCCTATAGAACAAGAGGATGATAATGATGAAAATAAGGGTGTAGTAGGAGCTGATGATGAAGATGGGGGGGGGGGATGATGAATATGGTGGTGATCACGAACCTCTAACTTGATTTTTCCTCTCAAAATTGATGCATGTCGTTTTAGGGATTTGGATGTATTTTTTTTTTATGATGTGGAAGATAATATGAATGATAAAATGTGGTGTAAAGAGATGATAAAGATTGAAAGATCTCTTCTTAAGGATTTTCTTATATAGACCTCTCAAAGTTAGGCTTTAGAATCCTTCCGAAACCGTTTCTCCTTGAGATAAAAGTCAATTTGCGTCCAAACATGTCCCAGAACAGTGTCAGGTTCGGCTAATACCTTGCAACCTTTCCCGGCCGAATCTGACAAGTGAAATTTACCCCAGGTGGTTGTCAGGTTCGGCTGACTCGATTAGATTACTTTTAAGCCGAACTTATATCTATAAACACTTCGAAAATCTTGATTTGTAGGCTCCAGGTTCGGCTAACTCGTGATGATGAGTTATCAATCGAACTTATCTCTGTACACTCAAGTTTTTATATTTTATTTTAGCCATAACTTCTTCGTCCGATGTCGGAATTGCCTCATTCTTTTTGCGTTGTTTTCGTCTTTTAATTCACTTGAAGATGACGATAATATCTCATTGATTTGAATGAGTTTAATTTGGACCTTGATGTTCTCCATTAGTATACTTCACTATCGTTTGGTCGATTCATCCAAACAAATGTTGCACAATAGAAAACAAACGTAATGAAAAGTAATATGCAAGAATAATAGCTAAAGAAATGATTAAATTTAAACTATAAACATGTAAATTATGCACCTATCAAAAATACAGAAACATGTTCGTCTAATCAAGAAAGCACATTTATTAGCCGAATCGTTGGAGAAACATGCCCACATCCTTTCATTAGCCTCATATGCTTTCTTGAATTGTTTCTTCTTCACTTCTCGTTCTCCATCCGGTAATTTAGCAATCTTCTCTAGCTCTTTCAACTTAAGCGGTTGAATTATCGGTTGGCATTTTTTCCTAACATTATTTCAGGAACAATCTACAACGATATCACACACGTTGAGGGTTAGGTTCGGCTCATTCGTATTACTACTTGAAAGGCGAGCTGCATGTTCGACTCATTCGTGTTAGACTTCAAAAGCCGAACTACTAAATATACAAGTTGAGTTTGAGATTGAGTTTGGGTAAAATTATTTTCATAATCCAACAAATAAGCCATCTCCGGATCAGCATCGTAATTGATATGTATTTTCTTAGCTTTACGTGATGAAGATTCACCTTCCTCACTCGAATTTTCACACGTCTATCAACAATCACAAAGATTTCAAAGAATATTTTTTTTTCTCTACTCTTCTTCTTCTTCTTCTTCTTCTAAAATAACTCATTCACTATTTTTAAAAAGAAAATTATTATCCTATATTAACACTAACCTAACTACAATCATTAACAAATAATTAATAAAATTAACACTAATTAAATACTAATCATTCAAGGGTATTTTAGCATTTATGAAAAATGGTTGGATAAGGGATACCCTAGAAACACTATTTCCAACCCTCTTATTCAAGAGGCCCCAAAATTTTCATGTATGCCGCAAATGAGGGTTCTAGAAATAAAGGTCAAACGGCCAAAATGGATCCCTTCTAAAACACGGCCCTATACATCCACCAAAGGTCCAAAAAGAAGTTCAATTTATATATATATTTCTACCCCGCCACTATCTCTCTCTCTTTCTCTACCGTCTCTTCTTCTTCTCCTCTGGATTCCAAAGCAAAACGTACCTAACTACTGCTCTACGATCAGGTAAGAAGGATCTCTCTTTAGTTCATTATATGATATCGTTGTACACGATCTGAAAGTCTTACTCTCAGGATCATAATATTTTCTTTACTGACTTTCAAGCGTTTGTTAAATTGTCTCAACTAATTTTTGCTTCCCGATCTCGTATTTGATTCAAGGAAAAGGAGGACAGGAAAACAATGTTTGGTGCTATTAAACAAAAAGTTGGTTCTACAGCCCTCAATTCTTCGGTATGATAGCCTCTAACCTTCTCAGTCTTTTATTTTTTAGTTTGATTTGATTTCTCTTGGACTTTTTCATGACATTTTGTGTTCAGATTATAGGACAATCTTTGCAGAGGTTTCGACCTTCGGCTTCTTCAGTGAGGAGTTATGCTTCAGCTGCCAAACAGGTATCAATGTTTTTTTTCTCTTGTTTGTATAACTATAAACTTGTGATTCATTGATGAATTCATTTGACCTTACTTTGATGTTTTGATGAACTGAATTGTATTCTTTTGTGATGTTTGGATTCATTGAACGTTGACTATATAATTGCGGCTAAAAAATGTATAGGTTTAAGTCATGATGTAGTAGTAGGAAATGGATTGTTCAACGTTAGATACTTGATTTTAAATGTGCACTTCAAGTTTCTAGGATGGTTTAGTGATTAGCTCGACAATAAAATGGGATAATTTTATTGCAAGAGGTATCACTGGAGAACATAATTCTGTATGGATTTTCAGTCCCTTTATTTTCTTGTGGTCTGTATGGATTTTGAAGTCCCAACTGTAGCAGAATTGATCCAACCGTTCAGCTTCAAAAGTAGAACTTATGCTATTGTCTGAGTTCCTAATTTGTAAACCCTTTTTTTGTACGCTCAAGCTCTACACAAGATTTTGATTTGGGATATTAGAGATTGGTAGTTTACTTATGCTCTCAACTAATCACTGCTCTATCTGATGCTTCTGTATTCTTGTGTTCCGCAGATGACAGTGAGAGATGCCCTCAATTCTGCTCTTGTTGAGGAAATGTCTGCTGATCCAAAAGTCTTTTTGATGGGTGAAGAGGTTTGTAAGCAGAAATAATAACATGTTTGCTGATTTGTCTCTTCTATTTTCTTCCCTTTCTTATGTTTTCTCTACCTTTTGCAGGTTGGCGAATACCAGGGGGCGTATAAGGTTAGTTAAGCTTACTGTGCTGAAACTGTAATTGTGTATGGTATATAGTGTCTGAATATGTCTTTGAATTTGCTCCACTAATTGCAATGCACCTGCTTTTTTTATTAGATTTCCAAAGGGCTTCTGGATAAATTTGGTCCTGACAGGGTTCTGGATACTCCAATTACGGAGGTTCGTTTCGATACTTAATACCATAAAAGTTGTTGTTCCTTCGTTGGCTTGCCACTCTAGCTAGTCATTTCTCTGTCTATTATATTTATACAGAGTGTATACTTGATCTTAAACAAAGGAGTTGCTTACACATTTAAATAATAATTTCCCTCTTGTTGAATTTTCATGGCATCTTTTGTAGGCTGGATTTGCTGGAATTGGAGTTGGTGCCGCTTATTATGGTCTAAAGCCTGTTGTCGAGTTTATGACATTTAACTTCTCGATGCAGGTCAGATATTAACAATTGTTGACATGATATTTTGACAAGCTAAGCTAAGCTATACATTGATCATTTAGTTCCATGTTGAAATTTCACTAGGATAATCTTGTAGTTCTTTAGTGCTTTTTGTTCTATATAACATTCTTTATAATCACTTGAAAACAAATTTAAAGCAACTGGGTTTCCATTTCTTAGGCAATTGATCACATCATCAACTCTGCTGCAAAATCAAACTACATGTCTGCTGGTCAGATAAATGTGCCAATTGTTTTTAGAGGACCGAACGGTGCTGCTGCTGGGGTTGGTGCCCAACACTCACAGGTGGGTGTATATTGAATTGTTCTGGTACTCTGTGTATTGGCAAGGTTCGCTTGATTGTAAATCTTATGTATCATATGTGTAACCTGCCATCTTTGTCTCGCAGCTGAAGTCGTATTTGAGGTCCTCACAGTTATTAGTTAGCGTTGCCACATTAAGAAAGTAAAACAGTTGATCTCGATTTTATTAATCTACTAGAAAGATAACTTTGCCAGATTTGTAGTTGCGCATACACATACATACATGCTTAAATGGTTAAAAAACAAACTTCTGATAAGTTTCTCATAATTGGTCATACTTGCATTGCCTAGTTTTTGAACCCATGGCATTATCACTACTTGTTCTGTACCATCACTTCACATTTGGATTCTTACTGCAATTCAAAAAGACAATGTTTTTCAATAGGAAGCCTCAGATTGAGAAGCAAATTTGAAATGACACCAACATGTATATATATGCAGTGCTATGCAGCATGGTTTGGTTCCTGCCCTGGTTTGAAAGTCTTGACCCCATACTCATCTGAAGATGCTCGTGGTCTTCTTAAAGCTGCTATCAGAGATCCTGATCCCGTTGTATTCCTCGAAAACGAAATGCTGTAAGTAGGTCTATGCAGTGTCATCTTTTCAATTGGAATCAACCAATTTGATGAACATTATTAGTTGTTTTGACCATGGATGTTATGTCGCAGATATGGTGAATCTTTTCCTATTTCAGAAGAAGCGCTTGATTCCAACTTCACCCTTCCTATAGGAAAAGCCAAGGTATGGATTGATGAATATTTGATAATCATCATCACCCATGTTTTCTTGTAATCAGATGGTTTCCTGTTAAACGGTTTTTTTTCCTGCCCATGCCTACTTTAACAGATTGAGCGAGAAGGAAAACATGTGACTATTACAGCTTTCTCAAAGATGGTTGGCTATGCTCTCCAGGTCAGTTTGCCCCATATCTAACTTTCATTCCAGACCCAATTTATCTGTGCTCATTTCAGCAATAAAGTGCTTTCTGATATATATTTTTTATTTAGAAACTAACCCTATTTTGTTAACCATTCAGGCTGCAGAGATTCTTTCAAAGGAAGGAATAAGTGCTGAGGTAAACATTAGGCCTATACAAGATTGTACTTCTCTTTTTCAAGTAATAACTGAACATTATGCGCAAAAATGTTCTAAATGTAGGTTATAAATCTGCGTTCAATTAGACCACTGGACAGAGCTACCATTAACGCTTCTGTTAGAAAAACTAACAGACTTGTGACGGTTGAAGAAGGCTTACCTCAGCATGGTGTTGGCGCAGAGATCTGGTATGCCTTCTCTGCCTTTATTTACCTACCTATTTGAATGGTGTATTTTCGCAAGATTTATATTTGCGATTGTTGATTCTTCCAACAGTATGTCGGTCGTTGAGGAGAGCTTTGCATATCTCGATGCACCTGTAGAAAGGATTGCTGGAGCTGACGTTCCCATGCCTTATGCAGCTACACTCGAGAGAATTGCTGTTCCACAGGTCTTTTTTTCCTGCTCTATTATGTCTTTGTAAACTAGTTGGCCCACACCCTTTAAGATATTGTGCTGAACTTGGGAGATAATTGTGTGTGCAGGTTGAAGATATTGTACGTGCAGCGAAGAGGGCATGTTACAGATCAGTCCCATTGGCAGCAGCAGCTTAAGCATTGGGGGTGACTCGCCAATTTAATGATCTTTTTCATTTTGCTAATTGTGTTATAGTGATTTGTCTATTTTTTTCAACCCTCACAGTCTCCAACTGCTCATTTTGCAAGAAATAATAAATAAGAAAAAAAAATAGAAAAAATAGTTAGACAAATACCCATTTAAACTAAAAGCATGTTTAGGGGTAAATCTTGCCTCATTCTTTTGGAGGGGTTGGGAGAACTACGTGATACATGAGAGAGCACATAGGGAACAATGTGGTGAAGGAAGATTTTGAGGTCTGAAACCCTTCTATTTCACCTTTCTAATGAAACATACTTGTTCTTTTTGTATAAAATGCTTAAAATTGTTGATCAGTATCCTTAATTGTTCCGTGTACTTCTTTACCATTTTTGGAATCTTGCCATTGTCCTTGTCTGTCTTTGGATTAGAGTTTTTATCTATGATGCACCGATAGTTTGTTTTTCCCTAAAATGGGGATACCATATATTTATCAAAAAAGATTTAATATAATAATAATTCACTTTACTAAAAAATCATAAAATAAAAAAATCCGTATCTATTTTAATTATTAAAGTATTAAATTTTCAAAGATTTTGGGTTTCGAGTTTACTTATGTTAATTGAATGGATAAAATCACATGTATTCCGATTTCTCTCTAAAAGAGCATGAAAAACATGATCCCTTAAATTTTTCTAGACCATTTTTTTTAAGACCATAAAAATAAATACCAAGTCTTTTTCTTTATAGTCAACAAGTTATTATGTTTAGATATAATTATTCAATATGATCATGATTACAAATAACTATAAATATTTAGAATTTTAGATTTTATGTATAAATTTATAAATAGATAGATTTTGTATAAAAAAAAATGTTAGATTATAGGAAGTATCCCCTTATAGAGTATTATCCCCTGTTTTTGTAATTAAAAAAGGTGACACTTTAAATGGAGTATGGTTCCCCGGATCAAATATTGAAAGTACATGGATACGTTTTTGAGATGTCTTCATAGGTTTTTATTTTGTAGTTTATTTTTTCCCTTCCAATAAGTATGTATCTAGTGATTGCCTGAAGAAGTTGTATAATTTAATGGTATAAAAAATCTGTGTTCCTTATATCTGATGTCGGATTAAAGTTGTATGTTGTAACTGTATGGTATATTCGGTTTCACTAACCGCATTTGAATGCAAACATTTACATCATTACTGTGGTCAGTTATGACACTTTAAGAACATACCAAAGGAGTAAATGGATTTTAAGATAATGCTGAAATAGCAAAAAATAAAAGAAGAAAAAGATCCAGAAATAGGCAAAAAGATTTCCAAGTGGTTACCCATTGTAGTGTGGTAGTAAGTAAGGGCAGCAGCTGTAGCAATAATAAACTAGCACCTGGTTCTAAAGTCTGTACAGTTGAACAGATGCTAGTTTTGGGGCTTTTGGCATGTGAATTATACATCAATCATTACATGGATCATATATAATCAATGATACAAGAAACACATTTGAATCCACAACTACAGCGAAATGAACTACACCTATTTCCCTCCCTCCTCCCTTCAAAAATATTTAATTATTATTGTGGAGTACTCTTTTGAATACTACACACTTCAGCCGCCAAAAACCTCAGAAACTGATTCTTTACCCTTAAGTTTAAGCTCCATAGAGCGCCCAATCGAGGATGGCCTGAATGCATGCATAAAGGATCTGGAAGGTGCCATTTGGGGATCTTCCTTTTTGGCTTTCCTCCTAGTATGTCCTCCAACGGCTGAAGAATTTCTCAAGGAGCCCGAGTGTGAGACCCTCGACGAGTTTGGTTCAAATATCGAAGAGGTAAATGAATTTTCAGGTGCAATGAACGTTACAGGGCCATTGCGCGATGAATCTAGTGGAAATACTCCTGATGCATCATGATGAGGAGGTGGAAACTTCTCGCTCTTGCTCTTTGTATTTGCTTCAGTCAGTAATTTCCTCCGCCGCTGTAAATTATGGAAAAAAAGGTTGGGAAAATCAGGGAAGTAGTATAAAGATTGGTAAAAGAAAAGAAGCACACAAAGATGTTCATCATACAATTCAAGAAATTTCAAGTCTTAGCTATTCAATAACTTCACTCATTCAGGAAAAGTGAGCGCATTTGACATGAGAAACTGTAAATTTAGGCGACAATTCTAAATCTAGACTAATGCAATATGAAACAATAACAGAGAAGCCAAAAACTTACATCCAAGTTTATTTGTAGTTCAGCATTTGCCTCAGGAGCCGGAACCGCACGGTCACCTCGATCACGGCCTCGAGCTTTCTTTGAAGCATCACCAGCATTTCCTTTTCCACTCAAGGCTCGTTGTCTGTGGAGAAAGAGAAAACCAATCAAATTGCTGTCAAACCGCAGACATGCAGAAAAATCGAGAAGCAAAAATACAGAGATAAAAACAAGCAAACCTTCTAGCTTCTTCGTCCCTCAATTTCACATCCATTTCTTTGCATGGAGGATACTTAGGTAAGCTTGATGGTTCACAGGCAAAAGGTTTTGAGGCAAAGAACTGCAACATAAAAGGCCCGATTAATAACTTCGCCAGTTTCTCCTAACAAAATTTTTCACTGTGCTTTATAATTACTTTCCCTGGCATTTTGTTAATAATTAATATCAATACTGTTAATAATTACACCTCCTTCTGGATAAGTCGTAGTATACAGATTTTGGTAAAAAAAAAATAGCCAAAATGACAACAGGAAAGAATCTTGCAATATGCAAGCATTATCAATGCGCCACTTACTTCACTTTTCAGAGCAGATGAGGAAGTGCCTCGTTCATCTGGGTCAATTGAAAGAAGAGTTTCTATCAAAGGTAAGGAAGAAGGTGGAAAATCTTTAAAAGTTTCTGGTATGCATCGCTTGTATGGTTGTTGTGGCTTGAAAATGGTTGCATGTGGCAACTTCGACTTCTTCCAGTATTCCTCTGATGGGGACCCACATAACTTAAAAATCTTATGAAGCTGTTCCACCTGAAAGTGCAAGAATGTACTAAAAAGTCAATCAAAGAAAATCAGCAAAATTACGGATTCAAAAATGAACATTTAACAATCATAATCCTATGATGGTTGACGCCTATCAACTTCAAGGTCTATCGTGAAGAGTATATGCATCATTCATATAGAAAAGAACCGTATCAATCTTGCAGCATAGTTTGATGGGAAAATAACTAAGGACGTGCAACTCCGCAGGGTGGACCCTTCAGAAAGCTAAGAGTGTGATAGTACAAAAGAAGAAACTACAAGCACCTCTGTCCTTCCTGGCATTATTGGTTTCCCGGCAAGCAACTCCCCTAAAATGCAGCCAGCACTCCAAAGATCAACACCAACATCATAATAGGTCGCTCCGAGAAGGAGCTCTGGTGGGCGGTACCAAAGGGTGACAACACGACTAGTCATAGGCTGCCTATAATCTGGATTATAAAAAGAAGCCAACCCAAAATCAGCTATTTTCAGAATTCCTTCGTTGTCGATAAGCAGATTTGAACCCTTGATATCCCGATGTAGGACACCTCTATTGTGACAGTGTTCAAGTCCAGACAACAATTGCTTCATGTAGCACTTAACCTGCACGCAGGAGAGTTTGAATGAAGCAAGTCATCATACGCATAGTCAATCCAAAAGTTCTATTAAGGAACACCTCGTTGAAATTGTAAAATAGAAGAAGGTAACTACTTTCAAGAAAAAGAAATAAGAAAAAGTTAGATTGTTTCTTTGAGCAGTTGTCTTAAAAGGGGTATATCCATATATGTTACTTGGTCTTCGATGCCTAATTTCAAGCTGAAACTGAAAACTATGTTCCTGTACTAATAATATTCTACTGGCATGATGGTTACCTACACAGAACTATATCTCAAAATACATCGCTCTTGATGCCAGACTAACTAATCCACCAAAGTGCAGAAACATAATATACCCTATCAATGCAAAAGTTCCTCTCTGCAGCAACTGAGCAGTAAAAACTCTTCAGGTATTGGCCGCCAAATATAATCCATCAGATACATACTGTCACTGTATTATTTGCACATTACATACACTGAACTTGGAGTTGACAGAGGCCGGACCCTGAATAACTCAACAAGTATGGGTCCTCCAAGATTCTAGTTGCACGTCCAAAACAAGTATACTAACCTTATAAACACAACAATTTGAAACAGTTGGTATAATTATCAATTAAAATAATCTACCGTTTTGACCCTTATTTCAAATGTCCAAGCTCAACAACTACCATATATCTGCTTTAGGTGAAACAATTGCATCATTCAACATGAGTATACTATATTTATCCAAAAAATCCCAGCATAAATGTTACAAATCCCACCTTTTGAGCTTTATCATTGCAAAACAAGACCACTTACCAAAAAAAGATGCATCACATTTATTACAAGCAAAAGTTATATTCACAACAGCATATCAATTACCTGTGGTTCAGTAAATTTGACCCCAGAACAAGCAGCAAGACCAGCAAGATCATGTTCCATGTATTCAAAAACCAAATACAAACTGGAAGACATCCTCGACGTAACTAATCCTTCTAATTTAATCACATTTGGGTGATCAAGTCTTCTTAAAACAAGTATTTCTCTAGCCATAAATTTCACGCTCTCCGGTTCTAAATTATCGAATCGAACTTTCTTTAATGCAACAATCTTTCCGGTTATTAGATCTCTAGCTTTATACACATTACTATACGTCCCTTGCCCAATCTAAAAACATCACCAAAAAAAAAAAAAAAACTGATCAAAATCATGAAAACACATTCAATATTAAAAATTAGGGTTTCATTTCATTTTGTTCATTCAAATTTCAAACTGAATTATACCTTATCGAGCTTCTCAAAAGTATCGGCTCTACGAGGAATCCAACCTTGAATAGCATCACCAGCAACAGCTGATAACCAAGAAGGCCAACCATGTTGAACTTTCAATGAATTAGAATGATGATTTATTTTTGGTTGTTTTAATCTTTCGATGACGACCGTTTGATTATCTCCGATCTTTTTTCTTTCTGATCTATTTATACTATTACTGTTCTCTTTATTAACCCTAATCACATTACCACCACCATTAACAACTACATCTGAGCTAGTAGTAGTGTTCCTTCCTTCCTCTTCTTCTACTACTAGTACTACTTCATTAGGTTTCTTACTACTGCCATTGTTGCTTTCTGATGATCTTTTACAAAGAACACAACCCATTTCCGAAAAGAGTACTACTTCATTCTACGACATTCCGGGAAAATCAGCCTGGAAATAAGAAAAAACCAGCTTTTCTCCCTTCCGAAAAGTGGTCTGCCGGAATTTGTTTGTAAAACCAGATTCTTGAGAAAGGCTGTGGAGTAGTGACAGAGAGAGTGAAGAGAATACTGATTTTTCTTCTTTTTCCTTTTTCGATCTATAAATTAGAGTTGGAAGAATAACGAGAATGCCACTGGTGTAGAGTTGTTGGATTTTTTATTACTCCTGGAGTTGGGTTTGTAATTTATTACTAATTTAGGTGTATTAAGTGTTGTGGGTCCGGTAATACTGACCCATAAGTTACTGTACTATACTCATATCTCCGTCGATAAATCATTGATGGTATTGACCACAAGATATACAAAAAGTAGGTGTAGCTTTGGATTTTGGATTCAACCTGTATCGAGTATCGACCACATTTAACTCGGAAATGATTGATGTCCCGCGGGTGGAATCCCCCGGCTCATCCCGATTTCTGTTTTAAGGGAGAGAGAGAGGAGTTGGGACCCACACTTAACCCATCCCTGCAAACCGCCGAGTCATAAAGGAATTCCCTTATTTTATCTTGTCGGGACACATCGCGGGACCAGTCCGCGGTGAGTGTATCATTTCCGCATTTGGCATCGAGTTCCTTTGATCCGGTTAGTTGGGATTTTGAAGTGGAAGTCTTTCGTGGGTATGGTTTGGGATTTTGTAGCGGAAGTTTTTTGTGGGTATGGTTTTTACGAGACTTTGTGTAGTTGGATTTTAAATATCTTACATTCTACGAAAATTTCAGTGTTAATAAATGGTATCCCCAATGGTTTTTTCAGCATCACAAGGGGCTTGCGTCTCGGTGATTCTTTGTCACCGTTAATTTTTGTCTTAATTGAAGATATCTCGAGCCGAAATCTTTCCAAGCTTTTTGCTACGAAGAGAATGAATTTTATGGTTCAAAAGAAAGGAATTACATCTGCTCATTTACTCTTTGCAAACAACATTCTAGTTTTCTGCAACGGTAATTGTCATAGTTTACAAGCCCTTGTGGAGCTTTTGGAGATGTACAGTCTTGCTTATGGTCAAATCTGTCAGTAGACAAAAAATCAACTTTTATCATGGTGGTGGTTCATGCTCGCGTCGATAGCTATTGCTAATTTTTTGGGTATGAAGAAGGCATATTTTCCGGACCGTTATTTGGGAATTCAATTGGATTCAAGCATAGTTCGGAATGTTCACATCAGGCAGGTTGTAGAGAAAATCCTTGATAAGCTAACTAGATGGAAGGGTAAACTCTTGTCTTTTCAGGCCAGGCTAGTGATTGTCAAATCGCTTATTTCGAGCTTTGTAACTCACACTATGTCTGTTTATCTATGGCCTAAGAAGATGAGCAGGGGGAAAGGGCTATACGGAATTTCTTGTGGTCTGGGGATTCGGAGAAGATAAAATGGTTTGCTATCGATTATGAAAGAAAATGTTATTTTCTTTGATAATTGGTGTGGCAATTTTACTCTAGCTAGTCGAGTTGGTATCTCCAAATCAAATGGATGGAATGATTTTGTTTCAGTTATGGGTGACTTGATTGTTAATAGAAATTGGTCAATTCCGGATAGTACTCGATTGGTTCTGTCTGGAGAAGGTGAAAATGTTAATAGTCTGCCAGTTCTTGCTGGTGGTGAGGACTACAAAATTTGGGACTTGGATAAGAAGGGTATTTTTTCTGTCGAGTTTGCGAAGGAGTCGATTCGTACGGTTTATGGTGAGTAGTTTGTAGCGCAACTTATGTGGAGGCCAATGGTTCATCCAACTTTTGCGATTCAATACTGGAAAATTTAGAAGGGAGAGTGTTGTGCAACAGACGATGTTGTATATAAGAAGTTGAAAAACTAAAGGCCATCTCGTTGTTGTGTTTTCAAGAAGGACTCTGAAACACTAAACCATATTATTTGAAGATGCAGGGTTGTAAAGAGAATATGGGCGTTGATTGCTCGGATGCTCGGATTTTTTATTTGCAACCTAATTTGGACCTTGTCACTTCGTATAAGTCTACAAGTGGAAGGAATAAAATTATCAAGGGTTTATGGCTCGTTGCTAATCTTGCAATATGCACGAACTTTGGAAACAAAGAAACAAGGTATTCTTTGAAGATTTTGAAGTTAAATTTGAGGGTTTAAAAGCCAGAATTTACCAAGTTATATGTAATAACTCTTTGCGCATGAAGGGACACATGAAGAATACAATAAAAACTTGTGTTAACTCAATTATTTCAAGGTTAAGCATCATTCTATTTAGGTGTTAAACCCAATAGCTATCTTTTGAAATGGCCCACGGATAGGAGAGATTCAAATTAGTTGTGATGACGCAGCTCGAGGAAACCCAGGCCAAGCTGATACATAAGTTGTTGCTAGATATACATTTTGTTCGGTTTTGGGGTCCATCACAGTTAGGCTTGACTGGCATACCAATGTTATTGCTGATATTTATATGGTGATATATGGACTAGAATGAGTTATACGTTTTAATAGTTACAACATTTGTGTAAGGTCAGATTCAGCGAGTGCAGTACAAGCGCTAATGAATGGCTCCTTGCTATGGCGCTTAATGCAGCGATGGAGAATATCTTGTGCTCGTCATGATAATATCCGCTATGTTCATACTTATCGTGAAATCAATTTTACAGCTGACAACTTATCCAAACAAGTTTGTTTGTTGGCTGAGGGTGTTCGAGAGATTTATGATGGATGGATTAGTTGTTTTCCGTCTGTGGAGTGGCCGAGTAGGATTTACTATCGTTTTAAGTAGCTTTTGTAAGGCCTTGGGGTATGTCTCTGGCCTATTTTTTTAATTTCTTTTTAATATTTTTTTTATAATGAAATTGGACTTAGTAAAAAAAAGGTATTGACCACACTTAGAGAAGTAAACCAGGCCGGCATAACATGAACATGCGTGTTGCCCGTGTGTTTTCTAATCAAAAAGTTAATAAAAATAAAAGAGAGTTTGATCTTGAGCCATACATATTAACATTTCTAGCATTACACGAGATATGATGAAAGAAATGGGATAGGAAAGAGACGGGTTAACATTGCATTGGGCTGGGAGGCCAGTGCATGAGCCACCTGATTTACATTACATTTTTTTTATTATTTCTTTAAAGACAAGGTAAAAACATCTCAAATAATAGATTAGTATAACTGAATCCCAGAAATTCGAGACTCATTTGCAGTTGCAAGGTTTACGCAGTTCCTAATATGGAGACGATGGAGGATAGCTTATAATCCTCATGTTTTCGGATATGATGGATTGCATTTCTATTATAAAATGTGGCCATGTTAGATGCCTTAGTGATATTAAATCTTTGAATTAACAGAAAAGCTTAGACTTTGAAATTTATACAAGAACTTGGCCATTTTTTTTTTCTTTTTCTTTTTGATCATAAATTCAAATTCATTACTAGGGGAAAACAGTTACACAGAGTTGTCCATCTCTAAAATAAAGAGGATACATCTAGGTGGTTGCTCATACCACACTTGGTTACAAACAAACTTCTTGGCAAATTTGGCTAACCCATCAGCCGCTTCATTACTAGTCCTAGGAACGAAAAAACATTTAATACTACTAAGAGTTTCTATAATTCTACTAATATCCGAAAGGAGATTATGATCTTGCCACAAAACATTTCCAAAATTCGAAGTCACTGCTTCAATAATAGTTTTGCAATCTCCTTCAATGATGATGTTGATCCAGCCTTTAGTTTTGATCCATTCCACAGCTTCTAAGAAAGCTAGCCCTTCAGCTTGTTCCGAGTCTCTTGCTTTTGTCACTTTCACCATGGCCTCCAAGCATCTTCCTGCACAATTCCTTAAAATTAGGCTAATGCCACTGATTTTTGATTCCTTATCGTAAGCATCATCAAAATTTAGTTTTTTCCAGTGAACTGGTGGTTTTTCCCACTTTTTCTTTGGTTTCAACACTTTTATCCTGCAATCATTGTTAGTGCCACAAGATAGAATATTATACTTCATGCAAAATTTCATGATGCACATGATAATGTTGTTTGGATGAGTGTCTTTGCCTTCAAAGACTTTAATGCATCTATGTTTCCAAATCTGCCACATGATGACTGTGGCTAACAGGATACTTTGTTCATTCTTGAAAGAGATGATGCTCTGTTCTTGGCACCGAGATTTATCCAATCTTGTAATGAACTGAAATTCTGCTGGGAATGCATAGCTTCTAGGAGGATGGCAAACCAAACAACTCTTGCTATATCACATTTCAGTAGTGAATGAGCATATGTTTCTGCAACTTGGTCACAAAAAGGACAATTGTAGTCATCTAGTTGAGTATATCTTCCAATTCTACATCTTGTCTAAAGAATTTCCTTTAAACATCTCCATAAGAAAAGGTTTAGTTTATATGGGAGTTTCAAGTGCCAAATCTTCAACCAAAATTTCTGCTCTTCTTTGCTAACATTAATGCCATTGATCTATTGAGTTAAAGCTTTGTATGTGGATTGAACTGAGAAAATACCATTTTTGGTTAAGCTCCAATGAATACCGTCTTTTGCATTTCCAGCAATTCTTATATCTTGGATAGCTCTGCTCTCCTCTGGATTAAAGAGTTGATTGATTCTTTGTATGTTCCATTGCTTGCTTTCTTGTTGAATCAGATTCTCAACTATTTCATTGCTTGTTGAGTGATGGTCATACTGAGAGAGCTGAGAGTGTTTTATGTTTCCAATCCAGTTGTGTTTCCATATTTTTATACTTGAGCCATCTCCAACACTTCTTATATAATTTTTTTTTTTACTATTTGTAAACCTTTGTAGATGCTTTCCCAAATCCAGGTGCCTTGAGAGGTAATTTTATCACATAAAGGATCTTTATTTTGAAAATATTTTGCTCTTAGAATTCTGGCACAGAGAGTACTGTGCTTAGTAATCATCCTCCAAGCCAACTTTGCTAGTAGAGCATCATTGAACTTTGTTGTGTTTTAAAACCCAAACCACCTAGTCTTTTTGGTTTACAAACAACATTCCAAGTAATTGGGTTTGCTCCTCTTTGTTGTCTTTATTCCACCAGTATCTTCTCTGAACTTTGTCAATGGAATCAATTACATTCTTTGGCATTTTGAAGCATCCCATCTGATAGTTTTCTATTGTACTCAGAACAGATTGAACTTGAGTTGACCTTCCAGCCTGATCAATGATTTTTCCTTGCCAAGTGCTTAATCTGTTTTGAATTTTGTCTTCTATGGGTTTGAAGCTTTCTTTCTTGTTTTTTTCTATGAAGAGAGGCATACCAAGGTATTTTTCATTTAATCCCATATTTTTCATCTGCAGCAAACCTGTCAGGTGAGAGCATCTTTGAGGAGACATATGTTTGTTGAAGAACACACTCGATTTATTGAAGTTTATGACTTGACCTGATGATGTGCTGAATTTGTTGATGATATCTAGCAGATTCTTTATATCTTGATCTTTAGCTTTGCAGAATAAGAGGCGGTCATCTGCGGATAATAGGTGATTGATACTTAGACTGTGCTGGCTAGGCTTAATTCCTTGAATTTTCTTCATACTTTATGCTTTGCACAACATTCTTGAGAATCCTTCCATGCATAATATGAAGAGATATGGCGATATTGAGTCTCCCTGTCGAAGACCTCTTGAAGGATTGACTGGCTGACATGAAGATCCATTAAGAAGTAAAGAGACTGATGTTGTACCCACATACTAATGAATCATGTGACACCATTTCTTATTAAAACCAAGCTGCTTCATGATGTCTAATAAAAACTTCCATTCAATTCTGTCGAATGCTTTCGACATGTCAAGCTTAATGCCAACTTCACCAAACTTGTTTTTACTTTTTTTTTTTCATATGATCAACTATCTCTTGAGCAATAATTGTATTGTCTGAGATATTTCTATTTGGGACGTAGGCTACTTGAAAAGGGGATACAATTTTTTGAAGGATTGGTTTGAGTCTATTTGCAAGGATTTTAGAAATGATTTTATAACTTATGTTGCAAAGACTAATTGGTCTGAAGTCTGAGGGTGTTTGAGGACATTCAGTTTTTGGTATCAGGGTTTGAAAAGTGTAGTTAAGCTCTTTGAGATGATAGCCAGTCCTAAAAAAAAATTGAACCATAAGAGTAATATCTTTACTTACATCATTCCAGCAGTGTTGGTTGAAACCTGCCTGAAATCCATTTGGACCTGGAGCAGCCCAAGATTTAATTTGAAAGACTGTATTTTTTTATTTCTTCTTGGTCTGGAATGGAAGTTAGACTAGCATTCAGCATCTGTGATGCAAGGAGTGATGAGGCTCATAATTTCTTCATTTCTCTGTGGATTTGAGGTTGTTGTAATGGTGTTGAAGTGCTTGTTTAGAAGTTGTTCAACATTTTTCCTTTCTGAATGCCATATACCCAAATCATCCTTGAGAGAGTCAATGTGATTTCTTGTCCTTCTGAAATTGGCTTTTGAGTGGAAGTACTTTGTATTTTTGCTTTCTTTCTTTATTAGATTTTCTCTTGAGTTGTGATACTTCATGTCTGAGTCCATTTTGTACCAAAATCTTAGATCTTTTTGAATTTTTTCTATCACCTTGTCATTATTTTGTTGTTGCTGCATCTGAGTTTCTTGGATCTTTTGCTCAACCTCTCTGATATGCTGATTTACATTTCCAAAAACTTCATAGTTCCATTTCTTGATCTCCTTTTTGGAAATCTTCAACTTTGTAACCATCTGATATTCCATTCTGGGGTTCATTCCAAATTTTTGAAATTAATTTTTTACATGAATCTTGTTGTATCCAGTTTTCATAAACTCTGAAAGGTTTCTTGTAGTCTCTCTAAGATGGATTTGTATGCAGGAGGATTGGAGAGTGATCTGAGCCAAATGGTGTGAGATTGTAGATGGTGGTTGAGTGGAAGATGTCGTGCCATTTTGTATTGGCAAGTGATCTGTCTAGTTTTGCCAAAACAAGATGGTCACTTTGTCTATAATTATTCCATGTGTATGGGTACCCTGAGAATTTTACGTCGAGCAGGTCAGTTTGATGGAGCCAATCTTTGATGCGCTTTTGAGAGAGGATTATGAAGCAGCTGCTTTTGAGATTTTTTCTTGGTCTGAGATTGTGATGTTCAGATCTCCAATGATCATCCACGGGATTTGCATGTTCTGAAAGCATCTATTTGATTTCTCTGCTCATCGACTATTTTCATATTTAATCCATCTTTCCATAGGAGGGCACTTCCTCCAAAGAGACCAACAGAAGACTGTGCCCAAAAGTTAGGGAAACCAAAATGTCTAATGAAAGAAATAGTTTTGGTATTATTAGTTTTAGTTTCAGATAAAAAAACAATGTCAGGATTATTACTTTGAATGCAGTGTCTAAGATGATCTCTAGTGTCTTTTTGGCTAATGCCTTGGCAGTTCCATGCAAAAAAGTTTCATTTTTAAGAGAGTATAATATAGATGCTTATGATGGAAAGAAATATTTTTAAAAGCTAAAGTAGAATCTAAAATAATTATATGGACTTGCAAGTGATTATTAGAGATTAAGTGGAAATATACCTGGTCTTCTTGCACTGTAGCTCCAATGTAAATAGTTGCATTGCAGTGATGATCCCAGTCACCCCCCATGGTTGTAGTCATTGTCTTGCATTTCTTAAGCAGGTTGGTAAACACTGTAGTCAGCTACACTGCTATCCTCCACCGATTGAGAACTCTCGGTGTGTTATACTAGCCAGATTGAGCATCCGGACTGTCCGTATCAGTCTGGATATGATCTCATTCATCCAACCTCACCAGCGTGATTGGATGGCCCAGATCAATTCCATAACCCCCAAGCAGGTATGGAATATTCACTGCCGAACCAACGCGGACCCCGCATGGTCGGCCTCCCAAAATATTGGCATAGCTTGCCAAAAACGTCCAAACCAGAGCGTATGGACGTAAAACCCTAAATTAGGGTTTGCGGCATATTACATGTGTCGCAAAACAGTCTCAACCATCCATCTTCGCAGGTATAGATGGAGGGCGTAGATGTAGATTCAAAGGGCCCAGAGCATGTCAACACATTCACCGTGGGCCCGCCTACATACCTGACCAATCGGTCAGGACCAACCATGGTTGGTCATCTCAATTCGTGCGCCCTAACAGAGCATGACGCACGGCCGTGAAACCCAAAATTAGGGTTTTGAGCATCACGAGCGTCCATCTTCTCCGGCACGAATGGAGGGTCCCAGATTAGATTAAGCAGGTCTGGTCATACCAGCATGACCACCGTGGGCCCGTCTATCCCCTCACCTGATCGGCCAAGGCATATCATGCCTGGCTATCCCAAAACAGCGTCCAAACTTGCGTGGTCACACTTCCCAAATTGCAAACTGATCTCGACCACTCAACTTCACCGGACGATTTGAGTGGCTTAGATCACGTTTTCATGGGACAGTCAGGTATAGGCGTGAACACCAGCCTACCACCTACACTCCATACCGATCGGCCAAGACCGACCACGAATTGGTTGTCTTGGAACGCGCGCCTGAAGATGGCGTGATGTGCGGCTCTTGCGGCACTAATTTTCTGTCACAAATTGATCTCGACCACTCAACTTCACCGGACAAATTGAGTGGCCCAGATCATACTTTCGTGAGGTAATGGGGTATGGGCGCCTACACCGTCATGCCGTCTACACGCATGTACGATCGGCCTGGTCAAAAATCGTCTCCCAAGCTTGGATTCGACCAAGCTGAAGAATGATGCCTGCGCACCTCTTCAAAACCCTAATTCCATCAACGGTCGCAGATGAGTGTCTCAAAGATCATCTCATCCGTCCAACTTCACCGTCTTGGTTATACAACCCTGGTCAGGAGTTAATTGGTCAGTGAGGCGTCATGGTGATCACCACCCCACTTTACCACACCATGATGCAATACCTGCATAAAATACACATGATACTTCACAAGTATCAACTTCCTGAATAACGCAGTTATTCAATTTAGCATTACATGCTACCTTTTGTGGGTCCCACGATCCACACATTCCAGACATCAATCATGTCACAAACTGGGGATACATACTGGGGTATTGGTCTGGCGGTTTACAGCGTGCAGCGTGCAACGCGCCATCCTAAGAACGTGTCAGGAAGTCATGGACGGTTAGAGATGACAGGAGAAGTGGGCAAGACTGGTCGTGTAACACCAACACACACCTCCACTACTCCATCACTCCACTTCCTCCACTTCCCACGAGAGACGTGAATAAGGCTCAAATGACTTGTATAAATAGGTTCTCCTCCCTATTTTCAACACAGGAGAAAAAACAACACAAGTCCAGACGAGACAGAAATCAAGTGTTAATACAAAACGTATTCAAACACCCAGAGCCTGCTTGCATCAATCGTAAGCCTGCTTACCTTTCTGTTACAAGTCATAAGCAAGCCAACACCTTCACAATCTCAACACCTTCTTCGCTTCCCTCCCTAAGATCAACCCCATCTCCTTCACTTTGTGACCGAAACAAGTCTGGAACGGCCATTTCTTGGTTTAGGACGGACTTGCACAGATTGATTTCCGAATCTACAAGCACTCACCGCGCAGTGAATTTGTTTAGGGTTTAGATTCATTCCTCATCCACACACCCCAAATTACCAAATCCGGCAGGAATAGTTTTCACCCATAAACACCTCCATATTGGCAT
>JAJJWW010007737.1:484490-678730 GCA_023531295.1 Papaver armeniacum | reverse complement strand
GTCCTGAATCTTCCGATTCCATGAATGCTTTACTCATTTCCTGATCTTATAACTGGCATCACCCCGAATGAAGAAAAACTAGAAACCTCTCATTTCTAACTTATTTGTACCCGCAGTAAATCTGTATTCGGTTGTTGTTAAATAGTGGTTCCTTTACAGACTCTGGAAAACAATTGTATCAACAGTTTTGGGAGATTATTCGAATCAAATTCATTTCTGTATGTGCAGTTTTTACTCTATCTTTGTCGTTAGTCTCCGGTGCGGAGCCAGCTGGGAGCATGGCCGCTTGGATGTGCAATGGCACACCCAGCCCAGCTTCTGCCAAGCCCAGTTGGAATTATTTCCGGCCTTCTTGTGGTGTAAAATGGGCCAATCTGTTTGTCTATTATTTTTACAGATAAAACCTGCCAATTATTCTTATACGGAGGGAGTACAATTGGTTTTGGTTGGGCCGACCAAGCGAACCGAGGGAAGACCTTTATATGGCCACTTTTTTGTAAATCCTAAGTCATGATCAATTAACAAAAAAGATTGGATTTGGTGTCCCAAATCCTTTTCAATCAACAATGAAAGGACTAAACAGCCCCTCCATGTTTTCCTTTCTCATTGAAACTACCGTAAATACAACACAAAATGAAAGGTAATCGCGTAAATTTCGTGGGCAGAAAAAAGGACACGGAGGTTGGAAATGTTTTAATTGTTGAGGGGCAATTTAGTAAACTCTAAGGTAAAGTGACCTTAAGTTTGGAGGATCGAATCCCGGCCACCTCCTTCTTTTCTTTTCCCTTCTTCGTTCTTCTTTCTTCTTCATTCTTCTTCATCCATGAAACCGAGATAGGAGATCGAGATGAAGAAAGAAATTGAGCAGAGAAGTTAGGGTTTGTGTCAAAATTTAAGAATCAGAGTATGGGTTTCGAAATCATGAATCCTAATCTAAATTTCCGATTCTAGCTCAGAGAAAGAAAGATGTTGGTTATGAACCCTTGAGCTGGTCAATTCCAGTTGGGATTTGAGAATAATCGAAAAAGGAATTTTGAGTGTTCTTGTTTTGAGATTGAAGGTACGATTTCAATCTTATTTCTTCCTGCTCCGATCTATTGAACGTTCATCATATCTTCTCCAATGATTCAATCACTCAACTGCTATCAATTTTATTGTCGAATCAAGTATGAAGAACCTAGGGTTTCCTTAGGATTTGATTCAACAATGCTTGAAACTGAAATATGATAGGGATAGAATTTTTATTCGGAATTGAGATCAGGTATACTGTAATCTTACAAGCCACCATGAATTTTAGATTTCATATACAACAAATTTGTTTGATTGGAAAAAGCAACATCATTTCAAAAAATTTCATTTATTGTTTGTTGACACTTGGGTCTGCTTATATCCATTTTTTTTATCGAAATGAATCGGCTATGAAATTTTTGTCATGAGATTTGATTGAGAGGAAATGAATTGGCTATGAAGTTTTTGTCATGAGATTTGATTGAGAACCAGATCAAGAAGATATCAGTTTGAATTGAGAATTACAAGGTTTTGTTGTTGATTGGTTAGATTTCAGATGGGTTTATTTGGATTTGAGTTTCCATAAAGTTTGAGTTCAAGGTAGACTGATTTTGTGACTGAAGTTGAGATTAAATTAGGATCTCACAGAAGAGCTCATGTAGCAGATGTAAGATATCAGTTTGATCATAGTTTCAAATAGTTGCAGTAGAGAATGGGATGGTGTTGCAGTGTCTGTCAAAACAAGAATCAGGGTTGGAGAGATGTGTGTGTTTGTTGGCTGTGATCTGAGATGAACTGACCAATTGAATCATTGGTCTTTGTGACATGAGTCTGAGATGGGGATGGAAGAAGGAATTGAAGAAATATGGAAATAGAAATTGAGAGTTTGAGCTCGTGATTGAGATGAATTTCAAGGGATTAAAATTTGAGAAGAAGGGTCTTGACAGATTTTTTGTGGAGTGGGGTTAAATTAGTTTCGAATTTGGTAATGAAGGTAGTGGTAGTGACTGGTTAAATATGGTGGATTTGTGATGATGATTTTCAAGGGTTTCGAAAGATTTTTGTGTTGAGTTGGTTGTACAGCTACAGATGAAGAACAAATGGGTTCCAGTGATTTTATGATGGGAATGGTTTTGTTTGTGTTGAGAAGATGGGCTTGATTTGGTAGTATTTGGTACTGATATCACAATGGAAGAAAGAGTGGCATGGCTGCAGCTGCAATTGGAGTTTTGAAACAATTGGTGGCTAAGGAAATCAAGAAGATTGTGATGCCGAGAAGTTGCAGGAAGGAAGAGAGTAAAGGTATTACAGATTGCTAGGTCAAGGAGTCATGTGTGTTGAGATGCAGTGGTAGAGTTGATTGCAGATGAGTAAATGGATAAAGCTGTAAGCTGCAATATTCAGTGATTAATACTGGTTGTCTAGGAGAAGCTGATAATTGCAATAAAGAACCACAAGGTGCTGCTAATGATCGAATGGGAGCAGATGAAGCAATAGAATGAATGTATAGATGTATGCTAGGATTGTAGTGACGGAAAAGAAGTAAATCGCCTGCAATTATGGCCAGAAACAGCCAGTAACAGGGGAACTCGGCCGAATTTCTATAATGGAGAGTTAACTCAGCGATTCAAGTAAGATGACCAGATTACGACATCGTCAGTACGACCGTTAAAAATGACGGCGACTCTGAAATACCGTTAGTTTGTGGGAAAAAAAGGGTCATAAATTACAGTAAAGGAGTAGTCACGTAGTGGTGTCGTTTCATCAAGTTCTTCGGTCGGCCCTCCCACCGTGGCAACGGTTGTACTATTTTAGTAATTTTTCTATTCCACAAGGATACGAGCCAGATTCAGAAATCAAAAAGTATTAAAAAAATAAAGTAAACGATCCAATAAACTTTACGGCGTTACTCTTTAATTATGGTTCACAAATTATAAATTACAGTTACGATTACGATTTTTTCACTCTGTTAGGCCTCTTCCTATGGGTATGACAAAAAAATGTTGTTTGGCATGCCATGTGGCATGGAAAATGAGTTTCCCCGCTATGGTAGATATGCCAAACTTGATTAAAAACATATATTTAATTGTGTTGGGTGGGACCCTAATGAATAAAAAATATATTTGTGTTTGTGTGGTGGGGTATTTATAAAAGTTTTAGTGTTATAATATATTTAGTGGGACCCTTTAAATATAAAAATATATTAGAATAATGAAAAAGTAGGAGAGAAGGATAATTTATATATATATATAATTACTCGGAGATAAAGTGAATATCGCCGGAGATAAAGAGAATATCGCCCGCGATAGAGTCTCTGTCGCTCAGCGAAGCGATAGAATCTCTATCGCTCGATGGAAACTCTGTCTCCTATGCCTATATGCCAGGAATAACATATTGGCATATGAGTTTGGCAGTTTGGCATACCCATAGTGGGTGCATATATGCCAAATATCAGTGTTTGGCATACCCATAGGAAGAGGCCTTAGATACATGACCAGTAAGTCAGTTACAAAACGATACTAACCTGAAATAGCCTCAAATCAAATATATGACTCGAATTAGACCTTGAATCAGACATCAAAAAAAGAAAAAAAAGATCTGAAGAAAAAAAATCCAAACAAACATGTTCCGAGTCTAACTTGATAATCCTAGCATGATGATATCTTTTCTCAAGTAAAATTCCTCGATTGGAGATAGATCATTACTTCCTTTAGCATGGAAAACAATCAATTCATTCCCTGTATCAAAGACTAGTGGATTGCCCGTGCCATAATGGCACGGGATTTTTGTGGGGGCACTGGTGCTGAGCACTATCAACTTGCCTAACCATCTTAATGTTTTTTGTTAGGTACCATCTTAATAGTTCACTAAGATGTGTGTTTTTAATATAAAAACCTTCACTAAATTGAAAGGCGATCGTTTGGATCCGTTATATCAATTGTTTTCCTTTCAATATTTCACATGAGACCCAAATGTCAGAATCGGACCACACTGTATCCCAACCCAATTTCCATAACCTATAATGCAATTATATGAACCCGATTGATAATAATTTCTTTGTTGTCACAATCGTAGCCATGGAACAAAGAGCATTATTGATATCTTTTTTTAAAATGTTTGAGATCTCAAGATGCAAAATTCTCTCCCACCTCGAAAATCATGTGTATGATAACATTCTTTCAACTCGGTGATTTAAATATTGTTCATTACTTCTTGTTAGCCTTTAGCATGGAAAAATCAATCAATTCATTCCTACTCTACAAAAGCCTTATTATCCTCTTTTCCGCTTTCTAATTTTGCAGATTTTGGACTTGCTGGGGAATGGACCTCATCTGGAATTATTCTCTTTGATAGTGTCCCTCTTATTACCATGTGCAATTTTGTGAACCCTATAACAAAAGATATTGATTCTCTTTGTTGAACTCAGGCCCCATAGAGATCTTTCGGTCCAAAGTGAAAAAATTCACATCAAATATGGATTCTAGAACGCACCCGGTTAAGACATGATGATAAAGATGAACTATAGCTCAAAGCAAAAATTTGAACAAGGTAATTTAGTTTTTTCATTACCTTAATTAGAATCAAAGCTGCTGCCACAGTTGAATTTATGATGGTTGTAATGCTTATGTTTTTAGTGGTTCTTTACTCATTAGGTCACCAATTTTCCATTTTCGCTTATATTATAGTGGATGAGGCTGATGGGCATTTTTGAAAAAACGGCTATAGCTCCAAGCACTTGAATGAATCGATCATTCATTGTGACTATGATTTTTCCTCTCAAATAGCACAGATTTTACCCTTGACAGAGGAATTCGGTATGTGAAAAACACAACATTGAGTTTATATGGTTTTGGCACATTTTTTATGATGCACTTTGTTTTGAAAATCTGACCATTTTGAGCTGGAGGTGTTACTATTTTCGATTGGTAGAGTTGCGGGTTTGGCCGTTCAGGCAGGAAATGGTGCATCTTACACTGTTTTGGTAGTAATTGGAACTAAGTGAAAGAACGACAACGTCTCCAAGGTAATCCATTTGTATATACTTGTTGTTATTCCAATTAACATATCAATCAAAGCTGCCCCATTTGATTTCATATTGGTTGTCATACTTAATTTTTTAGTCGTTATTTACTACTCCCTCCGTTCCACTTTAGATGATGTTCTTGGAGTTTTCACGTAGATTAAGAAATGAAGAGAGATATGAAGATTTTCCATCTATACCCTTGAGAAAAAGTTTTCAAACATTAATTGCTATTAGTTACATTTAAAAATAACTTAGAGCATCCAAAGTCGTGGAGTATAACCAAATTTTTTGGTAAAAAACAGACGCAGTGGAGACGGACTAAAGAGCAAAGACCGGACTATAACCAAAACCCAGACCATATTTAGTCTTTAGTCTGGTCTTTAGTCGGGAGTAATTTAAAGTTACGCCTGATGGAGCGGAGTGTTGGGATTGCGCCTGATGATGGGGCGTAACTCAAAGTTACGCCCGAATTAAAAAAAAAAAAAAAAAAATGAGACGCAATTTAGAGTTGCGCCTGATTGGGGCGTAACTTTGAGTTACGCCCCAACAATAAAAAAAAAAAAAAAAAAATAGACTGATTGGGGCGTAACTCAAAGTTGCGCCCAACAATTAAAAAAATGGGGCGCAATTTGGAATTGCGCCCAATGGTATGAACAATAATAATAAAAAACAATAATGGGACGAGATTTGGAATTGCGCCTGATTGGGACGTAACTCAAAGTTGCGCCTGACCAAATTTTAGTCTTCCTCCACTGCGTTCCAACATGGACTAAACCCAAATTTTAATTTTTTTTTTTGCTCTTTGCTCTTTGGTTATGGTCGCACCACTGCAGTTGCTCTTATAGTTCCAAGACAAAATGTAAGGGTGTTATTGGTAGTTTTGTAAAAAAATATGAAAACTTTCAAGTATTGTGGAACAAAAAAATAATTCTAAAACATCATCTAAAATGGAACGGATGGAGTAATTATTAGGTCACGAGAATATAGGGAAGAGCTCCTTTACATGTATGGAGGAGGCAAAAAGAATCCATCATTACCATGAGTACGATTTTTCATCTCAAAAGGTGTGTTAAAATACAACATTGAGTTTTTATAGTTTTGGCATTATTGAATGATGATGCTCTTTGTTTTGAAGATCCACGGATTGTTTCACTCTATGATTATTGAGATTAGGTTTGGAATCCACTAATATGAAGTCTCTTCTTCTCTCTCCGCGCCCGCGTCCGTGCAATCTCTTGATTCTTGTGATTTCTTTGGAATCCACTAATATGAAGTCTCTTCTTCTCTCTCCTAATCTCTTGATTCTTGTGATTTCTTTACAATTACATCCCTTACTTACAAATTAAGAGGAGGGATCCGTGGACACTCTTAGATGGACACTATCACACATGATTTGCATCATTTTGTCTGCAAAACCCAAACGACAATGAATTTAAATATAATATTTTGATCACATATACCTCTTATAAAAATCTACATTCCTACTAAAAATGAGCACAATTCGAAACGTATAACACTACCATCTACTCCTTTGAATATCAGCCGTTAAAAATTAACGGTGAAATTAAAATCGGTAGATGATGAGGTTTGGTATCTCGAATTGCGCTCATTTTTGGTAGAAATGTAGAGTCTTATAGGAGGTACATGTCATCAAAATATTAGATTTAAATTCATTGCCGTTTGGATTTTGCAGAGAAAATGGCGCTAATCATGTGTGATAGTGTCCATCTAAGAGTGTCCACGGATCCCTCCTCATTAAAGAATAGCACTAGTAGTAAACACCAAGGTGACTAATTTTGGAGTAAAAAAACTCCATTTAAATGTTGGGATCCATTAAAACTCCATATTAAATAAAATTTATACAAAAACCCAAATTTTTTAAAAATGATACAAAAACCCCAAACCTAATTGGTTTCATCTTATTTTTGCCTATTTTTTATCATGAAACCAAAAATTTTAATGATGAAACAATAAGTTTATGATGAAATCAAATTTTGGTGGTACTGTTGCTGGTTAGTGGTGGTGTTGGTTGGTGGTGGTGCTTTTTCTGGCGATGGTAGTGCTAGTATTTGTTGGTGGGTGTGGTGTTGGTTGATAGTAGTGGTAGTTAATGGTGGATATGGTGGTGGTGGTTGGTGATCATAGTGGTTCGTGATGGTATATATATTAATGGTGGATATGGTGGTGATGGTTGGTGATGGTAGTGGTGGTTACAAAACCTCAAAATATTCATATTGTTTGGGGTTTTTGTGTCATTTTTGTTTGGATGAGTTTTTGTGGATGAATAGTGACATCTTTGGGGTTATAACTCGCGTCCCGATTAAAGAAACTAAGTTAAGATAAAATGTAGACAATTCTATATTACTAAGTTGCTCCGTCTTTTAGATGGCACCACGAGTCATATTTTTTTTGTACCCACATAATAACAACAAATGGGTTTAAGGGAAATTATTTTTGTAATGAAAATTATTTGTAAAAACGATGAATCATCATCTTCATGCCTTGATCTCGAGTGGGTGAATGACCTTGTGATGCATGCCATCATGAATATATGAAGATCTGTGATGATAAAAATTTGTAATCTTTGTTCATTAATTTGTTTTATATATATTTTTTAAATGCACCCTTCCATTTACTGCGTAAAGAAACATATTCCTCCTTTCACTGGTCCAAAACTTAGTTTTTAGGAAATTTGGGGCGGAAATAAAATGACAGATATCACTCGTTGATAAATATTTTATAGTTACGATTCATCCAAATATTTTTCCTGGCATTTTTAGGGGCGACCCCAAAAGAATTAGGGGAGACTTTTTTATTCCCAACTCATATACAACATTAAGGGATGTCCAAAAATGGGGAGAATACGTTAATACCCCTACATAATCGGAAGCCATTTTGTGTCCGATTGTTAATACTAAATCGGGAGTTAAGTAACGGAAAGATACTACCGATTGATATGAAATTCGTGCTAAATGCGTATTTGGGGCTACTATTAATCGGATGTTAATGATATATTCATTTACTACCGATTATAGGCTCAACCAAAATTTCAAAATATCATTTTGGGGCAATTCTGTATTCGGTAGTTATACGAACTATCTTGACTACCGATTATTGTAGGATATTTGCAAAGAGAGCCACTGTATAACCGGAAATCAGGATTTTACCTCATTTACTACCGATTATAGGCTCAACCAAAATTTAAAAAATAGATGATTTTGGAAAAATCTCATTTTGGGGCAACTCCATATTCGGTAGTTATATGATTTATCTTGACTACCGATTATGGTAAGATATTTGCAAGAAGAGCCACTATATAATAGGAAGTCATGATAACTTTATTTACTACCGATTATATGCTCAACCAAAATTCAAAACATTGAGAATTTTTTCAAAATCTCATTTTGGGGCTATTCTATATTCGGTAGTTATATTAACTATCTTGACTACCGATTATGGTAGGATATTTGCAAAGAGGCCACTGTATAATCGGAAGTCAGGATAATTTTATTTACTACCGATTATAGGCTCAACCAAAATTAAAAAAATTGAGAATTTCTGCAAAATCTCATTTTGGGGCTACTCTATATTCGGTAGTTATATGACTACCGATTATGGTAGGATATTTGCAAATAGGCCACTGTATAATCGGAAGTCAAGATAACTTTATTTACTAACGATTATAGGCTCAACCAAAATTAAAAAAAAAAATGAGAATTTTTTGCAAAATCTCATTTTGGGGCTACTCTATATTCGGTAGTTATATGACTACCGATTATGGTAGGATATTTGCAAAGAGAGCCACTGTATAATCGCAAGTCCGGATAACTTCATTTACTACCGATTATAGGCACAACCAAAATTCAAAAATTTGAGAATTTTGGAAAAATCTTATTTTGGGGCTACTCTATATTCGGTAGTAAAATAACCTAACTTCACTACCGATTATGGTAGCATTTTAGCCAAAGGTCTATTTTAATCGGGAATAACTTTTTTTGCTACCGATTATAGTATAATCAAAATTCAAAAGATAGAGGATTTTATTTCGGGGATGCTTTATAATCGGAAGTTAGATGAACTAAATTGACTCCCGATTGTGGATTAACTTCCCGATTGTAAAGTTATTTAATGATTGTAAAGGGTAGTTTGGCCATTAAGAAAAATGGAATCCGTCAAAGATATGAATCCGTCAAGGGTCGCCTCTAAAAATGGTGGATTAACTATCCGCTAAATAACAATATGAATCCGTCAAGTTTTTCGTTCTGTTTAGCCCCCACTCCCTTAAAGCTCCACGGATAACAACAAAAACACTTAAAATCACATTAATCGTACCGGCTCTTTAGATCCAGAAACTACTTAAAACTGAAAACATACGGAGATGAAACTTATCTCCTTTAATCTCCTCTCTTGATTCTTCTGATTTTTCTTTAGATTTAGACTTCAATCTCCATCATTTTCATCACATAAACCACTTCAGATTTCTTCAAAACCTCTATTTTCTGAAGAAATTGGAATCGAATCCAGTTCCAATTTCCGAATCCAACATCATAGAGAGATCTTGTGAAGAAATTTTTAGTTGTTCAACAGTAAAATCACTCATTGAGAAAAATCCCTAATCGATCCAAACAAACTCACCGACCTCATCTATTTTTCCTTCGTTCGTTCCCACCAGCAGAAATTTCTAAATGGTATAACATTTTCTCAAGTTCCTTTGTAGTCTAATATAATAAATCATTATTTTGGAGTTTTTTGTTTGATTTTTTGTGATTTCCTAGTTCAATTTTTAAAACTAGGGTTTAATAGTATTTGTGGTGTTAACTTTTCGTATTTCTTAGGCTTTCAAGCGCTAAATCGAGATTGAGAGAGTTGCTTGTAGTGTATCTAGTACAACTAGAAGGTGAATTTGGATAAAAATGGTAGCAAGCTACCTTCTCTCTGATGAACAGAGCCTAAACTTCAATTGAAGTCAAATATGGTTTTTCATTACCTTCAGGAGAGAAGAATGATTGGTCTTTAATAGACCAATCCTTAGTAACTGTATCAACGGCTAGTAAAGCATCTCAACTAATTACAAGACTCGAGGAAATGACTCTAGGATGATTACACCCATTCAATGCACCCACCAGTAGCTACTCGTAAATATAGTTATGCGTAATGAAACTCTGGCACATGACACTACCCCTCCCATTTAGAGATCCTTGTCCTCAAGGATAAAATCTAGAAACTGAGCTTGGATGTGAGCAACATCCTCCCATGTTGAATCTGTTGGATCTGAGTTGCACCACTGCACCAATACTTGGGAAATTTCAGATGTGCCTCTGACAGTAGTTCTAATGTCCAAAACAACAACTGGTTCAATCACAAACTAGCCTGCATGGTCTACCAATGGAAGTTGAGGTGAGAGGAAAGCCTGTAATCCAATTTTCTTTTCAGTTGAGATACATGGAAGACTGGGTGAATCCTAGACCCCAAAGGAAGCTTGAGTTTGTAAGCAACAACCCCTATTTTCTGTAGTACTTCAAAAGGACCAAATATTTGGCAGAGAGCTTGTGGTTCTTTCTCACAGCAACTGATGTTTGTCTGTAAGGCTGCATCTTTAGAAAAACTAAGTCACACACCTCAATGTTTCTGTCAGACCTCTTTTTATCTGCAAAAAATTTCATTCTGCATTGGGCCTTGGAGAGTTCTTCTTTCAATAATTGCAGCATAAGGTCTCTTTCTTGCAAGTGGTTATCCACAGTGGCAACAGAAGTAGAATAAGGAATAGGAAAAACCAAGTGAGGTGGAGCATATCCATGCAATGCTTGAAAGGGTGACATTTTTAGGCTAGAGTGGTAATTGGTATTAAACCACCACTCAGCTAAATCTAACCACTGCACCCACTGTTTAGGGTGAGAACTTGTCATGCACCTCAAGTACTGTTCAACACAGGCATTTGTTCTTTCAGTTTTCCCATCAGTTTGAGGGTGGTAGGCAGAACTGAGCTTCAAGGTGGTGCCCAAGGATTTGAATAGTTCTAACCACTGCACCCACTGTTTAGGGTGAGAACTTGTCATGCACCTCAAGTACTGTTCAACACAGGCATTTGTTCTTTCAGTTTTCCCATCAGTTTGAGGGTGGTAGGCAGAACTGAGCTTCAAGGTGGTGCCCAAGGATTTGAATAGTTCTTGCCAGAATTGGCTAATGAAGATCTTGTCCCTGTCACTCACAATTGAACTGGGAAGGCCATGAAGTTTGAATACATGAGAAAGAAATTCCTTAGCAACTGTGATGGCAGTAAATGGATGTCCAAGAGGGATGAAGTGACTATACTTGGTTAATCTATCCACAACTACTAGAATGACATTCTTTTTAAAATACATTGGAAGTCCTTCTATGAAATCTAGGGAGATGTGTTGTTAAGCAGTGTAAGGTATTGTAAGTGGTTGTAGTATACCACCAGGAAGTGAGTTTTCTCCCTTGTTGTATTGACACACATCACAAGTTGTGACAAGTTCAATAATATCAGTCTTCATATTAGGCCAAAAGAAGGAAGTTCTAGCCCTGTGATAAGTGCCATTGATGCCAGAATGGCCTCCAACAGCTGAGGCATGCAAGGAATGTAATATGGAGGATCTTAGTGCAGTACCTGAGCCAATATAAAGTCTCCCTTTGAACCTTAAGATGCCCTGTGTATAAGAATAGTTGCCCTGATTTGGAGTCATAGTAAGTTGAGTAATAAGTTGTTGTGCTGTTATGTCAGACTCATAGCTAGAAAGGATGTCTTGCACCCATTTAGGTTTAGATAATGCCAATGATGAGCAAGAGGCAGTAGGCAGTCTGGATAAGGCATCCGCAGCTTGATTTTCTAACCCTTTTTTGTACTTAATGACATAGTCAAAACCCATCAATTTGACTAACCATTTTTTCTGTAGAGCAGTAGACAATTTCTGGTCCATAAGATACTTCAAGCTCTGATGGTCTGTATGAATGATGAATTGCTGACTGCATAGATAGTGCTTCCATTTTTGAACAGCCACGACAATGGCCAAAAATTCTTTCTCATAGGTAGACAAGGCCAATGCCTTTGGACCCAATGGTTTGATGAGGAAAGAAATGGGTTTACTATTCTGCATAAGCACAACACCTATCCCTTTTGAACATGCATCAATTTCCAAAGTAAATGGTTGAGAGAAATCAGGTATGTAACACCCCGATTTTCGGGCCCGGATCCTGCCCGGATTCCATATGCCCGAAAACTCGAAGTGCTACTTGGATACCATAGCCAAAGCCCGGCTACACAACCCAAGCTCATTAAATAATTTATTTGAGCTTAATTAATTTATTTTCAATTCAGAAATTCTATCGCAGCGGATACATATAAATTCTTTTAGAAAGATCTAACCGTTACTTTGACATGATTTTCAACCCACGTGAACCCTAGAAAATTCTAGTTTAGCATTAAATTAATTTCACCGTTAAACATTCCAGATCCAATCCAAAAGAGTCACATTTTTGTTGAACAAACGTAAAACAGAAACATACATTAGTTCACTCCAAGAATTTTATTAAGCACAAATCAAATCCAAAAATTATTATACTTAGACGTTATGATTTCCAACTGAGTATAGTTACAGTGATAAATTTCCTATAATTTTTAGTTTAAGTTAAAGTCATTTTGACCACAGTCAAATGTGTAGTTGACCAGAATTGCAGAAATGTAAAACAGTGATAGTTCATTTTAAAAAAATCGTATCAAATCACTCACAACCCTAAATCAGGCTTAGTTTATCATTTTAAAAAGTAAAAAGAAATATATTAAAGTTTACCGAAGACACGAAGGCTTAAAACATGCCATAGGATAATTTTAAAATAGGAAAACTTCAGTACAGTTGAATATGTCAGAAAAATGTCTGAATTTCGTACAGTAAGAAAGAATTATTTTAAAATACTTCTGGAACTCATAAAATTATGAAACTTCTATAATTACATCTTGAAAGATTTTTACATATACCACAAAAAATGAAACAAAATGGCACTGTACAATATTTATCATAAACAGTCAAACTAACAAGACTAAAAAATTTTCATTGTCTATTCAAATAAAGTTTTCTTAACAAAACATTGTTCCATTGGTTACATTAACCTAATAATCTCCAAAGTATGAATAATCAATAAATACTCCATAAATCATCTAAAATAGTTTGATGATATTTTATTACAATTTTTCAATCATAAATCCTACGCAAACTATTAATAAAAGCACAAAAACCGATCTCTATGCTTCTCCGCCATTAGCTCCTTGTGGTGTTATAAAATCTGGAATTTTTTGTCATGAAACGACGTGAGTTGTGACACCCAGTAGGAAAGAAGCAACAAAACATTTTATGCAACCTTTTTCAATTCCTTTTAAAAATATCTAGCATGATTAACAACACCGCAAACACATGGAAACACCTCATCCATAAACAACAATAAATTCAATCAATCCGCTCGCCCCAGGGAACCCCACGTGGGTTTAGGGAACCAAAACCGTTCCCAAAGATATCTCGTATCCCATCAAACATACTTTTAAGGATCACAACCTATGGACCGCAGCCCGACATTCATAATCATGCTCACATCATCATCACTATCATCATTATCACCCATGATAATAAAACTTGTAAATATGAATTTATTTAAAAAAAACATAAATAAATAAATAAAAAGTTTTTGATTGTGTTGCGCCTACCTCAAACGCTAACAACGGAAAGAAGAACAGTAACAGACGAACAAAGAAATCCTTACGCAAGAACCGAACTGATTTTTCTTTTTACGGATCCAAAATTAGTGCCGCACTAAATAGGTTTTTCTGAATAGATTAACAAGTTTTCTCTGCTAGAATTTCTATGCGGCTAATGACCTAATAAGGTTTTAACACTTCCTTTTATACAGCCCAAAGTCCTCGCATCACTACAATTATCTCATTTGACCTTGTCTAATAGGAACGTGACATGTGTCAAGGATATAATTCAAACTCAAATATTTGGTCGAAAATTCTAACGCTACGGAGAGGAGTAAAGAGCAAATACTAGAGTAAAACCAAAAACCAAACTATATTTGGTCTTTGGTTTGATTTTGGTCTGGCGTAGATTAAAGTTGCGCCTGATTGGGGCGTAGATTAAAGTTGCGCCTGATGATGGGGCGCAGATTAAAGTTGCGTCTGATGATGGGGCGCAGATTAAAGTTGCGCCTGGAAAAAAAAAAAAAAATAGAGTGGGGCGCAACTTTAAAGTTGCGCCTGATTCAGGTGCACTTTAAAGTTGCACCCCACCAAATTTACTCCTCCTACCGTAGCGTCGCACCACATAGTAAACCCATTTCTTTCAAAAAATTTTGATTTTTAGTCTTTGGTTATAATCGCCGCGCTGCAGTTGCTCTTACTCGGTCAGGTTTCTCCCAATTTCCAACCCACTCTTAAGGTCACTCGTTGACATAATAATAATCAAAATTAAGGAATCAATTAAAAGTCGACAAATGTCAAAATTTGATAACTAATGTTGTTATTATTTTACTTGTTTTAATATACTAATCAAACATGTTTATTTTTTAATCGAAAAGAATGAAACGATTTTCATTCGTTACAAAAAATGAAGTAAATTACCAAATTACCCTTCTATTGAAATTACCAAAGTATCCTTTGGTTAAAAGACAAAAATGTCCTTGGATTTAGGACGGCAGTGGCCTGATGGGTTTGCCCTTGTAATACAAGGCCAATTAACTGATATCATTGTAATACCCTTGTAATACACCCTCAAGACACCATTGTAATACCCCGATTTCGGCAGTGGTTGGCCGAATAGAATATAAGTAATGGTTTGCCATTTTCTAACACCGAGGCCTGATGGGTTCACTTGACTGAGTTGTGGGGAAAAACTTCTCAGTTAAGTGTGGTCAGCTAGGAGTAGTCACAGGATGGGTGACCTCTCAGGAAGCTTCTACCGGATAACCGCAGTAGTGTCGTTAAAAATCCTACACTGCTCGATAACCGCAATGAGTAAGTGGGAAAAATATCGGTGTTAGTTGGGATACAACTAGGGGTCGTTCGGTTGTGCTCGGGTTGGGGAGTATGCTGGGCGATTATGCCAGATACTGCTCTCACAGGAGACAAGGAACGTCTACATTATACCGAGGCATTTTCAACACAATTGGCTCCAGAGTTGGCAGAAAACTCTGTAGTTAAGCGTGCTCGGGCGGGAGCAATCCAGGGATGGGTGACCTCCCGGGAAGTTGCTGCTGGATGACCGCATCGATGCCCGTTAAAAACCCCACACTGCTGGATAACCGCAGTGGCTAAGTGGGGACAGTATCGGTGGAGGGACGAGCTATTACTAATGGTATCAGAGCCGAAGACGGGTCACCTGCCGAGGGTGGGAAGGTACGCTGGACGGGGTTAGTCCAGGTGCTTCTCATGAGGGGTAGGGAACGTCGGATATCTGGGCTTGAGAATATATTCAGGAGCCGAGGACGGCTCCAATTTAAGGTGGTGGTATTGTAATACCCCGATTTCGGCAGTGGTTGGCCGAATGGAATATAAATAATGGTTTTTCCTTTCCTACCACCGAGGCCTGATGGGTTCACTTGATTGAGTTTTGGGGAAAAACTTCTCAGTTAAGTGTGCTCAGCCGGGAGTAGTCACAGGATGGGTGACCTCTCGGGAAGCTGTTGTCGGATAACGGCAGTAGTGCCGTTAAAAATCCCACACTGCTGGATAACCGCAGTGAGTAAGTGGGAACAATATCGGTGTTAGTTGGGATACAACTAGGGGTCGTTCGGTTGTGCTCAGGTTGGGGAGAATCTTTGGGTGATTATGCCGATCTTGCTCTCCCACAGAGACAAGGAACGTCTACATTATACCGAGGCCTTTTCAAAGACAATTGGCTCCGAGTTGGCGTAAAACTCTACAAATAAAGCGTGCTCGGGCGGGAGCAATCCGGGGATGGGTGACCTCCGGGGAGTTCTTTACTAGATGACCGCAGCGATGCCCGTTAAAAACCCCACACTGCCGGATAATCGCAGTGGCTAAGTGGGGACAATATCGGTGGAGGGACGGGTTATTGCAAGGTAGGGCCAATACAGGATCTGAAGTCATAACAGTTTTGATTACAGAGAAAGCATCAGTAGCAGCATCAGACCATGCAAAAGAATCCTTCTTGAGCATATCAGTTAATGGCTTGCAAATATTGCCATAGTTTTTGATGAATTTGCGGTAGTAACCTGTAAGCCCTAAGAACCCTCTGAGATGCTTTAGTGTTTGTGGTTGTGGCCAAGTAACCATGGCTGCAATCTTTTCAAGGTCTGAAACAACACCATTGGCAGTGATAATGTGGCCAAGGTACTCGAGTTGTGGTTGAGCAAATGCGCATTTGGATAACTTGGCGAACAGATAATGCTTCCTCAATAAGGCTAATGTAAGCTGTAAGTGCTCCATATGTGCTTCAATGGATGGACTGTAGACTAAGATATCATTGAAGAATACAAGTACAAACTTACAAAGATATGGCTGAAACACCTCATTCATGAGGGCTTGGAATGTTGCAGGGGCATTAGTAAGCCCAAATGGCATGACTCTGAATTCGTAGTGGCCATGAGTGCGAAAGGCAGTTTTGTGAATGTCTGGTGCATAAACTATGATCTGGTAGTAACCTGAACGAAGATCTATCTTTGAAAATACCATAAAACCATTAAACTCATCCAACAATTCTTCGATAAGAGGAATTGGGAATTTGTCTTTAACAGTAATGTCATTGAGTTTACGATAATCGAGACAGAAACGCCAAGTTCGATCATGCTTCTTGACTAGGAGAATAGGAGCAGCAAAGGGAATATGACTGTGTTGGATCACACCAGAGGATAGCATTTCAGAGACTAAGGACTCCACTACAGATTTATGTAATAAGGGCATTTATATGGCCTTTGAGAAGTTAGGCCAGACCCAGTTTTTAATGGAATTTAATGGCAAGTGACCTAGAGGGAGGAAGTCCAGTAGGTTCTGCAAAAACATCTGAGAAGGATTCTAGAAGAGCAGAAACCGCAGGTGGTGGTGGAAGCAAAGGGGTAGTAGAATTGAGAAAAATTGGCCAATGAGGGTAGGGGTATTACTCTTAAGAAACTTCTTTAATGAAGAAGCACTAATAAGACTCAGAGAAGGTTTAGAAGAGGTACCCTGAAGTGTGATTGGGTTACCTTCATGTAGAAAAGTATTACCGAGATGGCTGAAATTAAAAGTAACATCACCAAGTTGGCGCAACCAATCAACCCCTAAAACAATATCAGATTTACCTAGAGGGAGAGCGCATAAATTTGCAGAAAACTGATGCCCTTGCATTTCCCAGTTGAGGTGTTGGCGGATACCTTTGCTGATGGTGTTGTCCCCATTAGCAACTGTGACAAGCATTTTGACCAGTTGGAGAGACATGAAGGCCCAATTTAGATGTTAATGCAGCATCAATGAAACTATGTGTACTTCCTGTATCAATAAGGACAACCACATGATGCTTGTTGAGATGGCCAGAGATTCTAATAGTGTTATGAGAAATAGTTCATGTCAAAACATGTAAAGAAATCTCAATTGTAGGATCAGAATTTGAAGGAGATGCATCAGAGATTTCTTCAGTGGACAATGACCCATGTTCTTCTAGCTCTTCATCAACAATCAACATGAAGAGTTGTTGACTTTTACATCTTTTACCCTGTCTGTAATACTCATCACAATTATAACAAATCCCCTTATCTTTCCTGACCTGCATTTTTGCATGAGTGAGTCTCTTGACAGGAGGAAGAGAATTGTCTGGTGAGGTTTTGTGGGAGTAGTGGGGTGAGTCACAATGGGAGATGATGATGAATTATTGGTCTTAGAAAATGTAGAGGAGGAAGTGAAAAAAGGTTTGATGTTAGATGGTGGACGGGAAACAGAAAGTGGTGAGGGTGTAAATGGTTTAGAGAAGGATTTAGTGTGTTAAGGCTGGTGATGCATAGAAGCCTGCTGCATTCTGGCCAAATAAAAAGCTGTAGCAGTATTGTCAGGTTTGAACATTTGCACTACTGTACGAATCTCTTCTTTTAATCCACTAATGAAACTCAGTGTATAGAAACTCTCAGGTAGATAAGGATTATTAGCTACCATAAAACTTTTATAATGTTCCCAAAGATCATAGTAATCTTCTACAGTGGTAGTTTGGGACAGTTTATTGAAACTACCAACATAATTATCCTGAGCTATGTCTTCGAATCTAGCACATAAATCATGAACAAAGGTATCCCATAGAATGAAATTCTTTACCTTGCTGATAGTTTAAAAACCAAGGATCTACTGAAGAATTGAAATGAATGGCAGCCATATCAACACGCTCATCATGAGGAAATTTATGTAAATTGAAATACCTTTCGCATTTGAGAGCCTAACCACGGGGATTAGTACCATTAAATCTTGGGAAATCTACTTGGTGTACGAGAGAACTTACGAGATTCACTGTGAGAGAGATTATGCACCGGCCGCTGAAATCCTTCTATAGAAGTATCTCGATTAGGTTGAGGAATCTCAGAAGAAGATGGATATGGAGGGGAATTCGATTGTTGAGTAGGATCAAGTAAGCTAATAATAAGGGGGGGCTAGAGCCAGGGTTAGTCAACCCTTGGCTCCGCCCCTGTCTGCTAACGTTACTTAATTTAGTTGACTGTGAAAATAATCCAAACTACTGATCAACACAATACCTTGATTTTAGATGGAAGTGATGGGACAAAAATCCAAAATTATATAATGTGACATATCAAACTATAAAGATCTAAGCTCATTCAAAATAGAATGGGTCACCAATACAAACCATATACATAAGAATTATTGAGCTAAGAATCATCGAACCGCCAAACTACAATGTAACTACTTATTATCACCATTACAATAACAAATTCCTAGACATCACCGGATACAGGAAACCAAAAGAACTCTTTTCCCCGAAAGTTAGCATAACCAAACATAACAGAAAGTTACCATAAAAGAAAACCCAACATTACCTTATTCACTAGACATAATATGTTGTTCTTGATTTTTTATCCTACCGCATATGTTGAATGTAACGTGCTTGATCTCTTGGTATAGATGAAAATTATGAAATCCATTGTTGATTAGGGTTTAGTTGCAGAGGAAAAATTATTGAAACCACGATTAAAATAAAATTATGAAAACCATTGTTGATTGAGACGCAAGTCTCTTTTACTGATAGGTCTAATTATAATATTCGTGACGCAAGTCTTTTTTATTGTTAAGTTTAATATTCGTAAATAATAAAATAAATATATATGGTGATGTTCCCAGAAGAAATATTGGCGGTGTGAAAACACCGGAGGTTCCTATTGGCTGAAATATACTCCGATGAGTCCAGAAGCTCTAAGAAAAGATCTTTGTTCAACGGTATGGATGAAAATTATGAAAACCATTGTTGATTGAGACGCAATCTCTTTTAATGCTAGGTCTAGTATTCGTGACGCAAGTCTTTTTTATTGTTAGGTTTAATATTCGTAAATAACAAAATAAATATAATGGTGTTCCCAAAAAAAAAATATTGGCCGTGTGAAAAAACCGGAGGTTCCTATTGACTGAAATATACTCCGGCGAGACCAGAAGCTCTAAGAAAAGAACTTTGTTCAGCTTTTAACCACAAAAGGGGAAATTCACTTAAAATCATATCTTTCTTTATAATAATAATAAGAGACCCCAAAAAAGCCACATGGCGTCTCCACAATCAATCTTCAATCTGGTGAAGCCATGTCAGCACTAAATTTCCCTGTCAGCAGCGTCTGATTGGCCACTACTCTAACATCCACTATTAAGCAATTGAAGTGTCACCTAACTCAACTCTAAAATATGACATCCTTTCAGGATGATTGAATCCTTTCGGAAAAATATTCTTTTAAGACACCTTTTCAGTCGCCACGAGAAAGATTACCTCACTTCCCAAGCGACATCTTCTTTTGGAGTATAAAACAACGTCAAACTTCGCTAACTTTTTCATTTCATTTTATCAATTCACTCAAATAATCAAATGAAAATCAAACCAAACTAATAGCATTAATTAAATTCACATCAACCAAAGGAGGAAAACTATGGAAGTTACCATGGAGGAATATTTGCACCAAGATCACATTAAAGAAAAATGGGGGCTTGATTATAATTTTTGACGTTGATGTTCTTTAGTTGACGTAAATACACATAAATGAGTCTGGGGCAAGACGAACAAGAAATGGTCTAGAAGACTAGAAGAAAGTCAAAGAGAAAGATTGCAAGGCTTTATCATGCACATCCAACATCGGGCAAGATATTCTACCCGCGTTTGTTTCTCAACACAGTAAAAGGTCCGCGTAGCATTAACAATATGAAGACTGTGAATGGATTTGTTCTTCTAACATTTAAAGATGCATGATTAGATTTGGGTTTACTGGATGACTATAAAGAATGGCATGAAGCGATGGAAGAGGCGGGAACTTGCGCACCCAACAAGTTATAATGTGAAATGTTCTTAACATTGATCTTATGCGAAATTACAAATCCAGTAAAATTGTGAAACCGGCGGCACCAGAGTCTATCATCTGATGAAATTTTCATCGTCAAAAAAACTTATTAGAAGATGAAGATCTTGAGATAGAAGATGAACAGATCCGAAACTATGTTTTATTGGTGCCATCATCGACTATTAAAGATATTGTTGTTGGGACAACAACTACTCACGATATGCCTTTGGAAGATCAATTTTGTATCTTCAAATGATCCATCCATGCTCTTGGATCAAGTTCGTATGATTTTGATGTTTTTGGAACAGAAACATGCATCTCTATTTTTTAAGAGATATAAGGATGTAAAAACTTCTATTTTTCTAATTATCCTTATGTTAAATCTCGGCAAGATCAAATGATCTGTGTTCAGAATCGTTACATACTAAATTATGAAGAAGAATGCGGATAGGTTAGTTAGTACAAATATCATCTGACGGAGAATGAGAAGAAGGTACGTCGCTATACCAGTTTCTTTTACATCTTCTTTTTCTATATAAATTATAAATTTTTATTGCATTCTTTTACTCCAACCTATAGGCATGTCGGGAGACCAATTCCTTAGGAAAAAAAATAAAAATGGTAGAACGAACGAGGTTATGTTACTAGAGAAAATATAACATCAAAATGGTACTGTGAAGAAAGAAAAAAGCTTAATTGGTGAAAATGAAAACAAAAGACAGAACAGGGGACAATAGATGTGTGATTCATTAATTTTCTAACAGAGAATTTTGGATTAAAAGATGGAATTCATTAGAAAGGAGGTATTAGATTTATGATAAGAGTTAGGATTAGATAAAAGAAAGACACAAGAGATTAAAGTGGTTCGGCACTAATATCTACGTCCACTGATGAAACCCCGGAGGGTGAAATAATATTATTGATCATCAGCATGATTACTGAGATAGTTTTACATGTACACAGGTGATTCCTATTTATAGGAAGAATAGGATAAACAGCACTCCGTAAACCTAGAACAATCTAACTGTGTTGACTAGGTGAAATATATCTAGAGATTTACTAGCTAGATTTGTTACTGACTTGGTCTTCTTCTGTGCACGTACATATGCTAACTTGCCATATATTCCAACACCCCCCCTCAAGTTGGACATGGAGAGAATCGAAGTGGGCAACTTGAACTGGGCAACTTGAACTGTCGTTGAAGTGGGCAACTTGAACTGTCGTTGAAGTGGGCAACTTGAACTGGGCAACTTGAACTGTCGTTGAAGAAGATGGATGCAAAAAAAAATGTTTATATTCTTCTTCTCTTCCTCTATACGGTTTTCAAACGGTGGATTCCTCACTCTATAATTTGAACATCATTAGAATAGTTACTTGAGATGCCACAGTACCACTGGTGTATGGAAACTCGACTTAACGGACCTTGATCTTGGTAAACGCCTTTAACTCCACCATTCAGCATTGTCCAGATGATGTGACATGGAGAATGCAGATGATATAAACATAACTCCATAGTAGTTTACTTAAAAGAGTTAGAGATTATTGAATGGGCTTGATTTGAAAAACAAACATGCCCATGGGAATGGATTAAAAGATGAATTTTAGCCCTTAACAAGGAACCAAATTTTTTATTTTTTTTATCAAGTCCATGAAAATCAGTAGACTAGACAATTGATTAGGATAAAGAAAGCACGATCAGATGCTGTAAACGGAATAGACCATACTTGATGTTTTCTGGAGTAGCAAGAAACTTGCTGGAAAACTTGAATTGGTCGTCGAGATATTAAATCGATAAGAACACAAAACTGAATTGTTCTCAAAATTGACTTTGGAGTAATACCCAAAGAAACGATGATATGTTTGATCATTGATTTAGGATCAATGCTGAAGCTTGATTCAAGATTAGAACTTGACAACAGAGAGACCAATATGCCATCATTAAGAAAATATGCCTTCGAAGTTACAACTTTTAACTGATCAACAAAAGCATTAGATAACGATAGCCAAAATATAAGGAGAGCCGGAGTGGCTTGAGATAATATTTTGGTTTTAAAGATGGAAAAACATTGATTGACTTAACTTGAGTTGAAGAAAGCCAAGTTACATATTGCACTCAACTGTTCTTGATTGACTGTTTCTTGAATTCTGTAGCTTTGGAACGATCGGAGCAGTACAAAATTCAACTTGCATGAGTACTAGATAAACTTCAGACTGATTGGCTATAACATTTTGATCGCTCAAAATGAGGAAGCCAAATCTTAATATTTGAGAATAATATTAGCAACACGCCACCAAGATTAGATAAGAGAATATTGGTGGGATAAAGACGAGTGATACCCGTAAACGAAATACCATTATCTTCGGAAAAAGATAACCAAAATATTTTGTGGGGAAAAAAATAATTAGGTCAATCAAATGACTTGAATTACCGAACAATAAAAAAAATATCCGGAGAATATGAGATTAATTAATTTCCATAAGTATGGAAAACATTTTAAATGATACAGATTACCAAGAATGGCGTGAGATTCTCAAAAATATGAAATATTTTGATTAATTGAATTTCATAATAAGAGAATTTAAAGAAAATGACTATCAGAAAGATAGATACTTATAACCATAGAACAAATCTTGTTAAAGACGAGGGTCGTGATGCATCATTCTGTTTCCAAAATATAGAGATTTTGGGATAAGGATCAAAATCTTTTGAATATGATTCCGAAAATAAAATATATTTCCAAGATAAGAGATGATTAGATATCTTCCGTAAAATATTATTTTCGGAAAGAACGTCTATTGTCACCCGAGATTAGCTAACAACAGCTTAACATTTGCGATTGACTCATCAGTCAAACATTTGTGATGCCGAGAATTGAATAGAAGATTTATTAGTTGATAGGAAAATAACCAACTAAAAGAAAATATACTTGATCGCCAAAGAGAGTTTTGGTGAGTGAAAACTGATTAAGAAAGATATAATCAGTTAATTGATTAGGAAGCGGAAGCAATTTATTGATGATGATGCTTCAAGAACAGAGAAAACACATAGATCGCATACATGTTCACCCTAAGAAATCAGTGCAAGACTGATTGTACTTAAAATAGAAGGACAAAAAAAAAAAAACTTGATAACATCATCGACAAAGAAAACAATAGCAAGGATCTTTTCCTGCTCTGTACCATATTAGATTTATGATAAGAGTTAGGATTAGATAAAAGAAAGACACAAGAGATTAAAGTGGTTCGGCACTAATATCTACGTCCACTGATGAAACCCCGGAGGGTGAAATAATATTATTGATCATCAGCATGATTACTGAGATAGTTTTACATGTACACAGGTGATTCCTATTTATAGGAAGAATAGGATAAACAGCACTCCGTAAACCTAGAACAATCTAACTGTGTTGACTAGGTGAAATATATCTAGAGATTTACTAGCTAGATTTGTTACTGACTTGGTCTTCTTCTGTGCACGTACATATGCTAACTTGCCATATATTCCAACAGGAGGGATGTACAAAATGTCTACAGGTAGTAGAAAAGCGAAAGCTAATAAAATTAACACCGAACTTGCAAAGTTCAATTGAAAAGAACCAGTACACAGTACTCCAATTGAGCACCGAACTTGCAAAGTTCGAGTGAACTTAAAGAATTGAATTAGCTTGAGTTAAAGAAAATAATATCTGGATCGAAATCATTGCTAAGTTGTTCATGTTTTCAACCTGACAGATGATATTCACTCCAAAAAGAAGGTGGTGCAAAAGCATATTATTAAATTAGCCCATGAAAATCCGAACATACAGTAAACGTTTAAACGATTGGGGTGACAATACGAACATTCTCTCTCTGCATCATTTAGCAGCTTTTGTTTTACTTCAAGTAACTTCTCAGTGGCTGAATTTAGTCGATGGTGCATATCTTTTCATCATTACTCAGTTTTTCGATGAACTGATGCAGGTATATACCAAATGGGTTTGACATTTTCTTTAAGTAGTTATTACACCGACTAGATAAGGAAAAAAATTACACGAAAATTTTCGACAAGATAAGAAAAAGAGAAATGGGTAGAGTTTGGCATAATATTTCCCGGCAGATGTTAAGCTTTTTAGAGGGCCGTTGTTCATTGCATTCTGACTTGAGATTATGCAGGTATGCACAAAACGGTGACTTTGTTAATTTAGTATGAGCCATGATTTATCATTTGTTCGAATCTTAGATTCCAAGGAAAAGTGGGGAAAATGGTGGATGAATGGATTAAGATGACATGTTGCTCTCGAACGAAGAGCCTTTGGGCTATAAGATGATTATGAACTCTGTGAAATCATCTTATACATACGTTGATGAAAACACAGTCTATGATTACACTTATTACTTTTTTTTGGGGGTTAATTAATGAACTACTAGCTAGCCCGTCCATTTGGATTATTTGTTAAATTTATATATCTAGACTATGTAAAGGCCCTTGCACTTGCATCATATTCGCGTTTTTCATCTTTTGTTTGAACTGTTCAAAAGTAAAACATAAATGTTATATGCATATGCATATACATATACATATGCATCAATGTGGTACTGTAGATTTTGTTCCAAATGATTATGTTTACTGTAGGTCATCCATCCGGCAGAATAACAAATTCATTAAGAAGTATGATGAGACAAATCTCGGCTTCCCTTTTGTTTATATACATAAAAACTACGGTATATAGAACCTGGCACTTTTAGGGGCGACCCCAAAAGAATTAGGGGCGACACAAAACGACAAAAATTGTCATAATCGGTAGGTTATTTCACAATCGGTAGGTTATTTTCGGGGCGTTTTTTTTTAATCCCAAACTACCCTTTACAATCGGTAGATAACTATACAATCGGTAGTTAATCAACAATCGGGAGTAAATTTGGTTTGTATAACTTCCGAATATAAAGTAAAATCCTTTATCTTTTGAATTTTGACTATCCTATAATCGGTAGTAAATAAAGTTATCTTGACTCCCGATTAAAGTAGACCTTTATAAATATCCTACCTTAATCGGTAGGGAATTTAGGTTATTTAACTCCCGAATATAGAATAGCCCCAAAATGAGATTTTGCGAAAATCTTTTTTTTGGAATTTTGGTTGAGCCTATAATCGGTAAGAAAGGAAGAGTTATCATGACTTCCGATTATACAAAGGCTCTCTTTACAAATATCCTACCATAATCGGTAGTCAAAATAGTTCATATAACTACCGATTATAGAGTAGCCCCAAAATCAGATTTTGCAAAAATCCTTTTTTTTTTTTGAAATTTTGGTTGAGCCTATAATCGGTAGTAAATGAAGTTATCCTAACTTCCGATTATCCTTGCTCTCTTTGCAAATATTCAACCATATTCGGTAGTCAAAATAGTTCATATAACTACCGAATATAGAGTAGCCCCAAAATCAGATTTTGCAAAAATCCTTTTTTTTTTTGAAATTTTGGTTGAGCCTATAATCGGTAAGAAAGGAAGAGTTATCATGACTTCCGATTATACAGTGGATATCTTTACAAATATCCTACCATAATCGGTAGTCAAAATAGTTCATATAACTACCGATTATAGAGTAGCCCCAAAATCAGATTTTGCAAAAATCCTTTTTTTTTTTTTTTGAAATTTTGGTTGAGACTATAATCGGTAGTAAATGAAGTTATCCTAACTTCCGATTATCCTTGCTCTCTTTGCAAATATCCAACCATATTCGGTAGTCAAAATAGTTCATATAACTACCGAATATAGAGTAGCCCCAAAATCAGATTTTGCAAAAATCCTTTTTTTTTTGAAATTTTGGTTGAGCCTATAATCGGTAGTAAATGAAGTTATCCTAACTTCCGATTATCCTTGCTCTCTTTGCAAATATCCAACCATATTCGGTAGTCAAAATAGTTCATATAACTACCGAATATAGAGTAGCCCCAAAATCAGATTTTGCAAAAATCCTTTTTTTTTTGGGGAATTTTGGTTGAGCATATAATCGGTAAGAAAGGAAGAGTTATCATGACTTCCGATTATACAATGACTCTCTTTGCAAATATCCAACCATAATCGGTAGTCAAAATAGGTCGAACACAGCCGGGAGGGGCTACGCCCCCCCGGACCCCCCCAGACCCCCTGTATAGCGTACCGGCATTGTATTCATGCCCGCACCGAGCTTTTTCAACTGCATTGGTTGAGCCTATAATCGGTAGTAAATGAAGGTATCCTGACTTTCGAATATAGAGTTGCCCCAAAATGAGATTTTGCAAAAATCCTCTATTTTTCTAATTTGGTTGAGCCTATAATCGGTAGTCAAAATAGTTCATATAACTACCGAATATAGAGTTGTCCCAAAAATGAGATTTTGCAATCGGTAGCTAAAAAAACCTAAACTACCGATTATGAAGGGGTATACAAGTATTTTCAATCTATTTTGTCTTTTGTGTCGCCCCTAATTCTTTCGGGGTCGCCCTAAAAGTGCGAGGATATAAAAGTAGAATTTACCTTCCCTTTTGTTTGTGCATAAAAACTAATGTTCTATCCGCTTTTTAATTATTATTTTTTTGCAGGGAGACAAAGGTAGTAGAGAAGTTCTACAAAGGATGAGTACTATCAAAACAAATTAATTCAGTCATGTTATAGAACAAAAGCTTGAAAGGTCATTGATTCACAAAATTGAATTTTGCGAATTCACTAAGAAAATGTTCTGTTTTTCTAATCTCTACTGTTTATAGAGGTATTGCCCGTAACATTTCCTCCACTTTTTAGTTTTTGTTAAGACTCCACTTTTGTTACACAATGGTGACAAGGGTGAAGTATATCAGACTATATGTGCAGATAGAAATCATGTTTAATTCACGATACATATTTTCGATAAGAAAAATTATTGACAAGAAGCTATGAAGTCAAAACCAAGTGGGGAAGATACAAGGCTGTAGTCCAATTTTTAATGGATGGGCTATGTGGAGATCCAAATCCCAACGCACAATGCATGCAAAATAATAGTATTTTTCAAAAAGACTATTGCGGCTAGACGATCGTTGATGCAAACGGTTCCCCAGTTTATAAACACAAGGCAAAAAAACAAGGATATTGATCTGGATAACAGACGGATGGTTCAATATAACAGAGATATATACTACATTTAGCATAAACATAACCAAAATTGAACAGATTTATTTATGAGATGCAACGAGAGTACGTAACTATTTACCACATTAAATGGAAATGTTGGTAGCCCGTAAGATATAGATATTCCCGAGACTCCCGGTGCGTATGCACCGGGTAAGATGCTTGTTATTAATTAATGTTAGTAGCGTGAACCGTGAGGTGCGAAAATTTCAGCGCTATGGTTGGTCCATTATGATTCTAGAGGAAACTTGTTGATAATGACTTAGGCACAGTTAGTGATGAAAATGATGGCTACCGTAAGTAGTTGTGATTCATAGGTGCATGAAATAGTGTTTGCATTCTCATTTAAGTTTCGATGTCTCCTCCACACAGTAAAATATATAGGAAAAATGAAACGAAAAAAAAACGTGTCCAATTATATATCCATCTCATAAAACTCTCACCTACCAGCTGGTGGTGGTTGTGGCTAATGTATTTGGTGCGTGATCCCTTTGAAGCCGTGTTTGTGTCTTCCAAAATTTATTAGGGAAATACACCGGAACTAATGTCTTCCAAAGTATGACGAGATATAAATTGTCAATTATATAATTATATCATGTAACTATATATAACTAGCTGAGGGTCAATGATTTATCAACTTTGCTATTTGGCTACCTATTGTGAACAGCTAATTGGCTGCTAGCTCCTGAAATTGAAAATCAACTATTGATTGAGTCGATATAAATCCCAAATTTAGAAGTGGTGAACCAATTTAGAAGCGGTGAGTCGTACATTGCTGGCCAAAATTATTTTGGATAATTTATACAAGTAATTGTGAGGAAAAATATGCAGAATACTTTTTCACATCTAAATATTTATTTTTCTTGATTCTTGAATCAAATCCTTAAGTTTATGCAGCTAATAACGCAGAGTACCGGCAACGAGTAGTTGCGGAAATTAAAGACTGCATGTCCAGACCACATGTTCTTGTTAATAGTTAACGCAGAGCAAGGACCAAAGAGTAGTTGTGGGAATTAAAGACTGCCAATAATATCTTATCTACATATATATTTAAAATCATATTATTAATTAATGTTAGTAGTGTGAACCGTGAGGTGCGAAAATTTCAGTGCTGATGGTTGGTCCATTATGATTCATAGGTGCATGAAATAGTGATGAAAATGATGGCTATCTGTAAGTAGTTTTGATTCATAGGTGCAAGAAACAGTGTTTGCATTCTCATTTAAGTTTCGATGTATCCTCGACACATTAAAATCTAAAGGAAAAAGGAAAGGAAAAAAACGTGTCCAATTATATATCCATGTCATAAAACCTATGAAGCACAAATACTTCAAAACTGGTAACTATCCGTATCGACGCCGTATCAATATCGGATACTTGGAGATACCTGGGGATACGTATCAGATATTCCATTTAAAGTTTCACATTTTTTTATTTATAAAAAGGGTAGGGGATACTCTGGGATACCTCTCAGAAACTCTTTAATGGGATATTTCCTATAATCTAACATTTATTTTATTTTTATACAAAATCTATATATTTATAAATTCTAAATATTTATAGTTATTTGTAATCATGATCATATTGAATAATTATATCTAAACATAATAACTTGTTGACTATAAAGAAAAAAGACTTGGTATTTATTTTTATGGTGCTTAAAAAAAAATGGTGTTAGAAAAATTTAAGGTTTATTGGGCAGTCATGTTTTTTATGTTGTTTTAGAGAGAAATCGGAGTACATGTGACTTTATCCATTCAATTAACATAAGTAAGAATGAAACCCAAAATAAGAAAATTTAATATTTGCTCTCTTTAATAATCAAAATAGTATCTAATTTTAGATATTGTAATAATTACAATTCATAAAACTCAAACAAAGCTCCCAATCGAATTATTATTATATTAAATATTTCTATGGAAGATAAAACTACCAAAACCACTACTAGCATCGTTACTAATTAAGCAATTCTTCAAACGCTTGAAGAAATATTATTATATTAAATATTTTTAGTACAATGAATTATTATTATATTAAATATTTTTTTATAAATACACGTATCTCACCGTATCTCGTATCCCCATTTTATGAAAATTGACAAATCCCCGTATCAGTATCCCCGTATCAGTATCGGTGCATCATAGTATAAAACTCTCACCTACCAGCTGGTGGTGGTTGTGGCTACTAAAGTTAGCGACCATTTTTAATTAATCGTGGTTATCTCAAAAATTAATTGACCGTTTCACCAGATTTCCTCCAACGCCAAATGATTACGCTCAAAATGCATAATGGTTAGGTATTTGGTGCGTGATCCCTTTGAAGCCGTGTTTGTGTCTTCCAAAATTTATTAGGGAAATACACCGGAACTAATGTCTTCCAAAGTCTGACGAGATATAAATTGTCAATTTAGAAGCGGTGAGTCGTACATTGCTGGCCAAAATCATTTTGGATAATTTATACAAGTAATTGTGGGGAAAAATACGCAGAATACAGTTTCACATCTTAATATTTATTTTTCTTGATTCTTGAATTAAATCCTTAAGTTTATGCAGCTAATAACGCAGAGTACCAACGAGTAGTTGTGGAAATTAAAGACTGCCAATAATATCTTATATTTATTTTTCGTGAATCCTCGTATCTCAAAGTTTTTGTAGCTACTCTGCAATTCTTTGTAGCTACTCTCTAATTCTAGTTTGTTAAACGCGGAATAAGAATCAAAGAATGAGTAGTTTTATCGAAGTTCGTCATGTCTCTACAACTAAGGTCCGACCAGCAAGTTATGTTGATAATCAGACCGACACTCATAAACGGATTGATTTAAATCCATGGGATCTATTATTTATAAGATTTACGTATATACAGAAAGGTTTTCTCTTCACTAAGCAACAAGCAGAAGAAGGAACCAAGGATGAAAGTATCAACAACAAGATTAGTCATCTTAAAACTTCTTTGTCACATACTCTTGATCATTTCTTTCCTCTAGCTGGTCGCCTTGGAATCGATAAACATGAAGATGGTAATACGTTCTCTGTCTATATCAACTGCAACTTTGAAGGCGCAGAATTTGTCCATGTCACTGCGGACATATCCGTGGAGGACATCGTCTCCCAAACCTACAACCCTCAAAGCATAATTTATCCATTGTTTCCGCTCAATCGGGTAACAAACTGGGAAGGTCAATCACATCCTTTACTTTCCATTCAAGTTACTGAATTAATCGACGGCATCTTTATAGGGTGCAGTGCCAACCATTCTGTATGTGATGGTGCATCAGTTTGGCAATTCATTAATTCATGGTCAGAGATGAGTATTAATTCTTCCAATAATCATACCTCCCTTCCTTGTCCAGTTTTTGAGCGTTGGTTTATCAAGGAAACAGATATCCCTATCCGTCTACCGCTCTCTTTTGCTGACAGATTATCGACAAAGGCTGGAGTTCCACCGCCTGATGGTCTTGTAGAGAGATGCTTCCGTTTCACTAAAACAAACATTGCAGCATTAAAAGAGAAGGCCAGTTTAGAAATGATTTCCGTCTCCTCATTGCAAGCTATATTGGCTCATATTTGGACAGCGGTAGTACGCTGTAGGAGCTGTTTAGATAAAAATTATGATGAAAAACGAGAACTTCAAGTTGTGCTAATGATGAATAACAGAACTAAGGTGATTCCACCATTGCCAGATGTTGAAAAAGTTTGTGTTGTTCTCTTTGACATTTCTCCTAAACCAACAAGGATACAACATAAAGACATCATAGGACATGCCGGTTCTATAAATACACGAAATTGATGTCTGGGCACATTTCAGTTGATCCAAGTAAAATGAGTTTTCATGACTTCTCTTGTAATGAAGTACAATTAGCATCGAAAAATGTCTAGGATTCCTTGATAAACACATGGTTACTAGGGCAACTCCTATGGTACAATTGGTACGACGGGGTGTATTTTTTCTTATTAGTAACATTAGTGGCAGTAGTATTATTGACAGTATCGGTACTTAAATAGCAATAGTAGTGTGGAAAGGTCTAGAGAAGCGTGCAGTTTCATTCATCTCTTCTCTGAACAGAAATCAATAGTGGAACTTACAGAGTTACAGGTACTATATAAGACTAGAAGGTAAGCTCACTGGCCCGAAGAGGCCGACATTTCACATCTATTTGTATACAAAAGCATCTTCAGAATCAAATTACAAACTACAACACATAGCTTCAAGGCTCGACGATGATCTTGAATTGGCAGCCTCAATGCCCTTGACTAAATTGCATTACCCATTAACAAAGAAATTGTTACTCTTTCCCCACATTTGGAAATTTTATACGAATAAGTCAATGTAATTTTTGTAATTTGATTCTGACATTGCAACAAGACGTTTTCACATGGCTCACTTAAGCTTTCAAACATTGCTTAAGGTTTGTGCTCAATGAGATTCATGTGGAAGACCTCTCACTAGAATACAGAATCTTTTATAGGCATCACTATAACAAAAACATACATGGATCATTCTTAAAAAGTGTGATCTAAGTATTGGTTGTCTGTGATCTTTTTCGGTATAATCTAAAGGGTGATCCATAGATAACAAGTCTTCTGCAATGAAAAGTGTGGTCTTACCCTATGCAAAGAACATAAAGTTTGGAAAAGTTGAGATCTAAAGACAAGGTTTTTAAAAGACAAGGTTTTAAAAGTTGTGATCTTTCCTCTAAGTTTTCAACCCAAATATACCCTATACAAACAGTATATTCCATTCCATTTCTTTACCCGTAATTCAAATTCAAAAAGCGATATAAAAAGGAAGCAAAGTCTCGAATTAAATTTATTCCATGTTCCAATTAAATTTATTCCATGTCTGAATCAAGTACACATTTACGCAGAGTCTTGCTACATCGATCAAAGTAAATCTTGAACGACTTCGCATCTTGAATCTGCCAGTCTATCAATTTAGAGACTAAACATATCGATTTGAGTTCATTACATGAATAATAGTTTTATTATAAACTGTAAATGCAATTTCAAGTTGCGAATTCTATTCCAAAAGGGGAAATCTCAGTCATCAACCAAATGAACAGGAAAGGAAACTTCACCCAGCGTCATTACACAAGCTGTGTGTACCAAACAACCTGCAGATGATTCACTCAACATATTCAGAAATTCCCATATTTTCCCATATTTTACACAAGATTGAAACAAAAAAAATTCTCATATGAATACATATAACCCAGAGACTGGAGCTTTCTTTGAACAATAATAGATACGAAAATCCAAGTTAAACTTAATTTTACCTCATCCTTATATGAAACTTGGAGCTACTGAGTGTTGAAAGTGAATTTCACAGTTTGACATATGTGCATGCTTCTACAATGATTGTATGAGCCAACGACAAGAGGAATGAATACAGATAATAGTATAGACAAAGAAGTACCTAAAGCATATTTGCATGAGATCGTTCCCACCCTCAGGCATAGAAACAAACGTAAAGAGAAGACCAAGCTCGACCTGTGCAACCCACTCCTTAAGCTCTTCTTCATCCATTAGCACAATCGACTCCGTTACCCCATTCCTAGGACAAAAGTGGCCTTTGATAAGATTTCATCACAATAGTGAAGTACCTAATTCGGAGTTAAAGGTGGATATTTTGATTAACCTATAAGGAAAAGAAAATCAGACTTTACGCACCATATTCACCGAATTGAACTCAGACCAGAAGCTGAAATAAGCTTAATAAATACTTCAATTTTACCAGAAGACCCTATCTGAAATAAGCAGACATAAAGTTAAACACAAAGACAACAGACAGACAAATCTGTCAAACAGGAGAAGAAAAGGTGACAATCAACAAAGACTGTAAGAAACCAAAGGAAAACATCAAACCACGGACAATGACTACATCAAATCAATAAGAAACAACAAAAATGCATTAAACCACCTGGTTTGGTAAAATTATTGAAAAAAAAATCGAGGAACAAGGTAATACAAGGACATAACTTTACTACTCTTTTCACCAAGAAATGCCAAACCAATTTCAAGATGATAGTTACTCTTTTCACCAAGAAAAACAGAACACACTAAGGAATTGATGCTAGGAATGAAGAAGGTAGGGCATCATCATCTTCCGGCTCTCAACAAAAAAGAAAACAAAAGGTCAAACATCGCAAGGAGATAACAAATCTACTGTACCTGTTTGGAGTAACCTCAAAACCAACAAGGCTCTGCACAAGAGAGTTGAGATAAGAAACACAAAATTAATAGCACCCACTTACAAACTAATTTTACCCGGATAGTTTCCTTTAAAACCAACACAGAAACCATGTTCGTAACTGGTGGCATGTATTGCATCCCTCCTTTGTCTAAGGACTGCAACTGGAAGTGTACCCAATATCCTGCATATCCATCGAGTGGACATGTTTCAATCTTTAAGATATAAATAACCCAGAAAACACTACCTTTGTGATCTCACCATGATGTTCAAACGCGTCTCGTACTTGATCCTCGATTCGTTCTTGACAAATTCGTTGGTACACGGCCGAGAGATCATGAACCCACTAAGGTCTTACATTCCAAATCATTGGTATACAGCCCGTGGGGAAGCACATTTGCTTTAGTCTGTAAATATTTCACACGAGCTACATACATTAATCATGTAAGCAGAGAAAAAAATTAACCTGATTAAGATACAAAACAATCTAGTCATTTTATACCAGATATCGGACAGATTAAAAATTGAGTACCAAAAACTCATTTTTTTTCCAGGAAATGGACAGTTAATGGACATAAGCTAACTGAGTTCACCAATCATAAGGGATGAAATCAAGCGTATTAGATTACCTAACCTAAATGAGATACGCCAAGCAATTAAGTGGCTAGGCATCCACTTTAATGTTCCTAAATCAGAATATCTTAACCTCGGGAAAGGAAAAATAATTACCTGAGAGGAAGACAAAGTATCAGAATGCTTAGGGTCTGCCCACTTTGCAATTGGAGCATTCTTGTCTAGCTTAAATTTAGGCCTCGACGGCTTCTCCCTCGAATACTCAGCACAAGTATTGTTATGATACTTAACAAATGCAAAGCCACGGTTGCGGCTAGAGTTGTATGGATCCTGACAGAACAAGCAATTAAAATCATGAATTCAGTAGCAGCAATCCCAAGCTCTCAAAATACCCAGCTGGTAATAATCACCACAGAACAAAACTAGCGAAAGTGAGTTTGCTAGAGTTGATGGGTTCTATAATCACATTCCTCAAGTGGCATAGAACTGAAGTATGAAAAAGCCTCACAAAATATAAAAAGTTCATCACAAGAAAGAAACTTAACTAGCATGAAAAAGCCTCACAAAATCAAGTAAAACGACAAAGTGAGTTTTAATTGGGGTGTTTCAAACTCCTTTTCGGTGTAGTTGACACTCAGGATTACCATTTTTGATTGTTTATTTAGGAAAATTTTCTGACTTAGCATTGTAATGTCATTCCAGAAAATCCAGTCAAAAACACAATACCGCTAAGACTACAATTAGAATCAAACAATGTATATACAACCTCAGCTAATTCCATTCACTTCACTAACACATGTAAGTACCTACCTCTCCCCTGCTAATAGCCTCAAATAGTGGTGTTGGAAAACACTATGCAAACTCTTAAATTTCAGCTCATAGAAATTGAACAAACTTGATGTACAAACTCACCAAAAGTATTAAGTTATTAAAATTGTCAAAATGAATTTAATAACTCTGCAAATATCACTCCAGGACCTATATAAAAGCAGAAACAATTTTAACTGGAGGAAGCCCTATGCAAACTCACATTCACAAGAGTATTAAGTTGATATAACCTTGTGGATCGGATATCTCCCACATAACCAACCTTGTTAAATTTTTGAGTACTTGTTTCCCATCTGCAACTTAACAAGAACAAATCACAAGTAAGAATAATAAATTATAAACCTATTCTCATTCAATCTTTTTCCTTCAATCAAAAGTCACTAACTGTAATTCAAACAACCGAAAGCATGAAAATTAACAAAAATCCGCAAGTAAATTTTCAATTACCTTAGAAGCATGTCTAGATTTGCAACCCATGAGTTGGTTTCCCCTCTTTATAATTCTTCTTCCTCTTCAACTTCTTGTATTAGTACTTCCTCCATTTTTGAAAATACAATTTCTCAAACTCTCGACCTACACACAGAATCAAAACATTAGATTTTGATCCGATCGTTATGTTAAGCAATCGCAATGTAATTAGAGGATTAGGAGATATATTAAATCTAATTTCAAAACCCTAACCTTCGACATTCTAAATGAACTCAAAAAATCAAATTTCTCCATGAAATCTGAAAGTATAAACACAATTACTACACAGTGAATCACAATATTGAAGAAGAAACTCGAAATTTTAAGGTGAAATCTTTCTTGATTTGGATCAAATGGCGATATCCTGCCTGGGTTTTAGTTTTTCTCGTGGGATTTTCGGCAGAGAGAAAAGGAGTGGAGAGAGAGAAAAAATAGAATGAACTTTAATGGACGATATTTTTTTCGTTTTTATTGTTCGACTGAGCAGTCATTTGGGCCCTTGGTCAATAGCTAATTGGACATTTTAGTGGTCCTCCCTTCTTTGATCACTATTTAAGCAGTTTCAGTGATATAATAGTATGAAGTAAATATCACAACTTTTGTAACTTAAGTGATTTATTTGCTTCTAAGATCACAAACACAGTAAAATGTATGATCTCTAAGTTGTAGCCATAAAAAGGTAATAGACCTTCAGAAAGTGTGATCTACAGTATGTTATCTAAAGCATGTTTTGTTGTAGTGCATGCACATCAAAAATAATATCGAAAATATACAACTAATGAACCTGAACATGCACCTATGTTCATTTGTTGCCTGAAATGTGAATTTCCTCCACAAAATATCTAGATATCATGAACAACTTTACCCAACAAAAGCCTCCCTTGTGTTTGCAAGCAATAAGAGCACTTGCAATTCAAAGATCACAAAACTATGGGCAAGAAGCATGGATACTTAAAGAGGATCTGCAGGGCATACCCTACAACAACAGTAAGCACATGTGTATGAAACCTCGCTTAAAAACATCGGCTGTCATACTAATATACGTATCATCGTCATCAGTGTCATGTAAATAGAAATGACCTTGGAAATAGAACTGATTCCGCGACCAAGTGATGGGCAGATATCTGTGTAAACACTTATATAAAAAAATTACACAACATTCAAAACTGACCTGCACCAATTTAAGTCTTCTTTATTGGTAATTGACAAGCATTATCATTACTTGGCCTATTTTAATCAGTCTCTATCAAGCACTTAAAGCAATAACAGTAGCCAAGTCCAGAAATTCAACAAAGTACAAGATCTTGACATTTTGCAGATACCATTTCAACAAACTTCAAGTTGCAGCAGGGCCGGCCCTGAGGGAAGGTCAACGAAGGTTGACTTCGGGGCAGCACGGAAGAAGGGGCAACAAAATTTGTTTTTGGTCTAGGGTGGTTCAGTATTAAAAACCAAAATGGAGGATCAAATCGTGATAAAAAATAAAAGAAAGGACAAAAGCTTAAAAGATCCAGGGGCATGCTGTAAATAATGAGTGACTTTAATGGTTCAGTATTAAATATATAAAAAGTGACTTTAACTCCCTGTATTTCAGAGATCCATCTTTTTCTCTCCAACCCTTTGAAAAATTCGTTCCCTTCTTCCTTTTGCTTTCAATTTTTTTGTGGAACGACAAATGGCAACTTACCCAGTATGATCGTTGTTGTGTAAGTAGCTATGGAGGTTAACTAAGAAAGCACTACGCGTAAAATGTTATCTTTTGCGAGTATAGTATTGATTGTAGTCATGTAATTTCTCCAAAGGTTGCAGGTATTTATGATAATATCTGTTGGGTTTCCATGTCAAGGTCGCTTTCTTCTGCTAAAAGAATTTGGATATTATTATTGGGGATGGCAGATATACATATAGGATAGCTGATAATAATAAGGACGGCTACTGCAAATTATATTATGATGATCGGAGAACTGAATAGTCAAAACTCAACTTTGACGCTATATCACTGAGATAGAGGGCATCAAGCCACTTATTCGGCTCCAGATAAACTGGACTTACACCACCCACCCCCATGGACTCATCTTAATTCCCAAGTAAAGTCAAGGAAACTAGGGGAAGGGAATACTGCAACCACATCAACTGTTAGCAGAATTTGAAGCAGTATTAGCAGAGAGCACAAAAAGCTTGAAGATAGTGTATTTGACGAACTTTTACGATCTGCTCAGGTGAACTTTTGATAAATGATGGTAGATGGAATGATTCATTGGAATTTAGAGTTATTGATTTTGGTTCTACCGTGTCCGATTTAAACAGGGATGCGAAGAGATGCAATTGCCGCTACTAGTTTTGCTAGATGTCTCTTTTGTGTATGCAGTCTACCAAGAAGGACAATGATAATGACGGTGTTGCTGATAACGGTATGAATGACCATGAGAATAATGGTAGTCACATATGCCTCAGCAGAAAGAAGTTTTGTAAGCTAAAGTTGATCTTATCGACGGCATGGATGGGGCAACAATTTTGCCTCTACTTCGGGGCAGCGAAATCTCAGGGCCGGCCCTGAGTTGCAGTATCTCTGGAAGTCTCGGATTTTGTAAGTTCCACATCTGAAACTCTAATCCGACCTTTGTTAACATTTGATCAATGGTAACTACACAAATTAAATCAACAAAAATGCTGCAAGACAGCCCAAGGTGAGGTTTATGTGGTTGTAAATTTCGTCTACAATTGGTGGACTACAACTATAAGTGGTCCATCAACAAAGTACAAGATCTTGACATTACTGATAATGGATCTAACTTTTCTATTGAAGAATGGGGCCATAGATTTAATTGGAGAAGTTTTTTCTCTGCATTGAATGCAAAGAGGCTAGTATCTTTTTTGAGAGCTGAAGTCAACAAACATTCGATCAAAAATTCCTTCATTAAATTATGGGATAAAGGAATTGCGTGGATATGGGAGAGGTGCGTTAATGAGAATGGTGAATTTATTAGAGGGTATAAATGCTATAGTTCAAGAGACGGGAAATGGAAATCTTTTATCATTCCAGCTGGGAGCAAACGGTGGGGATGGGAAACAATGGCTGATTGCATTGAAGTTGTATTGCGTCAATGTTTCGATAAGGATAATCAACCTTCTAATCGGAATAATGGATTTCCTTATTTGAAGAATCACTCTGTAGAGAAGACAAAGATGAAGGTTCACCAGCCTAGCACTCTTCATACAGCAGCATTACCACCAAAGTTCAAGGAAGCTGTGTTGAAGACGGTGGATCTCCCTTCGACTAAGCAAGATTCAAATTCTCAAAATAAAGGAAAAAAACATTCTATGGAGCGGCATTTTATTCCCAACGGGGTCGACTTCGCACATAAAGCTATCTTGGTGGAGATCAAACCGAGGAATCCAGGATGGAGGTTTGTAATGGAGCAGATGAAGGTTCGTTTCAGCAGGATAAGTATATGGATTTACGTCCTTTTAGTAGAAACTCTGCCGTCTTATTCACAAGTTCTGAGATTGAAACGTTTGAGATTTTGAAACTAGGCAATATCTACTTCAAATCTTTTACAATCACCCTGAGTAAATGGATCCCAGAGGCTAATGGTGTTGCCTCTTCTGATAATGATGATGGTAGGAGATGGATAAAAGTGAGAGGTCTTCCTTTCCATTTGTGGAATCGTGATACTTTTCATGAAATTGGTCAGAAATGTGGACGTCTTATCAATGTAGAAGCTAAAACCATGAGCATGTCTCAGCTGCACTTTTGTGCTTTAGAGGTTCAAGGGAAATTAGACACTATTCCCTCCGGTTTCTTCTTAAAGCCGAAAGGCTGCATTAAGGATTTCTGGTTATCAATTGAAGTATGTTTTGGCGAAGGAAAATTTTCCGCAGGAATTTGGGATGGTTCTGGTAATCAAAATGAGAATCGGTTAGCAACCGCGGCTACTCCGGCAGTCGGAAAAATAACAGAACAATGGGTCGAGAAAAAGAAGAGTACTTCAATCTTGGGCACAACACCATCCAATCAGCAGCTTCAACCTGCCACTGATCCACGTGAACTTACCAGGGTTAATAACTCTCTTCCATCAAATCATCTTGAGGCAAACAAAAAAGCAGGTGTGGTCAACACAAGCAACTAATTTAATGCTCTGTCGGATCTGGAAACCAGAATAGAAACATCTGCAGCTAAGGAAAATGATCAACAGCCTACATCGTCTATTTCCTTGTCTAAAGGCGAGGATAAGGCAAATGAAAACCAGCTGACAGTACCAGATTTTGGTTCACTTACTGTGAATTTGAATTTGGAGGGTGACGTGCACCTTGGTTTAAAAAATGGGCCCGGATCTAATCCCCGGGCTAATACTGAAGATCAAGTAATTCAATCCATATTGGATGAAATCCAAAAACCAGATAAACACGTTCCAACTGAGTTTATATGGAGGATGTCCAACGGCTTAAAGCCTAAGGTTAAGAAAATTATGTGCATCAGAAAGAAGAGACAAACTAAAATGTTTGAGTTTTTACTAAATAAATTTTCAAAACCCACCGTTGTCTCGGTAGAAGAAGACTGGGCCCTTGGGCTGCCATCTTTCGGGATTGCACCAATATCAAGTTTGTGTCGGAGTGAAGACATTGTAGCAGATTCTTTTGACGAAGAAAACCAAGGAGTTGCTTTCAGATCAGAGAAACAACATCATCAACAACCCAAATTCTCTCAATCAAACACTACACCAAATTTCTGGATTAGTAACAGGAATTCGTAACGGCTTTTGAGCCGTTACAAATTTCCCGTTACAAATGGCCGTTACAAAAATTTAAAGTAATGAGTGAAGCCGTTACTAAATTTTTAAAAATTCATAACAAGTCCAAGCCGTTCACGAATTTTTTTACAAGCGTGCGACTCACACGCTTGGTCACACTTGGATCGTCACACCTTGAGTATGTGCGTGTGCGACTCACACGCCTTGCATTATATTTACACCCACACTTGGTTATACGAGAGGATATTTCCTCCCACGAGTGTGCCATTCACATGCGTGAATTCCATGGATAAGGCGGGCGGTGGAAAGAAATCGAGTTTCACTTTCATCTAACTTTTTCTCTCTTCCGCTCTGCGTATGTTCAGGCAATAAAACTAGGGTTTAGATAACTTTCAATCATCGATCGTATTAGCCGAGAAACATCACATAAATCTCTTTAATCTTCTCAATACCTTTCAATCGTGTAAGTGTTAATCGTTATAAGTTTTTCGATTTTTAGGGTTTCATCTTTTTTTTAATCGATCTGTTTTTTAGGGCTTCATTTTATTTAGTTTTTAGTTTTTCCATTTTTTAATCCGTGAATCTAAAGCGATTTGTTTCGGATGAGTTATGTTTTGTTAATCTTCCTCATATAAATCTAATTCAATTTTTTTTTTTTTCTAATTTCTGTTAGGGTTTGAAGAATTTTGAAGACTTGAGGATTGAAGAATTTTGAAGGTATAAATCTTCTTCATATAAAGCCGCTTGGATTGAAGAATTTTGAAGGTATAAATCTTCTTCATATGAACTGATTTTAGGGTTTCATATAAATCTTCTTCATATGGTCTTTGTAGGCCCGTAAGAGAATACTCTTATAGAAACCGACGAGAAACTCGAGTGAGGAGAAGAAGGAGAAAATTTCATCTACGAGCATCAATAACTTTTACCCAAAAATTCTATGAACCTAAGTGATTGAAAGTGAGGTTTTTGGGTGTCGAGAACTTGTCGATCGATAGGGAGTTTAAGGGTGAGAGAAATGGATTTCTTATGTTCTTACCGATTGAATATTGGAGGTAAGATTCAACCTTGATATTCATATTCTCAAACAGTTTGAAAATTATATAACTTGCTCAATGATTATGTCCCTAAAGCGTTATCAATTTTGTTGTATGATCAAGTATTAAGATTTTAGGGTTTACAGAGAATTTGATTTCACCTCACCATCTATCGGTTCTAGACAGACAAAAATTTCAGTTCAATCAAGTGCTTACTTATGTGTCAAGTGCTTCCATGTATGCCACCTTTGATATATTTGTTGCAATGTTTTCACTTTCGATCACTACCTACGGGAAAGTTCTTGTTTTAGATGGTGTGATTCAAGTAACGAGAGAGAGATGAATGCGCCTACCAAGAAATGATTGCTCACCTTCCCCTTTGTTCCATTCCAAACCCTAAAAGGTCGCTCTTTCCTGCTAGACTTATATGAATGGTTGTCATTTGATGCCCTTATTAGAGAGGAGGTGGCTAGAGTGAAGACACACGATCCACTTTTTTTTTTTTTTTTTTTGATTTATCAATGTTTCTCCTGGACAAGCTGTTTTTGCTTCTTAAATAAAACATGTTTCTTCATAGGTATTAGTTATTGGAGGAGGAGATGGTGGTGTTCTGCGGGAAGTAGCTCGTCATTCTTCGTTGAACAAATAGACATATGTGAGATCGATGGGATGGTCGTTGAGGTTTCTAAGCAATTCTTCCCAGATCTGGCAGTTGGATATGAGGATCCTCGTGTAAACCTCCATGTTGGAGATGGTATGACCTTCTCTCCTGAAAAATTTCTAAAACTATTATGGGATTTCGGTTTTTGCCTTATGTTTTCCTCCCTGTTTGTAAACCTTTCCCGACTTTGCAGGAGTTGCATTTTTGAAGGCTATTCCTGAAGGTACCTATGATGCGGTCATAGTGGATTCTTCCGATCCCATAGGTAATTGATCTCGTGCGGGCTAATCGTACTTATATCCGACATTACTTTGTAACTTGCAAATCGGTCTTTTCTAATGATGGGCATGTTAAACTTACGTCGAGGTCCTGCTCAAGAGCTTTTTGAGAAGCCCTTCTTTGAATCGGTGGCAAAGGCTCTTCGACTGGAGGAGTTGTATGTACCCGACGAAAGCATATGGCTTCATATGCACATCATCGAAGATATTGTCTCAAACTGCGCCCAGATATTTAAAGGCTCGATTAACTATGCATGGACGACAGTACCCACCTATCCTAGGTTAGCATCACTCTATTATGGCAATTCGAGATCTTCTGAGGCATCGATTTTATGACTTCTTTTTGGGAAGAGTTAATTCCCACTTTCAAGAACTTTTTTTTGATACTTTTGTCTTCTCTTGTTGCAGTGGGGTGATCGGTTTCATGCTTTGTTCCACTTTGGTGGGCCATTTGTTGATTTTAGGAATCCAGGTGAACCCAATTGAGGATAAATATGATGAAAAGGCACCATTGAAATTTTATAACAAAGAGGTAATTCCTTCGCACACAAACGCACACTCTCTCGCTCGCCCTCATTGTTTCTCTACAAGTTTATTATGTTCTTACTTGGTATCGTTTATACGGATACATTAGGTTGCATTGTTTGCCTTCTTTCGCAAAGAAGGTGATTGATTCAAAATCCAAGTGAGGGAGCAAATAAATTCTACGGCACATGAGTTAATTCTTCTGATTTTCAAATTTCTTTATGCAATTGTTTTGGTTGGATCTCTAGCACTCAGATTATAGTATTTTAGTTAAACATGGTCAGGTGATCCTCTGTTCAAACTGATAGATGTCAGGTTAATTCGACACCTATTATGGAACCATTAAATTTGCAAAAATCTTAGGGTTTCTGTAGAATTGATTGAACCGATAGATTTTAGGGTTTTAGTAGAATTGATTGAACGCGAAATTCGCAGCAATACTTCAGATAATGAACTGTGTTAGGTGACATTTCGGCACGATTCTAAGGCACTTTAATCATCTAGACATAATTAGTAATTATTGTGATGATGTTAGTTAATTATTCTCTGAAACCTACTGTACGGTTGGGTAACTTTTGGGTAGTAGCGTTTTTATGCTATTAGAATGCTAGATATATGTTTTCTTTCTTGTGCGTGTACTCATTGGTGTTAACTTAGCTTGAGTTTATTGTGCGTGTACTCATTGGTGTTAACTTAACTTGAGTTTATCTTAGGATTTCTTCACTAAAATCTTGGGCTTAGTCAGAATTCATAGACACATGAAAAATTGATTAAAACAATCGAACTTATCGCATCTTTTTACAACATCTCGTAGATTCAAGTGAAAATCAAAACCAGTGAACTTATACTAGATTAGGAGTTCGATACAAGGAAAAGAAAGTGATAGTTATGAACTCGTGGGTCACTTAGTTCCATGGAGATTTGAGAGTAATTGGAAAGGGCTTTCTTGTTGTCTTGTTTGATTTGGGATTGAAGGTATGATTCAACTTCAATTGTTATTATCCCAACAATTTCATCTCGGTATTATGATTATTGATTGAATCCTCTACAAATAATTCTATCCTGTTTTTGGCAAACTTAGTATCAACATACCTGTTTTGGCAAACTGCATACATTGTTTCATGATAGGGCGGATCTATGCTAGGACTTAGAATTAGGTATCTTTGTGATCTTATAAGTCACATTAAATGATAGATTTCATAAGAAAATCATTTGAATTGAGACAAATCATATCATTTCAGAAATTTCTAATATTTTGTCCTGTAACATTTTGGCATGATATTTTGGTACTTTAGATGATGATCTGGATTATGGATTCCTTCACGAGATTTGGTACTTTAATGGACGATATTCGATTATCAGTTATCTTTTTGAACAAGAATTCCAACTTAAAGCATACAGGTGAAGGAAGCTTTGATTATTCGTAGTATGATATTGCATATTATGGTAATTTAATTAATATGCTATATCTTATGTGCTAACGAGGAAGTTGATGGAAGAGGGTGTTTATACATGTATCGGGCAACGCTATATCTTATTGTCTTAAGAAAAAGATTTTCATAGATGTTTATGACTATCCATCTGATGACTGAAAGGATTTACTTCTTCTACAACATGGAAGGATGCTCATCTTTATATTGAATCACTTGCTAAGGTTTTATTATCTCAATTGATCGACAAATGAGGTTTCAAATCTTGCTAGCTGAATCACCAAAGCTTCTTCTTTTTGTTTCTTACATCCTGTTTTTATGGAAGGTTAAAATATAAGTCTTCATTGTTGGACCAGACGCATCCAGGTTTTTTCCTTAGATCTTTTACATCTTTTTGTGAAGCATATAGCATGTTGCCACTTAACAGTGCGGTTGGTATAGAGAAACTTGGTTAAGGTTCGTTTAGGAAACATTGTCAATTTTTGTTGTTATGATTGGGATAGTTATAGTTAAGTCTTTGTGAAATAGATTGGGTGAACTTTTAGCTCTAATTTTTTTGCTCTCTGCTTTGTGCATTGGTATCTTTTCCTTTTAAGGGTTCTTGTATATTTGTCGAGAAGCAACCACTAATGTGTAGGTTGGATAGGTTTTGTCTATTTACGTAAGTCATGTCTTTTCGGGGATCCGGTCGCCCTTTACTAAATTGGGTCGAGTGAGATTCCCAAGTTAGGGACTTCTTAGTATCCCCCTAGTATTTCATACTTAATAAAAATTTTGATACTTGGAAGAATTTAAGTTCTTTTTGTATTAAGATATTTGAATGTGATAAGAATTGATTGAATGTGAGATGAATTTGATTGGAGAAAATATTGTTGATTGTGGAGGATGAAATGAAAGGTGTATGCGAGGTAGTTTTTGGAATTAGGCTTATTTCCTAGCGATCTTGACCAATTTTGACCTGGTCAAGGCTGACCATTGATAATTTTTTTTCAGTTACAAAAAGTTAAATATGACCTGAGTTGTTACAACATCCCTGTTGCAAAAAAATTAAATAACGACCTGAGCTGTTACCACGTGGCAAATTAAATAGCGGCTCAAGCCTCATATTACGAGGGCCGTTAAAAAAAATTGCAGTAACGGCCACAAAGCCGTTACAAAACAAATGTAACACCCACTTTTGCAACAGGCGAGGGCCGTTACAACCCGTTTTTGTAACGGCCTGGTTCTGTTTCTAATCCCAGAATTTGGTGTAGTGAAAGGAAGCTACCGGATCAAATTTTATATCTTGTGTTCGAGCAAGGAAAACCGATTACTTTGATAACTTGAGTTTGGGGGAATTAAGAAGACAAATTAGGGCAAAATCAAATCAACAAGATGAAGTACAAGGGGAGAGGAATGAAACTGAGATTGATGATGAAATTTCCGATTTGGTTTTGATGGTAGGGATGTTAATCTTAATGGATTGTAATATCGTTTCTTGGAATATAAGGGGCATTGGAGGAGAAGAAAAACTTCCAGCTGTGTTAAAAATTGTGAAAGAAGAGAAAGCTGGGATCCTAATGTTGCAAGAGACAAAATCTGAAGCAATCACTAATTCAATGATTCGTATGTTGTGGGGAAGAAGCAATGATTGCCGGATCGAACTTGCTTCTGTAGGTGCTTCTAAGGGTCTTTTAACCGTTTGGGATGAAGACAAAATTCAAGTTGAGGATCAACTGGTCCTGAATTATTCAATTTCTATCAACTGTGTTCTTATACAATCGGGGTTTCGCTGCACAATTACAAATGTTTATGGTCCGACTGGTGATGCTCCTCGAGAACCATTGTGGGAGGAACTAAACTATGTCAAAAATTATTGGAATGACCCAATTTGTTTTGGTGGGGATTTCAACTGCTTAAGATTCATCAATGAAAGAAGCAGGCCGGTGTCTTTGGATAATCACATGGAATTGTTTGATAGATTCATGAGAATTAATGAATTAGTAGATTTGCCTCTGCTAGGTGGTTGCTATACATGGTCAAATATGCAATTCGATCCGATTCTTTCAAAATTAGATAGGTTTGTGATCAGTGGAGATTGGAAGACAATTTTCCACATGCTACTCAACATCTACTTCATCGAGATACTTGACCATCATCCAATCGGTCTAAGAAGCGAAGGTATTAATTTTGGTCCTTTTCCTTTCCTAGGTTTGAGAATTTCTTGCTTTATGATGAAGATTTCCTGCCTAAGATGAATGAATGGTGGAACAATATGCATTTTACGGGAAGACCAAGTTTTATTTTGCAAAAAAATTACAAGCCTTAAAACCCTTGATCAAACTCCGGAGTAAGGACAAGTTCTTCCATTTTGAGGAAAGAATTCGGGTTCTTAGTGAGACCATTGCGGTGATGGATAGAAGAGAAGGCAAGGAAACTATCTAAATACTGGATGAGTTTACTCACAGGTTGCAACCGGAGAAAACCCGAACAAGCTCAATATTGATTTACTTCACAAATGGAAAACCGGGGCAAAAATTGAATGGTTACGTGATGGTGAAAGGAATACTAAATTTTACCATAAAGTGGCAAATGACAAGAGAAGGAAAAAATCAATTTGTAAGCTCCCCCGGTTGGGGAAGAGGAAATCACTTGTCCGAGATCGGATTAAGGGCGAGATTGTTGATTTTTACACTAGATTGTATGAAGAGAATAACGAGGTCAGGCCAGCACTTGGGGAACGCATTTTGAAAGAATTGGGGAGTGGGAGAAAAGCTGGGCTGGAACGGCATATAGATAGAGAAGAAATTCGTGAAGTCATCAATGATTCCAAAAACGATAAGTCACCGATAGGATGGTTTCCCCAGTGAATTCTTTAAAATCTGCCGGGAAATAATAGAAGTTGATCGATGAAGGTTGTTCAAGAATTCAATGAAGAAGGGAATTTGATTGGCGTCTAAAGTGTACTTTTATTTCCCTTATTCCGAAGAAGTCCGAAGCAACACGGTTGAAGGACTTAGTCCCATAAGTCCGGTTAACGGTGTTTACAAGCTTATTTCGAAAGTCTTGCGAATAGGTTAAAGAAGGTGTTACCACAAGTGATTTCAAGCCAACAAGGTGCCTACATTGCCGATAGACAAATCTTAGATGGGATACTCATCGTTGCAGAATGTATCGACTCGAGACCGCAAGCAAAAAACCAGGCATTGTTTGTAAGATTGACATGGAAAAAGCTTACGATCACGTCAACTGGAAAATAATTGAAAAAATCGGTAGGAAAATGGGTTTGGTGGAAATGGATCGAGGTGGATCAAAAGTTGCTACGAGAGATACTAGATTCTCGTTTTAATCAACGGGGCAGCAACAGGATTCTTTAAGGGTTCTCGTGGACTACGGTAAGGGGACCCATTGTCGCCGTTTCTTTTTCTCGTGGTGGCCGAGGTGTTCAATAGCCTCATGAAGAAAGCCCAGCAATACAATCTAATCAACGGTTTCTCGACTAAAGAAAATGGAACACAGATAACACACTTACAATTTGCGGACGACACCATCTGTTTCCTTGATGCATGCCCCAATCAAATGCAAGAGTTAAAGGCGTGATTTCCACACTTCACCAAATAACGGGCTCAAAATAAATTTGGATAAATCTGTGGTGATGGGAGTGGCAGATGAGGAGAATATTAGTGACCTTTGTGCAAGCATATTGGGTTGTGAGAAAGGGCAGCTACCACTTACTTACCTTGGGGTTCCAATTGGAGCCACAACCAGAAGCAAAGAGTTATGGGATCCGATCATTGATAAATTGAAGAAAAGGCTATCTCCATGGAAAAGAAAGTATCTATCTAAGGGTGGTCGATTGGTGCTCGTGAAGCATGTTTTAAGCTCGCTTCCGATTTACTATATGTCTATGTTCTCAATTCCTGCATCGGTGGCGGCTACCATTGAACGAATTTTGAGGAACTTCCTATGGGGTGATAGTGAAAATGTAAAGAAAGTGCATTGGGTTAAATGGAAAAAGGTGCTCAAATCAAAAAAGAAGGGAGGGTTAGGACTGAAATGTTTGAGAACAATGAATGATGCTCTTTTAACCAAATGGTTGTGGCGTTTTGGCGAGGAAAAAAGGGCCTTATGGAGGCAAATCATCCTCGAAAAATTTGAAGGGAATTCAGAGACGTGGGTACCAAATGAAACAAGGAAAAACCATGGTTGCGGGGTGTGGAAAGGGATTCTGAGAAGACTCCCTCTTCTTAAACATGGAATGAAAATTACTACTTCTTGTGGGGATAAAAGCTTATTTTGGGATGATAAATGGAAAATTGACAAGCCACTTAAAGAAAGGTTTCCAAAAATCTGGAAAGTAACCAAGAAAAAAGGGTGCTTGTTGTCAAAGAAATGGTGAATACAAGTGATGTCAACCATAAGGCATGGGATATGGGTTTCAAAAGAAGGCTGAAAGAAGATGAAATTGCAGAAATATCGCAACTCTTGAATCTAATTGGTGAGCCAAATGAATTAGGAAGTGAAGAAGACAAGCGAGAGTGGAAAAACGGCAGCACAAGCAACACCAAATTCTCTGTTGCAGCAGCATACGAGGCTTTTCATGACAGTGGTGATGAAACAAGTAATACGAATACCTTCCATCACAAGTATGTATGGAACAAAACTATTCCCACCAAAATTTCTCTTATAGTATGGGCAGCTGCGATTAATAGTCTTCCTACTATAGAAAATCTGAAAAGAAGAGGAATGGAAATTGAGAATGGTAGATGCAGGTTTTGTGACAACATCGAGGATGAGTCAGCTAACCATCTTTTTATTAGTTGCAAGGTTGCAGCTGATTTATGGCAGCATTTTTTAGGTTTGCTTGATTCAACATGGTCTCCCTCCCAATTCGATAATACAAGTTAAACGACATTTGAAGCTCAAATTTAGTTTAAAACCGTCGATCTTCATCAAGTATTGCCTGCCATTTGCGATATGGTCTGTTCTTTGGGCAGAAAGGAACAATAGGGTGTTTAGGACAGAATCAATCACTTATGAGAAGTTGCTCATTAACATTAAAGCAACTCTATACAACTGGGCTTCCATGTATAAAGAACTTAGAATCTTTACTTTTGATGACTTCATGTGTAGATGGGAAAAATTTAAAGACAACATGTAATCCCGTCGCTCAACTATTGTTAACTCTTATACTTTGTAGTTTTCTTGTGCTTTCTCAGCACTCTTGGAATGAATTTTGCTGTTTCGAAAAAAACAAACTTTAAGTTTCAGCATCTCTTCTAATCTCAGATTTTGCAAGTTCCAAATCTGAAACTCTCTCTGACCTTAGGTAAGATTTGACCAATGGACACAAATCAAAATCAATGACAATGCAACGAGACATCCCAAGGTGTGATCTTCAGGTAAAGGTTTGTTTGGTTATAAATTTCTTCCAGCTTGCCAAACCATCAATCAGTACCTTCCATTATCAGAATCCATGAAGGTCAAGAACTGGTGGACTACAAACTAAATATTTATGATAACGAATAAGGTCTACAATGAAAATGTAAGATCTGAACTGATCTTTCTATGTTCAACATAAGAGAAAGTTATAGGTACATACAACACTACCAGAATCAGAAATGAAAGCACCCTGAAATTTTTCCTAATTAAAACCAATTTGGAAACTGTGAGAAACTCAAAAAATCTCTAATTCAATGATTACCAATATAACAGGTGCATGTCACTGCAGGCGCAAACCAATTCCAGTTGTAAGATCAGTACTCCATTCTCCCAACTGAATCTAGTTCTTTATTCTAGTTCTCCATTCAAAGATAGTCTGGATGTAGAAGAAGACGCTACCTGGTGATAGCTCCACCAATCTATTTCTCTATTTTGTTTCCCCATCCAAAGAGAATCTGGAAATAAATATAACACGATCCTGCTTACCTGAAAAAAGACTCCAATGAGCGGGTGACACTGCCCAACATGTGCTAGAAAGCCGGACAACCAACAATTTAGATTTGAGAGGATAAATCATTATGACATCAATTTCAAAGATCCGTGTCTTCTCTCTTCTCTTTGATCTCCACCATGCTATGTGTAATGGTTCTTCTTCCCCCATTTTGATTTTGAAAACCGCAAGAAGAACCCCCGCAACTGGTTTTTCCGCCTCACTAACACAGCCGTTAGCCTCCACTCTCACTCAATATCTACCAAAAATATTAGGGATTTGGTTCACTTATAAAGGAAGGGTTTGACTTACTAGAATACCCCTTATCCAAACCAGATATTTCGGTAGTAGCCCAGTCACTGAGCAAGCACTTTTTCTGGAGACTATCTTGATAATAACTTTCTGGAGGGGAGCTTTTCATTAAATTACTTGATTCACTGCTAGAAGACCTGCCATTTGAGTTTCTAGCAATAATTCCAACTGCAGAATTTAAGCTTGCGGCACCGCAGTAATTAGTGTATAGGGTTGAAGCCTCATAGAGGACTTTTACTGATGCAAGGAGCCTTTTCTTCAAATATCATTTTGCACCATAAGATACAAGCAAACGAGGCAAAAGAATTGCCCCATCTTTAATATTTAAGAAGCTGACTTGGAGGTCTTGTATGGATAAATCTGGCTGACCTCTACTTTAAGAGAAAGGTGAGAAGCAAATAGTAGACCTTGAGTGATATGAGGCTGCAGAAAGAGATGATTTATAGTTAGGTTTGCGAGCACACCCAGATCATTGTTAAGCATTCTCCATATGGAATTTTAGACTTTAGAGTGCATAGTTTTCAGAAACATTATTCACAGTTAGGTTGGAGTTTTCAGTTTGTTAAACTTTTGACAGGAAAAATCAATACGAGAAAATTGTGGTTGCTGATGGTTCTTTGAAACAATCGGCCACAATGATTTTGTGTTGTGTTGATGTATGTTGTTTCAATAAACATTTTAATGTTTATTGAAACTTAAACAAGGCAAGCTTACATTAACAACATGAAAAAGCATACATTTTAGGATAAATACACCTTGGACGCATATGCTCAAAGTAACATAAATCTGAATTCATACACCTCGAGGCATATGCTCAGAATAGCATACATTTTAGGATGCAATCGTAACTGAACAAGCCACAATTAACAACATGAAAAAGTCATACATGAAGATTACTATTTAAACATGCATTCCACATACAAACTGAAAGGACTAATGATAGTAGATCTTCATCTTCGAGTGTAGTAGTCTTTCCAGGATTGTTAAAGAGAGTAGAGAGGCAACTGACCAGTTTGAGTTACAACACTAAGAGCTTGACTGACTGACTAGTAAATCCATATTGGCTCAACATTTTGCATCTCTTAAAGAATTTCCAGCTACCTGCAATTTGGTAATTGATAATGAAGAAACTTATTGAATAATGAACTGCAGGGTTGCAATTTGGTAATCTCCAACTGAGCTATTTCCCTATTCTGTTTCTCCAGAGTCCGTAGAGGAAGATGAAGATACACCTGGTGATACCTTCTCAACCAGTCTATCTCTGATGCGTTTCTCCAACCAAAGGAGAATTTGCACAAAGACCCGGTGAAGTATGAGATAAACCCTGCACAGAAAAACCAAAAAAACAAGAATGTCAAAATTGTGGGCCAAAAAAATTATCAAACATCACCATTATTGTGCAGATCTTACCTGACAAAGATCGCCGAGATCGGGTGCTACTGCGCAATACCTGGTTCCGAAGGCTAAAAACAACTTGGTTTCAGAGGATAAGTCATTATCCAGCATATATTATACGGTCCAAAAGATGTTACTGAGTTCCATTATGCATTGAAACTACCAACATATATTGTCATCATCTTACTGTCACCCAAAAAAAAGAACTTCACAAAAGGATAGAGATTCAGCTGTTTCATTTCTTGCACCTTCCAGCAAGTTTTTCATGCTCCAGAGATGTTGCCTGCCAAATCCAACATTAACAATTCCGAACGCGTTAGTATGGAGAGGCAAAAATGAGTAACGCTGCAAACGTACAAGCAAAACATTGGTGTTTACAGGATGATTTTTGCTTGTAATAATGCCTGGTGGCTCTCGATCTTAATTTTCTTAGTTCTAACGTCAGAGCTGCACATTTGAGAAACTCAATAGACAGCCTTCATTTTGTTAAAGAGTCGGAACATATGATGCCAGATTTGGCAAGTACATTACTTTCTGGTCTCACAAACCATGAAAAACATTAACATTCTAATCCTTGAGATTGTTATAAAACCGAACTGGCAAGCAAAATGTTTTAGTACAAAACGGATAGCTCAAGCAAAAAAAGACAAGGTATAACAATAACATGGCAAGTAATATGTTCATCGGAATTTTCACATAGTGGAAAAAGACAAGAATTACATTTTTGAAAAGGTAAATGACGTACACTATTAATATTGAAGCTCAAAGAGCAATTACATTTCATGATCCAATATATCAACCCACAGGAAAACAAACGCCTTAAGAGACGACGCAAGTGACACCGCACTAATGACCAATGAACCGTCACACCCCTAGTGAAAATACCAACTTATTAGTTTGTTGTTTACGTGAACCTGTCACACTTTGTTCTCATTTTTAATGGTGCAAATTTTGTATGTACTAGAAATGAAATGAATTATTAATTAGTGTGGGAAAATGATAAAGAAGCCTCCAGAGTCTAGAGTATACTGTTTGCATTATAAATGATTGAACCAACCCTCACCTTGTTTTCATACTTCAGTTGGCAGGCCAGTAAGACATTTTAAAAGCGAAAACTTAAAATTCTGAACACACCGTCTAGCAATTATATTCCATTACGAGTTAATGTTGGTTCTCATTTTGGTCGGAGAACGCTAAGAAAGAAAATATTAAGAATTAAGATGTTCAGGGAAATTGAATTTAGTTTGCAGGCAACGACGGTTTAGGTAGGAAAATTCACCTCGGGTTTATTTCTCTAGCTTTGTATCATGGTATTCATGGCTGGTGCACGGGTGACTACAACAACTCAGCCATTGGTTCATATTCCAGATAGGTATTCAGTTTGCTACTACAAGCAGGGCTCCATCAAGTCAAATCGGAACCAAGTTTAAAGAAAATGAGGGCTAGATATTGACCCTGGTATAGGCCTCCAATTAAATTTTGATACATGATTAGAATGGTTAATTATATTCCTTGACGGAATATGAGATACGTTTCCCAGAATTGTAACCAATGGTTAAACAAATTAAATAAATAAAACACTTGAACAAATTAAATAAATGAAACACTGGTTACCCTCATAAAAAGGAAAGAAATAGCAAACTATAAAATTTGGTCTGTTTGGGAAGGTAATTGATTCGACCGATTCAACTCACCCAATTCGATTGAGATTCTGAAAAGCAAAATTTCGGATCTTTAAAACAAACAGAAACAAACATGGTTTTTTTTTCTTAATTATTTTATTAAAAAGCACTAGGGTTTTACATTACATCAATGATACAGTTAAAAGAAATGATCCTATGGCCATCCGTAGTGACATGAATAAAACAAACTCCAGAACTCATTAAAACTAAATGCCCGAGAGAAAAAAAGAACGTGAAGATGACAATGAAAACATACTCTAGTAGGAGAAATCAAGAACGACAATTGTGGAAATCTACATACTAAAAAATCTACTCCTGCTCTCAAAAATCATTTGATTGTTTAATTGCCACTTATGCAACAAATTGCAGCTGAAACCAAGTTCTATTTCCATAACTATTGTACATCATTGCACATGCATACTCAGGCCAATAGCATTATCTGACACACAACAACATGCAGCAAGAAACACAGGTACTTGAAGAACCATTGATTGTTACTTGAACTGAATTGAAAAGAAGTAACAGAAGGAAGCATGGGTACTTAAGGATGGGCTAGATGCAGCTTCAATTTAAAGACTGCAACAAAAGCGTATGTTGCAGCTCAGGGGAGAGAAATGCAAATACAGGAACATGTAAAAACTGAAGGCAGAGCACAAACCACAAATCTTAGATTTTGCAATTTCCAAATCTGAAACTCTCTTTGACCTTAGGTAAGATTTGACCAATGGACATAAATCAAAATCAATAACAATGACGTGAAGGCTGGAAAACACTGGTGGCAGTGGGAACGACCGCAAAGAGCTCAAATGGTAAACTTATCTCTAGTTTTTGTAGTAAAGTAGGTGTGTTGACTTTGGGAGGCGTCAAGGTTCATGTTCTGGAGCCTCAATGTTTGAGTTTCCAGGTAGATAGGTAGGAGTGACTTCTATAGGAAACAGAAACAAAACTGATTCAACAACACAAAAATGAGAACAAAGATTTGTAGGAGTGACTTCAAAGATTTGTGTCTTCTCTCTTCTTTTTGATCTCCACCAAGCTATGTGTAATGGTTCACCAGAACTAATTTTATCATAAACCCCCATCTGATCTGATTATGGAACCGACAAGAAGAACCGCAGTTACTTGTTTTTCCACCTCCCTCACTCACACAGCCAGCCTCCACTCTCACTCCTACAAAAAAATATTAGGTCTTGCTTCATTTATAAGGGAAATGTGTGATTTTACTAGAACACCCTGTATCTAATTCCATATTCCCATTGGATATTTCGGTAGCAGCAGAGTCGGTGAGCAAGCACTGTTATTATAACAATCTTGAGACTATCTGATTTGTATTAATCTACTCAACAGCAGAAGTATATGCCGCACTATTCTCACTGATAGCTTTATGAGATCTCCCAAACCGTCGGCAGAAGTAGCAGATGGACACGTCAAAAGAACTATCTATTCAGCCAAAGCGGCCTGGATACGAAGAGGAGGAGAAAGCAACCATGTTTTATTACAATGGTTGATCCTAGCATAGCTAGCAAGATTACGGGCAACTGTGTTCTCCCTTTTATGTTGATGTAGCTGAACTGAATCGATGCGAACTGTCTGGCGAGCCTAAGATTTTCGAATATGATAGGCTTGATTTTCCAATGAGGGGATGGGTTGGCGGAGTTGATCAGGTTCACCATTAACTGCGAATCCCCTTTGACGCCAATCTTCTTTGCAAAATTCATGGCCTGCACAAAACCTTGAGAATAGCTCAAAGAAGGAAGAGCTAAGAGCTTTCCATGAAATAACTGAATTCATAATCAAAATTCATGGTCTTTAGTACTAGCATCTACAATTATCTTAATTGTACGACTGCGGGAAGAGACCAGCTTTCCATGAAAAAGCCATACATGAAGATTATTAATTAAACAGTTCTAGAGAGAAAGCAAAAGAAAATAACATTGACAAGGGATGAAGGCTTTTCCACCATTTTACTTATCCATGGGCAAGAAGCATCGCTACACATGTTGAAGCTGCAGTAGTATACATTGCATCTCTTCTGAGATGCATCTCAGAATTAACGCAAAGATAGAGCAACGCAACCCATATATCAAAACCAAAAATCACTAACAAATTTCACTCGCATTTTCTAGTTCAACCAACCAATAAACACCAACACACTCCCACACAACTACGTAAGCAAGCAAGTATTGTGTCTGTAAGTGTAAATATGAATTGATTGTCGGAAACAGGACTAATTAATATGAACTTTTTCGACATCATAAAGTTGTTTCCGCAGATATTTGCCCATCATTTTGTTCGTGAATTAGTTCTGTTTTCAAAGTAATTCCTACTAACATGACAGTATAGAGATTAGTATGGCCAGGCCAATGTTTTTAACTGAGTTTACAGGCATATATGTTCTTACGTTGTTTGGTAAGAGTGTTGTTGATTCTAAGATGTATCTGTAGAAGGGATATTGTGTATACTGCTGCAGATCTTGTCCAAGTTCCCATGCCTTTTGCCTATCCCATGGTTGAGTAAAATGGTAGAAACCTTGATCCTTGCTCATGTATCTGTGGAAGGGATATTGTTTATAAACACGTTGCGAGAGATGCCCTAGATTTGTTCTCAGAAATGGAAATTTACTGTTTAAAGCCAAATGCTGTCACCATATTTTCTTTATTGTCGGCTTGTAGCCATGGTGGGTTGGCGGAAGAAGGGAAATCTTTGTTTGATAGGTTGATCAGTGATCACGTATTCAAACCCAACTCAGTGCATTATTCATTCATGGTAGACATGTTATGAAGGGAAGGAATTGTAGAGAGTGCAATGTACATGATAAAGAAAATGCCCCAAAGATTCAAAGATGGAGCGAGTATTTGGGATGCATTATTGACTGCTTTCAGGAATTCCAGTAACAGCAAGGTTGGTAAAAGCATAGTTGTACGAGGATGAAAGAAGAAGAAATGATGTGTTTACTTGAACACTTGTCAAATCCCAAAGAGATCGATATATTCTTCATCATTGCCTTGTGTCTTGGGCCAAGGCCCATCAAGTTCATGGCACTGGCACTGTCCAGCGGTTTTGATAGTAGCATGTATCAGATTATAATGAGGACTGGTAGGATCGTACGTAAATGAGCCAGCTAAAATACTATAACGTGATTTTGTACTTGCCTACTTTGAATAGAAGAACAAAAATTGGACGTTGAGCGTGTGAGAATCTCTACTCGTCCATACTTGGTTGTCTACCATGTGCAACACGGTTCTCTATCATTTCTACCCAGTGCCAACTATTTTGGCCACACTTTATACTCTCCTCTGAAGAAAAGAATCTAGCTCCACATGAGATACACTTACTCATGTGAAAAGAGGAAAAAGATCAAGTTCGCTGCAAATATACAATACCAACACTCACTACGCAAGTTCTGGTTTTCTTCCACCACAAAGGTTTGGATGGACAAATCCAACATTCTTCCAGCGGAGATTATAACAGATATTCTCACGCTTCTACCCGTTGAATCAGTTAGAAACAGTAGCAATTCCACCACTGGCCCGTTGAATCAGTTAATTAGCAATGCCACCACTGGCCTAGTATGGAAGGTCTAGAGAAGCACGCAGTTACATCCTTTCTCTGAATAGATGGAACTCACTGGGTACTGAAGACTAAAAGGTAAGCTCACTGGGCAGTAGTCTCGACATCTCAAATATGATGTTGAATTGGCAGCTTCAATGCCGTTAACTAAATTGCATCACCAGCTAACAGAAACTCCTACTCTTTCCAAACATTTGGAAATTTTACACTGTTTCGCTATTTCAACCAGACATTGATGATTATGTCCTTCTTCTTTCACATTGCTTTATAACCCTCCTCTATACCTGTGTCTCTGTTGTGCGTATAGTGCATGAGGAAATAACTTAACGATATATCTAATCCTATCTAATCTAAGGTAAAGCAATTCTTGTGAAGTTGTAATCATTTGTCTTACACAGAGTATATATTCCTGGTAAGCAGAACCGAAAGTCCTACTACATAAAGTACTATGCAATGCATTCTGCACTACTATCTATACACATATAACTTATAAGAGTCACAGTTTCTCAAATTAGTTGGATAGAGTCAGGGCTTAGACGGATTGAGAGAGACAACAAATAAAAACTGGGTATGAAAACAAAATGCTAGAATGCGCATTCAGAATAAGTCAATGTTATTTTTGAAAAATTGCAAAAAATGTTGCAGAGCCTATACTGACTGTTTCTGTGCTCCAATACTCATGCTTACAACAATCTTGTACAGGCATGCATATCATATCGAAAAGATACAGACTAATGAACCTCAACATACCTAAGTTCATTTGTTGCCAGAAATCAGAATTGCCTCCAAAGTTAGCAAAATTCTCTTTCTAATTTGTCCATGGAAATATCTGGTATCATGAACAACTTTACCCAACAAAAGCTACCCTTGTATTTGCAGCAATATGAGCATTTGCGGTTCAAAGACCAAAACACCAAGGGCAACAAACATGGATGCTTAGAGAGGATCTACAGCAGTATACAGGCATGCATATCATATCATAGATTCTATCAACTATCAAGCACTAAAATCTGTATTTAATGTAAGTATCATCAAACACTAACAACATTTATAGACGAGGTAAATCTAAATACTTGTAATAGCCAATGTAAATCTTTCACTAACAACTGAAAAGTAAGCTCTGAACTAATCTTCCTATGTTTATAAGAGTAAGTTACAATTACATACAACAATACCCAAATCATCCATGCAGACACCCTGAAAAATCGTTTCCTAACTAAAAACTTACAAAATCTCTAATTCAATGAGGCACAACACAATACATATAAGTAACCAAATGAAACTATTCAGAGACCAAAGAACAAGTCACAGATCCACTTAAATTAATCTAAAATTTACATATACACAAAAAGGAGGATCTTTAAGAAAAATTAGCAGAAGACTTAGACTTAGCCAGATAAGATGGATTAACTAATACAAAAATTAGATTCTGAAAAAATAAATATTATGCCATTGGAAAACTTATATTGTAAAAGAGTCTTGGTACAACACCAAAGCCTCACAAACAAGCACAAGCTGATTCCACGGATAATCTAGAAACGAATTTTAGAACTCACAGGTTTACAACATTAAATCATGGTTTTCTGAGAGGAAAAGTCATTGTGAGGGCCATGAATTTGATGTTTCTGTTTCTGGATCATGATGATGAAGAAGAAACAACATGAGAGAGATTCTAGAGTTAGGGTTTGGTTTAGGAGGCGGAAAAAAATTGTGGACAACTAGCTCCACTTATAAGGCTTAGAGATCTAGCCTGTAAAGTTCAGGGCAAAATCTCACACTTGTTTATCGACTGACCGCATGTGCACAACAGCCGTTTCCTTCCCGATGGAAGCCTTTTCTTTTCCTCCCTTATAACTTGTTACTTGTTTGGCAACATTTGGCAACATATTAGAGTATATCTTTCTTTTTGGCAACATATTAGAGTATATTTTTCTTTATAATAAGAGACCCCAAAAAGGCCACATGCGCCCTCACAATCGTTCTAATAGCTGGTGATGCCATGTCACCAACCATTTCCATGTCATCGCCATGTATTTTGCCAACTCAGCCAAAGCCAAGAGCTATGAAGCTTATCGGTACCGACACAATTTATAGGAATACCAATGTCATGAAACATCACGAATTCTCCAAAGAACACATCCCATACTAGGTATTACAGAATTGTCAAGGAGAAATCTTTTTAAGGCATACGTGTTAGGAACCAACCGCAGACCAAAATCACCATTCTTTAGAGTTCACTTTTAAGCGAAACAAAAAAACAATGTGTCATCGGCATCACCACTTCACAACCCTTTTAAAAACTTTTGAACCTTTACATGATTTTTGAAACTCAACGGACAAACTATGTAATTAGTGTCTTTTCAAAAAAGTTTTGAACCTTTACCTGATTTTTTGAAACTTAACGACAAAACTATGTAATTAGTGTCTTTTCAAAGTTGATGACTTTTCGCATGTTACACGGGTGCTTCTCTATAAAACAACGTCCTTTAGTAGTTCTATGAAAATAAAATTATTGTGACACTTGGAATTATTCTCATTTTTACACGATTTTGTAAAAGACGTTTTCCTTCATTGCTAACACCAAAAGATGTAAAACTCCACCGAAAGAAATCAGCTACAGCCCTTACATGTAATGTAGCTGGTATAAGAGACAGATAAATGAATGGGTGTTAAGATGATCATGTCTCCTCAAAAATGGCTTTCCGTATTAAGATGTTTGTGTACACATGTAAAACTTTAAAATTCTAAATCCGAAACACTTCAGTATATCTGCGTCACTCTTGAAAAGAACATCCATGCATACAATACGAACACAAAAGACTATATATACACATTAGGTTTGATGAAATTATACTGACACAAACATCTAGCTTGTTACTACAAATTTGGCAGATATTACCCATGACTTTTAAAGAAACAAGGAAATGACTTTTGACACATCGACAAATATATCAAACCTGTGGAGTTATTCCCGAATCTTCAACCTATACGAGTAACTTGTTGGAGCATCACCAAGGAAAGGAAAATATTCTCCCACCATCATATTCCTGAAAAATATAAATATCCGGGTCTGTCTTCTGTCTTCTCATTGAGAGGATAAGTCATTATGACAACAATTTCAAAGATCCGTGTCTTCTGTCTTCTCTTTGATCTCCACCAAGCTATGTGTAACGGCTCACCAAAACTACTTTTATCATAAGCCCCCATCTGATCTGATTTTGGAACCGGCAAGAAGAACTACTCCGGCTACTGGTATGCCGCCTCACTCACTCACACACACTTAGTTTTGAATTGCCCAGATACAACTTAGTTTTGAGAGAACAATTCAAACATCTTCTTTAATCTCCATGAGGCTAGGGTATCTTTGAACCAAAACTTTAACCATGACACATCTGATCTGGGAAACGAATAGCTCTCGTTACTTGTTTTTTCCCATGGCGGCAGCCTTGCTCAACACAATAGTCTCCACTCTAACTTTACCGAATGTATAGGGTTTAGTTCCATTTATACTAGAGTTTCTTTAATTTACTAGAATGCCCTTCTACTGTTTCCAAACGCACTTCAACTTTTTCCAGTGACGAGTATATGAGAATTAGAGGATTTCGGTAAAAAAAAAAAATTTTAAGCCAAGAATTCAATGTCAATCCACCATTGGGAACAAGCACTGTCTTGGAATTTTTCAATAGTTGCTAGATTTATGGACAAGTAAGTGTTGTGATACCGCATGCTTCAAAAAAAAGAAAAAAAAAAAAAAAGTGTTGTGATAACATAATGATACAAATAATTTCTTTAGGAAGGGCTCTTTTCCAAAGTTTAGAATTCGGATATGACAACTTCAATATGCATTTTTGTTTCAATCTTGGTATAGGGGCGGCAAGTTCTAGTAGAGGGGCGGCAAACTAATAAGACAAAAGGGTCATTACAAGGTAATTCAAGTGCCCCTTATCAAAAAAAATCGGGAAATGACTAATTAACCCTTATTGTTGATAATCAAGATTAGTAATGATAATCAAGATTAGTGTTGATAATTAATTTTCACTTATTATAACTCTAAAAATCTGATTTTAGAGTTATAAAAAAAAAAATTAGAGGAGAAGAAAAAAAAAACTTTTGTGATATTTGTGAAACCCTAGAGATGCAGAGGAATTATGTCCACAATCAAATAGAAGTAACCAAATGGAAGTATTCAGAGACCCAAGAACAATCCACATATGCAAATAACAATTTAAATTAATCTGAAATTTACATATAAAAAGAATAAGTAGCAGAAGACTAGCAAGCTAAGATGGATTGAGTAATATAAACTCAGATTTATGCCACAGGAAACATTTTATGCTGAAAAAGCCTGTCTTGAACCAACTGAAGAGTCTTGGTACAACACCAAAGCCTCACAAACAAGGACAAGCTGATTCCACGGATCATCTAGAAAAGAATTTTAAAAGCACACAGGTTTCTGACAAATCATGGTTTTTTGAGATGAAAAGTCATTGTGAGGGTCATGAATTTGATGTTTCTATTTCTGGAACATGATGAAGAAGAAGAAAGAACACGAGAGAGATTCTAGGGTTAGGGTTTGGTTTAGGAGGCGGCGGAAAAGAATTGTGGACAACTAGCTCCACTTATAAGGCTTAGAGTGTTGTTTAGGGCAAAATTGTCATCGTTGATCTGCTTTGATCTAACGGCTCACACTTTCTGAATAGGGCGCATTTGCACAAGAGCCATTGCGAGAAGCAAGTTTTTTTGTTCCACTAAAAAGATTTTTTTGGCTTTTTAAAAATTATTACGAAGCTTATTTCCTAAACTAACTTTTGTCATTTTGAGTTAAGTAGAAAAGTTGTTTCCAATGTGGTACCCAAACACCTTCTTGGTGTAATAATAAGGAATGAATTGTGCACAATGCATTTGATATTGCTGCACTTTGTAGTTTTGATCTTGGCAATATTGCCATCAGAGCTTTCGTAGTGTTTAGTACTAGCATCTACATTTATCTCAATTGTACCAACTGCATGAAGAGACCAGCTTGCAGTGATGTTGGGATCTGTTGTTGCTTACCGAGTATAAACATTTTTAATACTTATTGTACATTTCACAAACAAACTGAAACGACTAAGATATTTGGTCCCTCCACCTATATATGTGGTACGGAGGGAGTATATAAATAGAAATTGATAAATAAACTGAATTGAAAAGAACAATAAGAAGCATGGCTAGAGGCAGCTTCAATTTAAGACTGCATTGCAACAAAAGCCTACATTGCAGCTCAAAGGAAGGAAATGCAAATACGGGAACATGTAAAAACTAAAGGCAGAGCACAAACCACATACCTTTAACTATAAAATTAAATAGATCACTAAATTGGCAGCTCTAAGTTACCAGGCAGGTAAATAGGAATGACTTTCCAAGTGGAACAAATGCAGCAACAAGAAAGCAAGGAGATATGGGTTCAAGTGTTAACAGCTTCATAATATAGATTTAATATTTACAACATAAAAAAACTAGTCTGCAGTCTGCACCAACGTAACTCTTATTGACGAGCATTATCACTAGAGAGGTTCTATTTGAGCAACAGCAAAAAGTTTAACATATCTGTAGTCACCAAGACATTGACAAGGTATTGAGGCACTCCACCATTTCCCTGAGCCATTCATTGTATTACTCAGAGATGAGCTGCAACAATGTGTACACTCACTACAAGAAAACATGTCATCAGCGACGAGATTTCGAGCGACGCATGAGATTTTGTCGCTATATATAATAAACAGCGACCATTAAAATTATGGTCGCCAAATAATAGTTTCAGCGACGTGGTTGAAAAATCGTAGCTAAGATGGTCGCTAAATCATATAAATAGCGACATAATTTAAGGTTGTAGCTAAATAATATAAACAACGACCTAAACTAATATTATCGCTAAAATAGTGTTTTAGCGACAACATTATTGGTCGGTGAAAGACAATTTTAGGGACGTACTTCATTTTTGTGGCGGAATAGACTGCATTTCGTTAGATTTATGTCAATCAACAAATAATCAGCACATAATACAACAAATTATTGCTGATCTTATTCGCTTGGTATTCTTGCAACGTTTGGGTATATTATTCATATGTAAAGACTGAAATGTCGTAGTTATAGTTTGTGAGCCGAGAAAGATGAGACATGAGACTGCTAAAAATTGTTCGTTTCGTACGACAAAGAATCTTCACTCTAAGCTATTAGCTTTGACTGGTGGCTGTAACTATTATTTAGTAATCTTGGATGTTGTCTGGACCAATTTGGGTTTAGTCTGCAGCCAGGGAACAACGAGTCGTTGGTAAGTGGACCTGTTAAGGTTTGGGTTTTGTTTTTTCTGCCGAATTACAAGGCCTAGTTATCATAACTTACCATACCACGATCCGGACTGGAAAGGAGAAGTTAAGCCGAAGTAGGAAACCTCCCTCTCTCCTTTTCATTACCTCACTTACCCAAATTCCCCCCTCTACGAACTTCTCCCTCTACTCTGGTCTTTTTTACTTTCTTTCTTTGATTAGCGAAAATCTTTAGTTTAGGGTTTTGATTTACATACAAGGCAGAAAAGTTAGGGTTGATAATTTGATCACTTAAATCTAGGATCAAAAATCAGTTCGTCTGATTTTGATTTTCTAAGGTTAGGGTTTTTAGTAGTATCGGCAAGATATCAATATGGCTTCTGATGTATTTTTTTTTCCAACTGGGAGACAATAAAACGATACAGAGAAGACGGAAACGAGAGGGGATAACAGTGAAAGATGGCAATCTCGTTTTCATCGTAAGACAATTGACAGTCACGGATGAGGGGTTTGATTTGTATTTATTTTTTAGAATATGGATCTTTATTCGGGTAAGTCGACGGTCTATGTAATTTTGTTCTCATCTGATTATGTTAGTTTGGGGGTAAGTTAATCCCTAAATCTTAAAGCAATTTTTGATTTATCTGATAATCATGATGACGGAGTTTAAAAATTCTCTTAGAAATATAAAAATTTAATTTTACAAATTATAGTTTCTTGAATGCCTAATTTTTTTTTGTTCACATGAGCCATGAGGTATACGTTTTTGACAGTGTATTATTCCTCCAGGAGAACTAGGCAACTGGAGCCGATGGAAGGCATAATAAACATGTACCATCAAGTGGGTAACAAGTAACAACATTTACAACAAGAAAGGGCTAAAAGTTTGAGTCATGGTGGTATAGGAAGTTCCAGGAAAACTACCACCTTAAAAAACTTATCGAGTTCTGTTGACTGGCTTGCAAAAGAAATGCTTGGTTTGAAATAAGGACAAAACATTGGGCGGGATAATGACAAAGTAAGTGATTTCTTAGTACAAATCTTTAGTTTATGTGGAAATACTTATTACTATGCTTTAAGTTGTTGGAATATCTCCATGGATGGTGGTTTTGACTTCAGCCAACACCTAGCAGCAGGTGATAGTTTGTAATGGTGGCTGTAATAAGGATGAGTCTCGGCTCTCCATTTCCTTCTGTTACATGAATGCAAGCATAAGATTGTGTGTTATTGGATTTTTGAAATGTAATGGCATCTTAACTCAAATTTGCAGGATAGTGGACTAGAAGTAATTGATGGTATTGGTCCAGAAGCAATGCATTGTAAGAAACTACAGTTGTTGGCCGAAACAGTCAAGTTAAACAACTTTCATTGGTCATGATTGGAGGCGTATGCAAGACACTAATGTAGCCTCTAATTAATGTCAGCTTATAAGAATTTCATTCTATCCTCTGCGAACTGTTTTTTTCATTTTCTTTTTATTTCTCTTTACAGTGTAGATAGATTAGGTAGTACAGAACTTTGTTAATTGGAGCTTATTTTTGTTTATTTTTTCTTACCTTGGGCCGGAAATACATACCGGCGTGTTTGTATGAATAATCATTTGAGTTAATTTTGATTTATGGAATTTCCCTATTTCAATTAATCCTAGCTATGTGATTCTTTTCTACTGATAATTTATCTTCCCGACGTGCTTAGAATTGGCAATAACAACACTCAGTCGTCGAAAAAAGACATTCTCTGACAAAACTAGATCACGTCGCAAAAATTAAATTTTAGGTGGCATGAATATCTTGTCGCTAAATGAATATATATTTGCGATAATACATTTTTTGGTCGCTGAATTTTGTTTTATAGCCACGAAACACTGTGTTGTCGCCAATAAACATTTGGCGACGAAACAAAAATTAGTGTCGCAGTAACCTTTCTGATGCAAGGAGCCTTTTCTTCAAATATCATTTTGCACCATAAGATACAAGCAAACGAGGCAAAAGAATTGCCCCATCTTTAATATTTAAGAAGCTGACTTGGAGGTCTTGTATGGATAAATCTGGCTGACCTCTACTTTAAGAGAAAGGTGAGAAGCAAATAGTAGACCTTGAGTGATATGAGGCTGCAGAAAGAGATGATTTATAGTTAGGTTTGCGAGCACACCCAGATCATTGTTAAGCATTCTCCATATGGAATTTTAGACTTTAGAGTGCATAGTTTTCAGAAACATTATTCACAGTTAGGTTGGAATTTTCAGTTTGTTAAACTTTTGACAGGAAAAATCAATACGAGAAAATTGTGGTTGCTGATGGTTCTTTGAAACAATCGGCCACAATGATTTTGTGTTGTGTTGATGTATGTTGTTTCAATAAACATTTTTAATGTTTATTGAAACTTAAACAAGGCAAGCTTACATTAACAACATGAAAAAGCATACATTTTAGGATAAATACACCTTGGACGCATATGCTCAAAGTAACATAAATCTGAATTCATACACCTCGGAGGCATATGCTCAGAATAGCATACATTTTAGGATGCAATCGTAACTGAACAAGCCACAATTAACAACATGAAAAAGTCATACATGAAGATTACTATTTAAACATGCATTCCACATACAAACTGAAAGGACTAATGATAGTAGATCTTCATCTTCGAGTGTAGTAGTCTTTCCAGGATTGTTAAAGAGAGTAGAGAGGCAACTGACCAGTTTGAGTTACAACACTAAGAGCTTGACTGACTGACTAGTAAATCCATATTGGCTCAACATTTTGCATCTCTTAAAGAATTTCCAGCTACCTGCAATTTGGTAATTGATAATGAAGAAACTTATTGAATAATGAACTGCAGGGTTGCAATTTGGTAATCTCCAACTGAGCTATTTCCCTATTCTGTTTCTCCAGAGTCCGTAGAGGAAGATGAAGATACACCTGGTGATACCTTCTCAACCAATCTATCTCTGATGCGTTTCTCCAACCAAAGGAGAATTTGCACAAAGACCCGGTGAAGTATGAGATAAACCCTGCACAGAAAAACCAAAAAAACAAGAATGTCAAAATTGTGGGCCAAAAAAATTATCAAACATCACCATTATTGTGCAGATCTTACCTGACAAAGATCGCCGAGATCGGGTGCTACTGCGCAATACCTGGTTCCGAAGGCTAAAAACAACTTGGTTTCCAGAGGATAAGTCATTATCCAGCATATATTATACGGTCCAAAAGATGTTACTGAGTTCCATTATGCATTGAAACTACCAACATATATTGTCATCATCTTACTGTCACCCAAAAAAAGAACTTCACAAAAGGATAGAGATTCAGCTGTTTCATTTCTTGCACCTTCCAGCAAGTTTTTCATGCTCCAGAGATGTTGCCTGCCAAATCCAACATTAACAATTCCGAACGCGTTAGTATGGAGAGGCAAAAATGAGTAACGCTGCAAACGTACAAGCAAAACATTGGTGTTTACAGGATGATTTTTGCTTGTAATAATGCCTGGTGGCTCTCGATCTTAATTTTCTTAGTTCTAACGTCAGAGCTGCACATTTGAGAAACTCAATAGACAGCCTTCATTTTGTTAAAGAGTCGGAACATATGATGCCAGATTTGGCAAGTACATTACTTTCTGGTCTCACAAACCATGAAAAACATTAACATTCTAATCCTTGAGATTGTTATAAAACCGAACTGGCAAGCAAAATGTTTTAGTACAAAACGGATAGCTCAAGCAAAAAGACAAGGTATAACAATAACATGGCAAGTAATATGTTCATCGGAATTTTCACATAGTGGAAAAAGACAAGAATTACATTTTTTGAAAAGGTAAATGACGTACACTATTAATATTGAAGCTCAAAGAGCAATTACATTTCATGATCCAATATATCAACCCACAGGAAAACAAACGCCTTAAGAGACGACGCAAGTGACACCGCACTAATGACCAATGAACCGTCACACCCCTAGTGAAAATACCAACTTATTAGTTTGTTGTTTACGTGAACCTGTCACACTTTGTTCTCATTTTTAATGGTGCAAATTTTGTATGTACTAGAAATGAAATGAATTATTAATTAGTGTGGGAAAATGATAAAGAAGCCTCCAGAGTCTAGAGTATACTGTTTGCATTATAAATGATTGAACCAACCCTCACCTTGTTTTCATACTTCAGTTGGCAGGCCAGTAAGACATTTTAAAAGCGAAAACTTAAAATTCTGAACACACCGTCTAGCAATTATATTCCATTACGAGTTAATGTTGGTTCTCATTTTGGTCGGAGAACGCTAAGAAAGAAAATATTAAGAATTAAGATGTTCAGGGAAATTGAATTTAGTTTGCAGGCAACGACGGTTTAAGTAGGAAAATTCACCTCGGGTTTATTTCTCTAGCTTTGTATCACGGTATTCATGCCTGGTGCACGGGTGACTACAACTCAGCCATTGGTTTATATTTGAGATGGGTATTTAGTTTGCTACTAGAAGCAGGGCTCCATCAAGTCAAATCGGAACCAAGTTTAAAGAAAATGAGGGCTAGATATTGACCCTGGTATAGGCCTCCAATTAAATTTTGATACATGATTAGAATGGTTAATTATATTCCTTGACGGAATATGAGATACGTTTCCCAGAATTGTAACCAATGGTTAAACAAATTAAATAAATAAAACACTTGAACAAATTAAATAAATGAAACACTGGTTACCCTCATAAAAAGGAAAGAAATAGCAAACTATAAAATTTGGTCTGTTTGGGAAGGTAATTGATTCGACCGATTCAACTCACCCAATTCGATTGAGATTCTGAAAAGCAAAATTTCGGATCTTTAAAACAAACAGAAACAAACATGGTTTTTTTTTTCTTAATTATTTTATTAAAAAGCACTAGGGTTTTACATTACATCAATGATACAGTTAAAAGAAATGATCCTATGGCCATCCGTAGTGACATGAATAAAACAAACTCCAGAACTCATTAAAACTAAATGCCCGAGAGAAAAAAAGAACGTGAAGATGACAATGAAAACATACTCTAGTAGGAGAAATCAAGAACGACAATTGTGGAAATCTACATACTAAAAAATCTACTCCTGCTCTCAAAAATCATTTGATTGTTTAATTGCCACTTATGCAACAAATTGCAGCTGAAACCAAGTTCTATTTCCATAACTATTGTACATCATTGCACATGCATACTCAGGCCAATAGCATTATCTGACACACAACAACATGCAGCAAGAAACACAGGTACTTGAAGAACCATTGATTGTTACTTGAACTGAATTGAAAAGAAGTAACAGAAGGAAGCATGGGTACTTAAGGATGGGCTAGATGCAGCTTCAATTTAAAGACTGCAACAAAAGCGTATGTTGCAGCTCAGGGGAGAGAAATGCAAATACAGGAACATGTAAAAACTGAAGGCAGAGCACAAACCACAAATCTTAGATTTTGCAATTTCCAAATCTGAAACTCTCTTTGACCTTAGGTAAGATTTGACCAATGGACATAAATCAAAATCAATAACAATGACGTGAAGGCTGGAAAACACTGGTGGCAGTGGGAACGACCGCAAAGAGCTCAAATGGTAAACTTATCTCTAGTTTTTGTAGTAAAGTAGGTGTGTTGACTTTGGGAGGCGTCAAGGTTCATGTTCTGGAGCCTCAATGTTTGAGTTTCCAGGTAGATAGGTAGGAGTGACTTCTATAGGAAACAGAAACAAAACTGATTCAACAACACAAAAATGAGAACAAAGATTTGTAGGAGTGACTTCAAAGATTTGTGTCTTCTCTCTTCTTTTGATCTCCACCAAGCTATGTGTAATGGTTCACCAGAACTAATTTTATCATAAACCCCCATCTGATCTGATTATGGAACCGACAAGAAGAACCGCAGTTACTTGTTTTTCCACCTCCCTCACTCACACAGCCAGCCTCCACTCTCACTCCTACAAAAAAAATATTAGGTCTTGCTTCATTTATAAAGGGAAATGTGTGATTTTACTAGAACACCCTGTATCTAATTCCATATTCCCATTGGATATTTCGGTAGCAGCAGAGTCGGTGAGCAAGCACTGTTATTATAACAATCTTGAGACTATCTGATTTGTATTAATCTACTCAACAGCAGAAGTATATGCCGCACTATTCTCACTGATAGCTTTATGAGATCTCCCAAACCGTCGGCAGAAGTAGCAGATGGACACGTCAAAAGAACTATCTATTCAGCCAAAGCGGCCTGGATACGAAGAGGAGGAGAAAGCAACCATGTTTTATTACAATGGTTGATCCTAGCATAGCTAGCAAGATTACGGGCAACTGTGTTCTCCCTTTTATGTTGATGTAGCTGAACTGAATCGATGCGAACTGTCTGGCGAGCCTAAGATTTTCGAATATGATAGGCTTGATTTTCCAATGAGGGGATGGGTTGGCGGAGTTGATCAGGTTCACCATTAACTGCGAATCCCCTTTGACGCCAATCTTCTTTGCAAAATTCATGGCCTGCACAAAACCTTGAGAATAGCTCAAAGAAGGAAGAGCTAAGAGCTTTCCATGAAATAACTAAATTCATAATCAAAATTCATGGTCTTTAGTACTAGCATCTACAATTATCTTAATTGTACGACTGCGGGAAGAGACCAGCTTTCCATGAAAAAGCCATACATGAAGATTATTAATTAAACAGTTCTAGAGAGAAAGCAAAAGAAAATAACATTGACAAGGGATGAAGGCTTTTCCACCATTTTACTTATCCATGGGCAAGAAGCATCGCTACACATGTTGAAGCTGCAGTAGTATACATTGCATCTCTTCTGAGATGCATCTCAGAATTGACGCAAAGATAGAGCAACGCAACCCATATATCAAAACCAAAAATCACTAACAAATTTCACTCGCATTTTCTAGTTCAACCAACCAATAAACACCAACACACTCCCACACAACTACGTAAGCAAGCAAGTATTGTGTCTGTAAGTGTAAATATGAATTGATTGTCGGAAACAGGACTAATTAATATGAACTTTTTCGACATCATAAAGTTGTTTCCGCAGATATTTGCCCATCATTTTGTTCGTGAATTAGTTCTGTTTTCAAAGTAATTCCTACTAACATGACAGTATAGAGATTAGTATGGCCAGGCCAATGTTTTTAACTGAGTTTACAGGCATATATGTTCTTACGTTGTTTGGTAAGAGTGTTGTTGATTCTAAGATGTATCTGTAGAAGGGATATTGTGTATACTGCTGCAGATCTTGTCCAAGTTCCCATGCCTTTTGCCTATCCCATGGTTGAGTAAAATGGTAGAAACCTTGATCCTTGCTCATGTATCTGTGGAAGGGATATTGTTTATAAACACGTTGCGAGAGATGCCCTAGATTTGTTCTCAGAAATGGAAATTTACTGTTTAAAGCCAAATGCTGTCACCATATTTTCTTTATTGTCGGCTTGTAGCCATGGTGGGTTGGCGGAAGAAGGGAAATCTTTGTTTGATAGGTTGATCAGTGATCACGTATTCAAACCCAACTCAGTGCATTATTCATTCATGGTAGACATGTTATGAAGGGAAGGAATTGTAGAGAGTGCAATGTACATGATAAAGAAAATGCCCCAAAGATTCAAAGATGGAGCGAGTATTTGGGATGCATTATTGACTGCTTTCAGGAATTCCAGTAACAGCAAGGTTGGTAAAAGCATAGTTGTACGAGGATGAAAGAAGAAGAAATGATGTGTTTACTTGAACACTTGTCAAATCCCAAGAGATCGATATATTCTTCATCATTGCCTTGTGTCTTGGGCCAAGGCCCATCAAGTTCATGGCACTGGCACTGTCCAGCGGTTTTTGATAGTAGCATGTATCAGATTATAATGAGGACTGGTAGGATGGTACGTAAATGAGCCAGCTAAAATACTATAACGTGATTTTGTACTTGCCTACTTTGAATAGAAGAACAAAAATTGGACGTTGAGCGTGTGAGAATCTCTACTCGTCCATACTTGGTTGTCTACCATGTGCAACACGGTTCTCTATCATTTCTACCCAGTGCCAACTATTTTGGCCACACTTTATACTCTCCTCTGAAGAAAAGAATCTAGCTCCACATGAGATACACTTACTCATGTGAAAAGAGGAAAAAGTGTGGGAACTAGTTCTCTACAAATATACAATACGAACACTCACTACGCAAGTTCTGGTTTTCTTCTTCGACTACAAAGGTTTGGACGGACAATTCCAACATTCTTCCAACCGAGATTATAACAGATATTCTCACGCGTCTACCCGTTAAATCAGTTAGAAACAGTAGCAATTCCGCCACTGGCCCGTTGAATCAGTTAATTAGCAATGCCACCACTGGCCTAGTATGGAAGGTCTAGAGAAGCACGCAGTTACATCCTTTCTCTGAATAGATGGAACTCACTGGGTACTGAAGACTAAAAGGTAAGCTCACTGGGCAGTAGTCTCGACATCTCAAATATGATGTTGAATTGGCAGCTTCAATGCCGTTAACTAAATTGCATCACCAGCTAACAGAAACTCCTACTCTTTCCAAACATTTGGAAATTTTACACTGTTTCGCTATTTCAACCAGACATTGATGATTATGTCCTTCTTCTTTCACATTGCTTTATAACCCTCCTCTATACCTGTGTCTCTGTTGTGCGTATAGTGCATGAGGAAATAACTTAACGATATATCTAATCCTATCTAATCTAAGGTAAAGCAATTCTTGTGAAGTTGTAATCATTTGTCTTACACAGAGTATATATTCCTGGTAAGCAGAACCGAAAGTCCTACTACATAAAGTACTATGCAATGCATTCTGCACTACTATCTATACACATATAACTTATAAGAGTCACAGTTTCTCAAATTAGTTGGATAGAGTCAGGGCTTAGACGGATTGAGAGAGACAACAAATAAAAACTGGGTATGAAAACAAAATGCTAGAATGCGCATTCAGAATAAGTCAATGTTATTTTTGAAAAATTGCAAAAAATGTTGCAGAGCCTATACTGACTGTTTCTGTGCTCCAATACTCATGTTTACAACAATCTTGTACAGGCATGCATATCATATCGAAAAGATACAGACTAATGAACCTCAACATACCTAAGTTCATTTGTTGCCAGAAATCAGAATTGCCTCCAAAGTTAGCAAAATTCTCTTTCTAATTTGTCCATGGAAATATCTGGTATCATGAACAACTTTACCCAACAAAAGCTACCCTTGTATTTGCAGCAATATGAGCATTTGCGGTTCAAAGACCAAAACACCAAGGGCAACAAACATGGATGCTTAGAGAGGATCTACAGCAGTATACAGGCATGCATATCATATCATAGATTCTATCAACTATCAAGCACTAAAATCTGTATTTAATGTAAGTATCATCAAACACTAACAACATTTATAGACGAGGTAAATCTAAATACTTGTAATAGCCAATGTAAATCTTTCACTAACAACTGAAAAGTAAGCTCTGAACTAATCTTCCTATGTTTATAAGAGTAAGTTACAATTACATACAACAATACCCAAATCATCCATGCAGACACCCTGAAAAATCGTTTCCTAACTAAAAACTTACAAAATCTCTAATTCAATGAGGCACAACACAATACATATAAGTAACCAAATGAAACTATTCAGAGACCAAAGAACAAGTCACAGATCCACTTAAATTAATCTAAAATTTACATATACACAAAAAGGAGGATCTTTAAGAAAAATTAGCAGAAGACTTAGACTTAGCCAGATAAGATGGATTAACTAATACAAAAATTAGATTCTGAAAAAATAAATATTATGCCATTGGAAAACTTATATTGTAAAAGAGTCTTGGTACAACACCAAAGCCTCACAAACAAGCACAAGCTGATTCCACGGATAATCTAGAAACGAATTTTAGAACTCACAGGTTTACAACATTAAATCATGGTTTTCTGAGAGGAAAAGTCATTGTGAGGGCCATGAATTTGATGTTTCTGTTTCTGGATCATGATGATGAAGAAGAAACAACATGAGAGAGATTCTAGAGTTAGGGTTTGGTTTAGGAGGCGGAAAAAAATTGTGGACAACTAGCTCCACTTATAAGGCTTAGAGATCTAGCCTGTAAAGTTCAGGGCAAAATCTCACACTTGTTTATCGACTGACCGCATGTGCACAACAGCCGTTTCCTTCCCGATGGAAGCCTTTTCTTTTTCCTCCCTTATAACTTGTTACTTGTTTGGCAACATTTGGCAACATATTAGAGTATATCTTTCTTTTTGGCAACATATTAGAGTATATTTTTCTTTATAATAAGAGACCCCAAAAAGGCCACATGCGCCCTCACAATCGTTCTAATAGCTGGTGATGCCATGTCACCAACCATTTCCATGTCATCGCCATGTATTTTGCCAACTCAGCCAAAGCCAAGAGCTATGAAGCTTATCGGTACCGACACAATTTATAGGAATACCAATGTCATGAAACATCACGAATTCTCCAAAGAACACATCCCATACTAGGTATTACAGAATTGTCAAGGAGAAATCTTTTTAAGGCATACGTGTTAGGAACCAACCGCAGACCAAAATCACCATTCTTTAGAGTTCACTTTTAAGCGAAACAAAAAGAAACAATGTGTCATCGGCATCACCACTTCACAACCCTTTTAAAAACTTTTGAACCTTTACATGATTTTTTGAAACTCAACGGACAAACTATGTAATTAGTGTCTTTTCAAAAAAAGTTTTGAACCTTTACCTGATTTTTTGAAACTTAACGACAAAACTATGTAATTAGTGTCTTTTCAAAGTTGATGACTTTTCGCATGTTACACGGGTGCTTCTCTATAAAACAACGTCCTTTAGTAGTTCTATGAAAATAAAATTATTGTGACACTTGGAATTATTCTCATTTTTACACGATTTTGTAAAAAGACGTTTTCCTTCATTGCTAACACCAAAAGATGTAAAACTCCACCGAAAGAAATCAGCTACAGCCCTTACATGTAATGTAGCTGGTATAAGAGACAGATAAATGAATGGGTGTTAAGATGATCATGTCTCCTCAAAAATGGCTTTCCGTATTAAGATGTTTGTGTACACATGTAACACTTTAAAATTCTAAATCCAAAACACTTCAGTATATATGCATCACTCTTGAAAACAACATCCATGCATACAATACGAACACAAAAGACTATAGATATACATTAGGTTTGATGAAATTATACTGACACAAACATCTAGCTTGTTACTACAAATTTGGCAGATATTACCCATGACTTTTAAAGAAACAAGGAAATGACTTTTGACACATCGACAAATATATCAAACCTGTGGAGTTATTCCCGAATCTTCAACCTATACGAGTAACTTTTGGAGCATCACCAAGGAAAGGAAAATATTCTCCCACCATCATATTCCTGAAAAATATAAATATCCGTGTGTGTCTTCTGTCTTCTCATTGAGAGGATAAGTCATTATGACAACAATTTCAAAGATCCGTGTCTTCTGTCTTCTCTTTGATCTCCACCAAGCTATGTGTAACGGCTCACCAAAACTACTTTTATCATAAACCCCCATCTGATCTGATTTTGGAACCGGCAAGAAGAACTACTCCGGCTACTGGTATGCCGCCTCACTCACTCACACACACTTAGTTTTGAATTGCCCAGATACAACTTAGTTTTGAGAGAACAATTCAAACATCTTCTTTAATCTCCATGAGGCTAGGGTATCTTTGAACCAAAACTTTAACCATGACACATCTGATCTGGGAAACGAATAGCTCTCGTTACTTGTTTTTTCCCATGGCGGCAGCCTTGCTCAACACAATAGTCTCCACTCTAACTTTACCGAATGTATAGGGTTTAGTTCCATTTATACTAGAGTTTCTTTAATTTACTAGAATGCCCTTCTACTGTTTCCAAACGCACTTCAACTTTTTCCAGTGACGAGTATATGAGAATTAGAGGATTTCGGTAAAAAAAAATTTTAAGCCAAGAATTCAATGTCAATCCACCATTGGGAACAAGCACTGTCTTGGAATTTTTCAATAGTTGCTAGATTTATGGACAAGTAAGTGTTGTGATACCGCATGCTTCAAAAAAAAGAAAAAAAAAAAAAAAAGTGTTGTGATAACATAATGATACAAATAATTTCTTTAGGAAGGGCTCTTTTCCAAAGTTTAGAATTCGGATATGACAACTTCAATATGCATTTTTGTTTCAATCTTGGTATAGGGGCGGCAAATTCTAGTAGAGGGGCGGAAAACTAATAAGACAAAAAGGGTCATTACAAGGTAATTCAAGTGCCCCTTGTCAAAAAAAAAATCGGGAAATGACTAATTAACCCTTATTGTTGATAATCAAGATTAGTAATGATAATCAAGATTAGTGTTGATAATTAATTTTCACTTATTATAACTCTAAAATCAGATTTTTAGAGTTATAAAAAAAAAAATTAGAGGAGAAGAAAAAAAAAACTTTTGTGATATTTGTGAAACCCTAGAGATGCAGAGGAATTATGTCCACAATCAAATAGAAGTAACCAAATGGAAGTATTCAGAGACCCAAGAACAATCCACATATGCAAATAACAATTTAAATTAATCTGAAATTTACATATAAAAAGAATAAGTAGCAGAAGACTAGCAAGCTAAGATGGATTGAGTAATATAAACTCAGATTTATGCCACAGAAACATTTTATCTTTGAAAAAGCTGTCTTGAACCAATCAAGAGTCTTGGTACAACACCAAAGCCTCACAAACAAGGACAAGCTGATTCCACGGATCATCTAGAAAAGAATTTTAAAAGCACACAGGTTTCTGACAAATCATGGTTTTTTGAGATGAAAAGTCATTGTGAGGGTCATGAATTTGATGTTTCTATTTCTGGAACATGATGAAGAAGAAGAAAGAACACGAGAGAGATTCTAGGGTTAGGGTTTGGTTTAGGAGGCGGCGGAAAAGAATTGTGGACAACTAGCTCCACTTATAAGGCTTAGAGTGTTGTTTAGGGCAAAATTGTCATCGTTGATCTGCTTTGATCTAACGGCTCACACTTTCGAATAGGGCGCATTTGCACAAGAGCCATTGCGAGAAGCAAGTTTTTTTGTTCCACTAAAAGATTTTTTTGGCTTTTTAAAAATTATTACGAAGCTTATTTCCTAAACTAACTTTTGTCATTTTGAGTTAAGTAGAAAAGTTGTTTCCAATGTGGTACCCAAACACCTTCTTGGTGTAATAATAAGGAATGAATTGTGCACAATGCATTTGATATTGCTGCACTTTGTAGTTTTGATCTTGGCAATATTGCCATCAGAGCTTTCGTAGTGTTTAGTACTAGCATCTACATTTATCTCAATTGTACCAACTGCATGAAGAGACCAGCTTGCAGTGATGTTGGGATCTGTTGTTGCTTACCGAGTATAAACATTTTTAATACTTATTGTACATTTCACAAACAAACTGAAACGACTAAGATATTTGGTCCCTCCACCTATATATGTGGTACGGAGGGAGTATATAAATAGAAATTGATAAATGAACTGAATTGAAAAGAACAGTAAGAAGCATGGCTAGAGGCAGCTTCAATTTAAGACTGCATTGCAACAAAAGCCTACATTGCAGCTCAAAGGAAGGAAATGCAAATACGGGAACATGTAAAAACTAAAGGCAGAGCACAAACCACATACCTTTAACTATAAAATTAAATAGATCACTAAATTGGCAGCTCTAAGTTACCAGGCAGGTAAATAGGAATGACTTTCCAAGTGGAACAAATGCAGCAACAAGAAAGCAAGGAGATATGGGTTCAAGTGTTAACAGCTTCATAATATAGATTTAATATTTACAACATAAAAAAAACTAGTCTGCAGTCTGCACCAACGTAACTCTTATTGACGAGCATTATCACTAGAGAGGTTCTATTTGAGCAACAGCAAAAAGTTTAACATATCTGTAGTCACCAAGACATTGACAAGGTATTGAGGCACTCCACCATTTCCCTGAGCCATTCATTGTATTACTCAGAGATGAGCTGCAACAATGTGTACACTATATCCCTCCTACATACAGATGTAGCTCCGAATCAACGACAGAATATGGCAAAACCAAATACCAAAAAAGAAAAGAAAAAACTACCAAATATTACTCGCATTTTTTGTAATTCAACCAACAAACAATCACAACACACTCCCACACATAAATACATTTGGCCTGTACTGATATCTCTATATTGTCATGTAATTAGGGACTGATTTTGGAAACAAAACAAAATCAACGAGCGAAATAACAGGGAGATATCTGCGTAAATTGCTTATAAAGAGTTATACAACAATTGAAACTGATGTGCACTAATGTAAGTTTTCTTCATAGATAATTGGCAAGCACTTTCATCACTTGTATTTTTTTTTTTTTTTTTTTTGATCCAAGGTTCTATTAAGCACCAAAATATGTATGTAATGTAACTAACGAAAAAAAAAAAACTAACAATATTTATAGATCTAATCTGAATGTTTGTAGCAGCAAATAAGATATGCAAAGAAAATTCTCTCTAACAATTGAAATGTAAAACAAATTGGATACATTGAAAAACTTAAAACTTGTCTGTTACCAAAATAAGATCTCTGAAATCTACATTTACCTCCCACAATCTATTTGTGGATTAACAATATTGCTGAAGATGAAGCTGTAGCCGGAATCCTTGCTTAGAAAAACCAAAATATGAACGTTTGTGAATGATCAGTGTTAGAGAAGACCATGAAACCAAACACAAATTTTTTATAGATCCAACTAGAAAAAACAAGATTGGATAAAGCATATAGAGGAAGTTACTGGTGGAACTACATAAATTAGAGAGGAGAAGTCATTATGACAAATCAAAGATCTGTATGTCTCCAAGGTATGTGCAACTGTTCCCAACTAAAACTCCGATCATAAACCCCCATCGATTTTGATATCATAAACTCCTAGGTTCTTGGTTATTCCCTCTAACACCGCCGCACTCTTCCACTGGTAGTATCCAATCTCACTCTGCTTCTTCAACTTCTACTAAAATCCTAGGGTTTGGTTTCATTTATATATGAATAGTTTGTGTGATTTACTACACAAGCACTTGAGCTAATCCTTATGGACAATTGTTTGCAGCCCAGCAGTGAGGAGGAGAGGCCCTATTATTATTTCCAGAGACTATACTGGTGTGATTTTTAAAACGGTGGCTGCACTTCCATTTTTAAGAACCAAATTGCAAGGTTTTTCTCTTGTTACACAAAGATAGCAAAGAAAAGGAGAAGTTCGGTTTTACTAATTGTGCACCTAACTATATTTTCAGATCCATGTTTGATTTGAGTTTAGAATCTCCACTGATAAATCCAGCCCACCAAAAGCAATTCACAGAATCACAAAGGGAAGTTTCCCTCTTTTGAGTTGAAAAAGTTGTGTTGTTCTCTTTGACATTTCTCTCAAACAAACACGGATACAACATAAAGATGGCGCAGTAGGACATGCCAGTTATACAAACACAGGAAATTTATGTCCGGGCACATTTGTTGATCCAAGTAAAATGTTGAGCTTTCATGATTTTTCTTATAATGAAGTACAATTAGCATCGCAAGATGTGTATGATTCCTTGAAGTGACGAACACATGGAAACTCCGGTGGATATGCAAATTGTCAAATTTCCCTCACTATGAGATGGCAAGCGAAATCTTGGAAAGTGTTGAAAAAATTTATTCGTTAGAAATAAGAGAGAAAGATTCTCACGCATGGACAACTTTATTGTCAGAAAACAGCTTTAACTTTAAGCAGAAAATCAGCTTTAGCTTTTGTCAGAACACTTTTACTTTAAGCAGAAAATCAGCTTTAGCTTTTGTCAGGTTTATGTTTTTGTCAACCAGTCAAAGCATGCGAGATACACAAGTAGACAAGCCAAACACGTACAGACAAGGAGTAAGATTCTGACCGACCGGACGGACGGCGGCGGCGTGCGTGCTTCGGTGCGAAGCACTGCGCGTACGGGAAAGGCAACCTTGCCATAGTCTAGGTCTTCCCCCTCACACAAAAGTGTGTTGACCCAAAGGGCCATGCCCTTTAGGCAAAACCTATGGTATTTAAGTCTAAAACTCTTAAGATTTTAGTCTATGTGGGACTATTGTTTTATCTATTCAAAAAGAAAAAACAACTAGAGGGAAATAGGTCTAGGGATCAAGTCTTGGTCCATGCTTTATAAAAACCAATAAAAACCCGTTTTTTTTTCTAACAGTATTGACAGTATCAGTACTCAAATAGCAACAGTACGTAGTGAATCCTTCACTGGCCTAGTACGGAAAGGTCTAGAGAAGCATGCAGTTTCATTCATCTCTTCTCTGAACAGAAATCAATAGATGAAACTTACAGGTACTAAGACTAGAAGGTAAGATCACTGGCCCGAAGAGGCCGACCTTTCTCATATATTTGTATTTAGAAGCATCTTCAGAATCAAATTACAAACTGCAGCATATAGCTTCAAGGCTCGACGATGATGTTGAATTGGCAGCCTCAATGCCCTTGACTAAATTGCATTACCAGCTAACAGCAGCTGTTACACTTTCCACAAATTTGGAAATTTTATACAGAACAAGTCAATGTCATTTTTAAAAGCATTGCGAAAAGGCTGCATAGCCTATACTATTTCCAACATTGCAAACAAGACGTTTTCACATGGCTCACTTAAACTTTCAGACATTGCTTAAGGTTTGTGCTCAATGAGATTCATGTTGAAAACCTCTTCATAAGAAACCAGAATCTTTTATAGGCATGCACATCAAAAAAAAAAAATCGAAAATATACAACTAATGAACCTGAACATACCTAAGTTCATTTGTTGCCTGAAATGTGAATTGCCTCCACAGTTAGCTGAATTCATTTTGTAAATTCTCCATGGAAATATCTAGATATCATGAACAACTTTACCCAACAAATTCTGCCCTTGTGTTTGCAACAATAAGAGCGTTTGCAATTCAAAGATCACAAAACGATGGGCAAGAACCATGGATACTTAAAGAGAATCTGCAGCAGCATACCCTTCATCCCTTCTACATATGCAACTCAGAATCACTAATATCCTACACAACAGCGTACGCACATGTGTATGTAACCTCAATTAAGAACATCCGCTTGTCATACTAATATCTGTATACTGTCATGTAAATAGAAATGACCTTGGAAACAAAACTGATTCCGCGAAGAAATGATGGGAAGATATCTGTGTAAACACTTAACAAGCTTTAAGTTGCAGCATCTCTTCTAATCTCAGATTTTGCAAATTCTAAATCTGAAACTCTTTCTGACCTTAAGTAAGATTTGACCAATGGACACAAATCAAAATCAATAACAATGACGTGAAGGCTTGACAACACTGGTGGTAGTGGGAACGACCGCAAAGAGCTCAAATGGTAAACTTATTCTCCGGTTTTTGTAATAAGTGGCAAAATGCCCCAAAATGGACCCCAAGGTTGTGAAAATGCCCCAAACGTTAGGGAAAATATTAAAATGCCACATTCCGTTAGATTTTCTGTTAGAGAGATTTAAGTAGCCGAAATTGCCCTTCAGGGTACATTGTTCATAATTCAGGGTTTAGTGTTTAAAATTCGAGGTTCAAAGGTTAGGGTTCAAGGTTTGGGGTTCAAGATTTAGGATTCAGGTGGTGGTAGTGGTGGTGGTGCGGTGGTATCGGTGGTAGTGGTGGTGATAGTGGCGGTGGTGGCGGTGATGGTGGCGGTGATGGTGGTGGTGGCAGCAATGGTGATAGTGGAAGTGGTGGTCGCGGTGATTGTGGTGGTGGCGGCGGTAGTGGTGGTGGTGGTGGTGGTGGAGGAGGCGGTGGCGGTGGTGTTGGTGGTGGTTGTTCTAGTGGTAGTGGTGGGGATGGTGGTGGCAGTGGTGGTGGTGGTGGTTGTGGTGGCAGCGATGGTGGTTGGTGGTTGTTCGTTTGGTGGTGACGGTGGTAATGGCGGATTGGGGCGTTTTGATTAAGAAGGATAAAAATGGAATTTCAAAACTCCATTGACCGGTCAAGATGCCCATTTTTAATCAAAATGTCCCAAAACTAACGGAATGGGGCATTTTAATCTTTTCCCTAACGTCCGGGGTATTTTCACAACCTGGGGGTCCATTTTGGGGCATTTTGCCACTTAACCCTTGTAATAAATTAACTAGGTGTGTTGGCTTTGGGAGGCGTCAAGGCTCATGTTCTGGAGCCTCAGACCAAGATATGCGCACTTACATGAGTTAAATGTAAATTATGACCATTTCAATGTAAAAATCCAAACTAAATACTTATGATGGCGAATAAGGTCTACAATGAAAATGTAAGATCTGAACTGATCTTTCTATTTTCAACATAAGAGAAAGTTACAAGTACATATAGCACCACCAAAATCAGAAATGAAAACACCCTGAAATCTTTTCCACACTAAAACCAATTGGAAATAGTGAGAAACTTAAAAAAATCTCTAATCCAACGAAAATATAACAGTTGCATGTCACTGGCGCAAACCAGTTCTGGTGGTAAGATCAGTATTCGATTCTCCCAACTGAATCTCCATTCTGTTTCTCCATTCAACGACAGTGTGTAGATGCAGATCAGGCAGACCTTGTGTTTCTCCATGCAAAGACAATCGTGAAATCAAGGGAGATCTCTTGAAATCTCCCATTTAAATACGACAGAGTCCTTCATAGAAATATCAAAAAGATGAATGTCAATATTGTTTGGCTAAGATGAAGAATGAAAATATCAAACACTACCATCATTTTACAGATCTGACATATTAAAGAGATTTGACAGTGGGTAGATCTGCCCATATCATGACTACAAGGGGACAAACAATTTAGATTTGAGAGGATAAGTCATTATGACAAGAGTTTCAAAGATCTGTTTGTTTTCTCTTCTCTTTGATCTCCACCAAGCTGTGTGTAATGGTTCACCAAAACTAATTTTATCATAAACACAAAATTGGTCAAAAAGACCAAAATCAATAATTCGTGGGTGAAAAAGACACTTAGGTTTTGATACTGTTTAAATAGCCAAAAATTAAAAAGATACTGTTTAAATGGACAAAAATTTAAAAATAGGCAGGATGTAACCCGGTTTCATCCTGTCCATTTTCAAATATTTTTTCTTATTTTTATTTACACAAGATGCATCCGGTTTCATCCTTGCTATTTTTTAAGTATAAGCCAGGATGAATCCAGTTTCATCCTTGCTATTTTTTTTTTGGCTATTTCACCCGTACTTCTTTTTACTTGTCCATTTGAACCGTGTTTTAAATTTTTTTGGACAAATGACCCATTTTCTCTATCATAAACCCCCATCTGATCTGATTATGGAACCGACAAGAAGAACTGCAGTTACTTGTTTTTCCGCCTCCCTCACTCACACTGCCAGCCTCCACTCTCACTCCTACAAAAAAATATTAGGTCTTCCTTCATTTATAAGGGAAATGTGTGATTTTACTAGAACACCCTTTATCTAATTCCATATTCCCATTAGATATTTCGGTAGCAGCAGAGTGCTATGTTATTATAACAATCTGGAGACTATCTGATTTGTATTAATCTACTCAACAGCAGCAGTATATGCCGCACTATTAACACCGATAGCTTTATGAGATCTCCCAATCCGTCCGCAGAAGTAGCAGATGGACACGTCTAAGGAACTATCTAGGCAGCCAAAGCGGCCTGGATACGAAGAGGAGGAGAAAGAAACCATGTTTCATTACAATTGTTGAGCCTAGCATAGCTATCAACATTATGGGCAACTGTGTTCTCCCTTTTATGTTGATGTAGCTGAACTGAATCGATGCGAACTGTTTGGCGAGCCTAAGATTTTCGAATATGATAGGCTTGATTTTCCAATGAGGGGATGGGTTAGCGGAGATGATCAGGTTCACCACTAACTGCAAATCCCCTTCGACGCCAATCTTCTTTGAAAAATTCATGGCCTGCACAAAACCTTGAGAATAGCTCAAAGAAGGAAGAGCTAAGAGCTTTCCATGAAATAACTGGGTACCGACTAAAAGGTAAGCTCACTGGGCCGTAGAGGCCCACCTCTCACATCCAATTCCGTTAACTAATTGCATCACCAGCTAACAGCAACTCCTACTCTTTCCACACATTTGGAAATTTTATACTGTTTTACTATTTCAACAGATGCTGCTCAGAATCACTAAAGTGTAACCTCAGTTACTAGTACACAGATATAAGTGACGTGAACGCTTGACAAACTAGGTGTCTTGTCCTTGGGAGCCGTCAAGGTTCATATTCTGTTTTGGATGCATGGTGAAGCCTCAGAACTAAGATATGCGTACTTAAACAATTACATACTCTTGTGAAAAGAGTACAATATTTCTTTCAAAACATAGATCACAGACTATTCCAGTTTCACTGTAACAAATTATAATCATATTCATGTTTGAGTTGCAAGGTAAATAGCAGGAGTGATTGGGAACTAGAACTGATTCAACAACAAAAAGAATACAGGGAAGTATCAATTCAAGCATAAATGCCACTGAGACATAGATTCTATCAAGCACATTAAGATTCTATGAAGCACAATAAGTATCAACAAAAAGAATACAGGGAAGTAAACCTAAACTGAATACTTGTAATTGCCAATAAGATCTGCAATGGAAATCTTCACTAACAACGTATAACTGAAAAGTAAGCTTTAAACTGATCCTCCTATGTTCATAAGAGTAAGTTACAAGTACATACAACAATACCCAAATCAGCCATGAAGACAACATGAAATCATTTCCTAACTGATTTATTTCTCTATTCTGTTGCTCCATCCAAAGATAAAGACGAAGGCACACCAGTGTTATACGTCCACTAATCAATTTCTCTATGGTGTTTTTCCAACCAGCGAGAATATGGAGATGATGAAAGACCCGGTGACATCTCACACCAGAATCTAAAGATAAAACTGCATAGAAAAACCAAAAACATGAATGTTAATACGTGGGCTAAGATCAAGAATTAAAATACCGAACACCACCATTTCATTTACAGATCTTCTTACCTTATAAAGAGGTTTGAGACTGGTTATCATAGCGCACATCAAGACTGGAAGGGAACTAATAACTTAGATTTGAGAGGATAAGTCATTATGACAACAATTTCAAAGATCCGTGTCTGCTCTCTTCTCTTTGATCTCCACCAAGCCGTGTGTAACGGTTCACCAAAACTACTGTTATCATCAAACCGCATCTGATTTTGGAAACGGCAAGAAGAACTACTCCGGCTACTGATTTTTCCGCCTCACTCAGTACACTTCCAGCCTCCACTCTAACTCAAATATCTACAAAAATCAATATTAAGTCATGTTTCATTTATAAGGGAAATGTATGATTTTACTAGAACGCCCTTTATCTAATTCCATATTCCCATTGGATATTTCGGTAGCAGCCGAGTCAGTGAGCAAGCACTGTTATTATAGCTCAAAGAAGGAAAAGCTAAGAGCTTCCCATTGAAACAACTGGATTCACTTCCAGAAAACCTGCCAATTGAGTTTCTACAAATAATCCCAACAGCGCTCTCGTGGTATTTACTACTAGCATAGTAGCATCTACATTTATCTTAATTGTACAACTACTGGCCTAATATGGAAGGTCTAGAGCAGCTTGCAGTTTCATCCCTGCTCTAAATAGATGTAACTTTCGTAAAGAGCTTGGAAATGATAATGTCTTCTAGTTGTGGTAACAAACCAAGTGTTCCGTTTCTGTTTTAGATGGTGGCGCCTCGCACCAAGACATGAGTACTTACACGACTTAAATACAACTTATGAACATATAGATATTTGAGTTTCCGGGTAAAAAGATCTTGGGAAACTGAACTGATTGAACAAAAGCAAAAATGTAGGGAGATAAAAATTCAAGCATAAATAGTATCGATTCAACACTTACAAAATTTATAGATGAAGTCAATATAAACTGAACACTTGTAATAGCCAATAAGATCTACAATTAACAATTGAAATGTAATCTCTGAACTGATCTTTCTATGTTCATAAGAGAAAGTTACAAGTGCACTACCCGAATCAGATATGAAGATACCCTGAAATCTTTTCCTAACTAAAAAGACCCAAGAGTTGGTCATTGATGGAAGTAAATAGTGCATTACAAAAAAAACAACAGTAGGAAGTAGACACACTTACAAAACCACATCCAGTAACTTATAATATTAACTTAAATGTTCGGGTTACAAATTCAGGAAAGGATAACAGGGGATTTAATGTACAATTTCATGAACTAGAAACTGTTTCATCATCATCCGAATTAACAATCTAAACCGAACACTTGTAATAGCCAATAAGATCTACAACTAACAATTGAAATGTAAGTGAAGAACTGATCTTTCTATGTTCATAAGAGAAAGTTACAAGTGCATACAGCACTACCCGAATCAGATATGAAGATACTCTAAAAAAATTTCCTAACTAAAACCAATTTGGAAATTGTGAGAAACTTAAAAGATCTATAATTCCATAATTATCAATACAACAGTTCACTGGAGCAAACTTCGTACCCAATTTTGGTTGTAAGGTCAGTACTCGATTCTCCAATTGTGAGAAAATTATCAAACACCACCATTATTTCACAGATCTTACCAACTGGAGACACTTGAGATTGGGTGCTATCAAGAAGGATAAAACAACTTAGATCTGAGAGGATAAGTCATTATGACAACAATTTCAAAGAGGTTTGAGACTGGTTATCATAGCGCACATCAAGACTGGAAGGGAACTAACAATCTAGATTTGAGAGGATAAGTCATTATGACAACAATTTCAAAGATCTGTGTCTTCTGTCTTCTCTTTGATCTCCACCAAAATACGTGTAAAGCTTCCAACATGAAACCAAATCTATTTTTACCATAAACCCCCATCTGATTTTGGAAACGGCAAGAAGAACTACTCCGGTACTGGTTTTTCCGCCTCCCTCACTCAGCCTCCACTCTCACTCAACATCTACCAATATTAGGGCTTTGCTTTACTTATAAGGGAAGTGTATGACTTACTAGAATACCCCTTATCTAAACTGGATATTTCCATAGTAGCACGGTCAGTGAGCAAGCTCTTGATTATAACTGGAGAGGAGCATTCCATGAAATAACTTGATTCACTGCCAGAAGTCCTGCGATTTGAGTTTCTAGCAATAATCCCAGCATAGCTCTCGTTAGTAGCATCTACATTTATCTTAATTGTACCAACTGCAGAAGTTAAGCTTACGGCATTGCAGTGATTAGTGTATGGGCGTTGAAGCCTCATAGAGGACTTTACTGATGCAAGGAGCCTTTTCTTCAAATACGATTTTGTTTCTGGCCTTCCACCAGCACCATATGATGCAACCAAACGAGGTGAAAGAATTGCCCCATCTATAATATTTAAGGTGAGAAGATCTTGTATTGATAAATCTGGCTGACGTCTACTCTTAAGAGAGAGGTAAGAAGAAATTAGGAGACCTTGAGAGATATGACAGATGATTTATAGTTTCATTGCACTGCCTACAAAGCTTGCAGATCATATTATGACCTCCAATGAATCCACCTATGTTTGCGAGCACAGCCAGATCATTGTTAAGCATTCTCCATAGGGGAGTTTGGACTATAGGGGGCCTAGTTTTCAGAAACATTATTCACAGTTAGGCTGCAGTTTTCAGCTAAGTGCAAGTATAATGTGCCAACAACTTAGATAAATGCCTTTTCTAATCAAAGTTTCTACCAAGCACTAAAGTATTTATGCAATAACGGTAGACAAGGTTTAGAAATTCAACAAACTACAAGATCTTGTCTTCTAATCTCAGATTTGGCATGTTCCAAATCTGAAACTCTATCTGACCTTGCCTAAGATATGACAAAATTAATCAAAATCAACAGAAATGTTGTGAGACATCCCAGGGTGTAATCATCGATTAAAGGGTTTATTTGGTTGTAAATTTCGCACAGCTTGCCAAGCTATCAATTGGCTTACTAGAATCCATAAACGCAGAACGCCAAGAAGTGGTGCACAACCACTATAAGTAGATAGAATTCAAAATACAGTGTAGGTGGATAGATTACAGGCTCTGGTATGATCCAGTTGCACTGTAACAAACATATGAAATGTTTGAGTTGCCAGGTAGATAGGTAGGAGTGACTTGGGAAATAGAACTGATACAACAACAAAAAATATGCAGAGAAATATCAATTCAAGTATAACTATCAAGCACCAAAATATGCATTTAATTTAACTATCATCAAAAGCTAACAACATTTATAGATGAAGCAAATCCAAAGTGAACACTTGTGATAGCCAATTAGATCTGCAATGAGAATCTACACTAGCAACTGAAATATAAGCTCTTAACTGATCTTTCTAATTTCGAAAGAGAAATTTACAACACTACCAGAATCAGAAATGAAAACACCCTGAAATTTTTTCCTAATTAAAACCAATTTAGAAACTTTGAGAAACCTTAAAAATCTCTAATTCAATGATTACCAATATAACAGTTGCATGTCACAGTTGCATGTCACTGGCGCAAAGATCAGTACTTCATTCTCCCAACTGAATCCATTTCTCTATTTTAGTTCTCCATCCAAAGAGAATCTGGACACAAATATAGGCCCATCCTTCTCGCCTGAAAAAGACTCCAGTGAGCGGGTGACAGTGCCCAACATGTGCTAGGAAGCCGGAAACAACCAACAACTTAGATTTGAGAGGATAATTCATTATGACAATAATTTCAAAGATCTGTGTCTTCTCTCTTCTCTTTGACCTCCACCAAGCTATGTGTAATGATTCTCGTTCCCACATCAAATCCCCCATCTGAGAAACGGCAAGAAGAACTCCGGTAACTGTTTTTTCCGCCTCACTCACTCACACACACTGCCGGCCTCCACTCTCACTGAATATCTACCAATATTAGGGATTTGGTTCGCTTATAAAGGAAGGGTGTGACTTACTAGAATACCCCTTATCTAAACCAGATATTTCGGTAGTAGCCCAGTCAGTGAGCAAGCACTTATTCTGGAGACTATCTTGGTAGTAACTTTCTGGAGGGGAGCTTTCCATTAAATAACTTGTTTCACTGCCTGAAGACCTGCCATTTGAGTTTCTAGCAATAATTCCAGCTGCAGAATTTAAGCTCTTAATTGTAGTAGCATCTACATTTGAGTTGCGGCACTGCAGTAATTAGTATATAGGGTTGAAGCCTCATAGAGGACTTTTACTGATGCAAGGAGCCTTTTCTTCAAATATCATTTTGCACCATAAGATGCAAGAAAACGAGCCAAAAGAATTGCCCCATCTTTAATATTTATTTAAGAAGTTGACTTGGAGGTCTTGTATGGATAAATATGGCTGACCTCTACTCTAAGAGAAAGGTGAGAAGCAAATAGGAGACCATGAGTGATAGGACACTGCAGAAAGAGATGATTTATAGTTTCATTGCACTGCTTACAAAGCTTGCAGATCATATAATTATGACCTCCAACAAATCCACCTATGTTTGCGAGCACGCACCCAGACCATTGTTAAGCATTCTCCACATGGAATTTACGCACCCAGACCATTGTTAAGCATCCTCCATACGGAATTTTAGACTTTAGGGGTCATAGTTTTCAGAAACATTATTCAAGTTAGGTTGGAGTGTTCAGTTTGTTAATCTTTTGACAGGAAAAATCAATACCAGAAAATTGTGGTTGCTGATGGTGCTTTGAAACAATCGGCCACAATGATTTTGTGTTGCAGTGATGTATGTTTTTGCATACTGAGTATAAACAATTTTAATGTTTATTGAAACTTAAACAAGGCTAGCTATAGATAATGCTCAAAATAACATAAATCTAAATTATGCTCAAAACAACGCAAGCTATAGGTAATACGGTCCAAAAGATGTTACTGAGTTCCATTGTGCATTGATACTACGTATATTGTCATCATTTTACTGTCACCCAAAAAGAGAACTTCACAAAAGGATAGAGATTCAGCTGTTTCATATCTTGCACCTTCCAGCAAGTTGTTCACGCTCCAGATATGTTGCCTGCAAAATCCAACATTAACAATTCCGAACGCGTTAGTATCAAGAGGCAAAAATGAGCATCACTGCAAACGTATAAGCAACAACATCGGTGTTTACAGGATGATTTGTGCTTGTAATAATGCCTGGTGGCTCTCGATCTTTTTTTTTTCCTTAGTTCTAACGTCAGAACTGCACATTTGAGAAACTCAATAGACAGCCTTCTTTTAGTTAAAGAGTCAGAACATATGCAATGCCAGATTTGGCAAGTAATTGGGCTGTCTCATTACTTTCTGGTCTCACAACCATGAAAAACATTAATATTCCAATCCTTGAGATTGTTATAAAACTGAATTGGCGGGCAAAATGTTTTAATACAAAACGGATAGCTCAGGCAAAAAGACAAGGGATAACAAGGCAAGTAATATGTTCATCGGAGTTGTCACATAGTGCAAAAAGAGCAACTTCAATAGCTATATGCATTTTGGGGCATTCTGGTCCTGAGCGGCAGAGTCTTGCGTAACAGAAGAATAGAGTTACTATATATTAAAGACCTTGACGCCATCTATACAACAGTGAACAGAAAATTGGTCAACATACAAGCCTTCTATAATTAACGTCCTTCTAAGCTCATCTACACGCTGCTGATAATAAGTCCCAATATAATGAATTCCTCGGCTACATAAGGCCCCTAAATAATGCAACACCTAAGCTATCCAAAATTTTAATTGTTGATCTATGTGTTCATATATTCGGTTGACAGGAAAAGTTGTACAATAAGTGCTAAAAGAGTACTAGAAAAAAAGGAGTACATGACTGCCTAAGGTAAATACAAATTAGTAAAAACAGCTAAGAAAACACAAGTTTTGACCTGCCGAGCAGGGAGTCAGAATTATCAACTAGAAAAGACGACATGGGTATCGTACATTAGAAATAACATCTAGCCTGCATGAGATGAAGGTCGTGTACCAGAAATTGGCTAAACCTATACCCATATATGTCGCACAACTTAGGCTTTGGAGATCAACGAATGCATTCTTTATCTATACATGCCATTTCATCCAAGACTGATGTGTATTCAAGAGATCACAACTCAGAAACAATCATAAGAAAGCGCACCAGAACTCATTCCCTCTTATGTGAGGTAAGTTTGTCATATTTAATCAAATAAAATAACATCGTCAATAATCATTTATTAAGAAAAAAAGAAATTAAATTCAAAGAGAAGATGCTTACCAGAATGTCAAACTATAGGAAGATAATCTCTCTCTTGGTGAATATTTAAATTCATCCCTTCTCTGAGCAACACGCAGTTTCATCCCAAAGAGGCCGACCTCTCACATCTATCATAGAAGAAGCAACTTCAGTATCTAATTACAAACTACAACCCGCAAAGAGCTTAGAAATGATAAGACTTGTCTTCAAGTTTTGGTTACCAAGTGTTCCGTTTCTGTTTTAGATTGTGGAGCCTCACACTAAGATATGAGTACTTACACGGAGAACTGATTCAACAAATTAAGAACAGAACTGATTCAATAACAAAAAGAATGCAGGGAGATATATTTTCAAGCATAAATAGTAGTGAGATATAGATTCTATCAAGCACCAAAATATGCAACTGATTTAATTATCGTCAAACACTACCAAAATTTATAGATGAGTCAATCTAAACTGAACACTTGTAGTAATAGCCAATAAGATCTACAACTAACAATTGAAATGTAAGTGAAGAACTGATCTTTCTATGTTCATAAGAGAAAGTTACAAGTGCACTACCCGAATCAGATATGAAGATACTCTGAAATTTTTTCCTAACTAAAACCAATTTGGAAATTTTGAGAAACTTAAAAGATCTATAATTCAATAATTATCAATACAACAGTTGCATTTCACTGGAGCAAACTTCGTACCCAATTTTGGTTGTAAGGTCGGTACTCGATTCTCCAATTGTGAGAAAATTATCAAACACCACCATTATTTCACAGATCTTACCAGCTGGAGACACTTGAGATTGGGTGCTATCAAGAAGGATAAAACAACTTAGATCTGAGAGGATAAGTCATTATGACAACAATTTCAAAGAGGTTTGAGACTGGTTATGATAGCGCACATCAAGACTGGAAGGGAACTAACAATCTAGATTTGAGAGGATAAGTCATTATGACAACAATTTCAAAGATCTGTGTCTTCTGTCTTCTCTTTGATCTCCACCAAAATATGTGTAAAGCTTCCAACATGAAACCAAATCTACTTTTATCATAAACCCCCATCTGATTTTGGAAACGGCAAGAAGAACCACTCCGGTACTGGTTTTTCCGCCTCCCTCACTCACACACATGCCAGCCTCCACTCTCACTCAACATCTACCAATATTAGGGCTTTGCTTCACTTATAAGGGAAGTGTATGACTTACTAGAATACCCCTTATCTAAACTGGATATTTCCATAGTAGCCCGGTCAGTGAGTAAGCACCTTATAATAACTGGAGGGGAGCATTCCATGAAATAACTTGATTCACTGCCGGAAGACCTGCGATTTGAGTTTCTAGCAATAATCCCAACATAGCTCTCGTAGTCTTTAGTAGTAGCATCTGCATTATCTTAATTGTACCAACTGCAGAATTTAAGCTTGCGGGCAAGGAGCCTTTTCTTCAAATATCATCTTGTTTCTGGCTTTCCACCAGCACCATAAGATACAAGCAAACGAGCCAAAAGAATTGCCCCCATCTTCAATATTTATGAAGCTGATTATTATAAGGTCTTGTATAGATAAATCTGGCTGACCCTCGAGATGATTTATAGTTTCGTCGCACTGCCCACGAAGCTGGCAGACCATTATTAAGCATTCTCCATTATCAATAATCAGTTAGGTTGAAGTTTTCAGTTTGTTCATAGTCATAAGTGCCTTTCTGGCTTTCTCCGCATAAATCTTGCCAATTTATCAATACTAATTTAGAAGACCCTAGATGGTCAGTTGTAAGGCTATAAAATCCACCTTACTGTAATCCTTTTCTAGTATCAATCTAAGTACTACAAAACTAGTTTCTAAAGTTCAGCCTTTCTTCTATTTTTCTACGTCTTACAGAATTCTTGAGTTGCTCTAATTTATCAATACTCAAGTACTACTGATTATATCCACAACCTATCTATTAGAGTTCTCTCACAAAACTCCTCTAAACCCAACAACTCTAAACAGAGTAGAAATTAAAATATCAATTACATAGAATCTTCGGTTAGCCATGAGCAAGAGCTGCAAGCATGCACTTACATCAGGAGGCTGTAATATTGATTCAATACGGGAAAAAATGTTAATCTTCTGATGGTGCTTTGAAACAATCGGCCGCAATGGTTTTCAGTTGCAGTGATGCTGGCATCCATTGTTGCTTACATTTTAATGTTTATTGAAACATAAACAAGGGAAGTCATACATAAATTCATAATTTGATACACCTAGCGGCTTGTTAAGTTATGTAACATACAATCGCAAGCCAACAAGTCACAATTAACAACCTCAAAAAGTCATACATGTTACTAACTGAACGGGCATTTTTTTAGTTACTCAAAAGACAGTAGAAACTAAAAACTTCCATTCAACACGAATACAGATCAACACTAATAGAGAGTAGAAAGGATTTTGTCACCGGTTTGAGTTACAACACTGAGAGCTTGACTGACTTAATCGATGGAGCTACTGGTTCGCATGGCTTAAATAAGGCATCTTAATTCCGCTAAATTAAATCTATCTATTTTGGCTCAACATTTTGCATTTCTTAAAGTATTTCCAGCTAGCTGCAATTTAGTAATTGATAATGAAGTAACTTAGTAAACAGTACTGAACTGCACGGTTGAGACTTGCAAATCATTAGCCTTGAGCAAGAGCTGCAAGCTTGCACTTACATAAAAAGACTGGAACATTGTAAGTTAATCTTTTGACAGGAAGAATCAATACAAGAGAACATTGTGGTTGCTGATGGTGCTTAAAAGCAAAGGCATGTGCTCAAAGTAACATACATTTTAGGATGCAATTAAACATGCATTTCACATAAAAACTGAATTCAGATAGACAATAATGAAGATGGGATATAACAACATTTTTTTAGTTACTCAAAAGGACAGTAGAAACTAAGAACGTCAATTTCAACACTAATGGTAGTAGATCTACATCTTCAACTGTATAGTCTTTCCAGGATTTATATAGAGATATAGAGGAATTATGTCCACAATCAAATAGAAGTAATCAAATGAACCTATTCAGAGACCAAAGAACAAGCCACAGATGCAAATAACAATTTAAATTAATCTGAAATTTACATATAAAAAGTAGCAGAAGACTAGCTAGCTAACATGGATTAAGTAATATAAACTCAGATTTATGCCACAGGAAACACTTTATGCTGAAAAAGCCTATCTAGAACCAACTGAAGAGTCTTGGTACAACACCAAAGCCTAACGAACAAGCACAAGCTGATTCCACGGATCATCTCGAAACGAATTTTAGAACTCACAGGTTTACAACAACAATAGATCATGGTTTTCTGAGAGGAAAAGTCATTGTGAGGGTCATGAATTTGATGTTTCTGTTTCTGGAACATGATGAAGAAGAAAAAAAGAACATGAGAGAGATTCTAGGGTTAGGGTTTGGTTTAGGAGGCGGCGGAAAAGAATTGTGGACAACTAGCTCCACTTATAAGGCTTAGAGTGCAGTTTAGGGCAAAATTGTCATCGTTGATCTGCTTTGATCTAACGGCTCACACTTTCTGAATAGGGCACCAGAGCCATTGCCAGATGCAAGTTTTTTTGTTCCACAAAAAAGAATTATTTTTGGCTTTTTTATAATTTATTACGAACCTTTGGGCACCCAAACACCTTCTTGGTGTAATAAATGTGCAGAATGCATTTGATATTGCTGCACTTTGTAGTTTTGATCTTGGAAATATTGCCAACAGAGCTCTGGTAGTCTTTAGTAGTAGCATCTACATTTATCTCAATTGTACCAACTGCATGAGGAGACCAGCTTGCAGTGATGTTGGGATCTGTTGTTGCTTACTGAGTATACTCATTTTTAATACTTATGTTGCAAACAAACTGAAACGACTAATGTTGAAACTCTCTCGCATACATTGCAACAGATGGCCACTGATTAAGATAGGCTATAACAACATTATTTACTTACTCATAGGACAGCAGAAACTAATTAAGAAGTTCAATTTCAACACTAGTGGTAGTAGATCTTCATCTTGGAGTGTAGTAGTCTTTCCAAGATTGGTATAGAGAGTATAGAGGATTTTTGACTTGCTAAAGAATTTGAGTTACAACACTAAGAGCTTGACTGACTGACTAGTTTCAAAGTCAGCTAAACAAAAGTACTAATATTTTAGCAAATCGTTGGGCGTTGGGACAAAACATCTAACAAAAACTAATAGGTCCTCATACAATTGCAAATTAAATTAATAATTCCTCCAAAGCATCCCCGATGGTATTCAAATAGTTAATGACTTATTGCATAAATGATAGAAATCAAAGTGACTCGACAATAGCATGGCAGCATCAAGCCAAGGTACTTAAAGAGCTACAGAGTTAAATGAACTGAAGTGAAAAGAAAGTAACGGCAAGAAGCAGGCTACTTAACGATGCAGCTTCAATTTTAAAGACTGCAGAAAAAGCCTATAAATTAGAAACACAAAGAGGGGAACATGGACAAACTGAAGGCAAAGGGCCAGATCGCGTACAGAATAAGTCAACTTAATGTCTGAAATTTTTTGCAAAATATGATGCAGAGCCTATACCGTTTCACTGTTCCCTACCTTGCAACAAAATGTTTCCACATGGCTCTCGTAAAGTTTAAGACATTTCTTAATATCCGTGATCTGAAATTCATGCTTACAACAATCTTTTACAGATGCATATCAAAATAATTTCGAAAAGACACAACTAATGAACCTCAACACACCAAATCAATTATCTCCAGAGTTGGCAAAATTCCCTTTGTAACTTGTCCATGGAAAGATTTGGTATCATGAACAACTTTACCCAACAAAAGCCACCCTTGTATTTGCAGCAGTAAGAGCATTTGATTTAGAGGCAAAAAAACATGGGCAAGAAGCATTGATACTTGGAGAGGATCTCAGAGAACACACTATAACCCTTCAACTGATGCAGCTCAGAATCACTACACTCCCACACAACAACAAAAGTACATAGGTTTCTGTAAGTGTAACCTCAGCTAAAAACATTTACCTAGTCATACTAAATATAAATGACCTTGGAAACAGAACTAATTGAGCGAAAAAATAACCGGCAGATATCTGGGTAAACATTTTAAAACATAAAAAATTATACAACATCCAAAACTGATCTTTACATTACTGCACTAAAGTACTTATGCAATAACGGTGATTGACAAGCATTACCAATACTTGGCCTTTTCTAATCAGAGTTTCTACCAAGCACTGAAGTATTTATGCAATAATGGTAGACAAGGTTTGGAAATTCAACAAGTACAACATCTTGTCGTCTAATCTCATATTTGGCACGTTCCAAATCAAAATCAACAGAAATGCCGTGAGACAGCCCAGGGTGTAATCTTCCATTAAAGGGTTTATTTGGTTGTAAATTTGGAACAGCTTGCCAAGCCATCAATTGGTACCGTGGCTTACTAGAATCCATGAATACAGGCTCTGGTATGATCCAGTTGCACTATAACAAACATATCAATGTTTGAGTTACCAGGTAATTAGTAGGAGTAATTGAGAAATAGAACTTATACAATAAAAAAATATGCAAGGAAATATCAATTCAAGCATAACTAGCAATGAGATATAGATTCTATCAAGCACCAAGATATGCATTTAATGTAACTATTATCAAAAACTAAAAACATTTATAGATGAAGCAAATCCAAACTGAACACTTGTAATAGCCAATAAGATCTGGAATGAAAATCTATACTAGCAATAAGCTCTGAACTGATCTTTCTGTGTTCATAAGAGAAAGTTACAAGTACGAGAATCAGAAATGAAAACACCCTGAAAATTTTTCCTAACTAAAACCAATTGGAAACTGTGCGAAATTTACATAATCTCTAATTCAATGATACCAATATAACAAATCCCAACTGATGTTGTGTTTCTCCCATAAATCTGAACCTGGAGATGCTGAAAGATTGGTTTTATAGATCCAATTGCACTTTGAATAAAAAACACCAAATCTCAGAAACCCTGTATACAAAAATCAAAAACATGAATGTCAATATTGTGGGCTAAGATCAAGAATGAAAATACCAAACACCACCATTTTTTTCCACAAATCTTACCTTATGAAGAGGTTCTAGACTAGGTACTTCTGCTCATATCCGGATAACAAGGGAACTAACAATTTAGTTCTGAGAGGATAATTCATTATGAAAAGAATTTCAAAGATCTGTATCCTTCTGTCTTCTCTTTGATCTCCACCAAGCTATGTGCAATGGTTCTTGTTCCCCATTTTGATTTTGGAAACGGCAAGATGAACTCCGGTAACTGGTTTATCCGCCTCGCTCATACTCCCGTCGGCCTCCACTCTCACTCAATATCTACCAAAAATATTAGGGGTTTGGTTCGCTTATAAGGGAAGTGTATGACTTACTAGAATACCCCTTTTCTAAACCAGATATTTCCAGGGGCGGATCTATGTAGAGACTTGGGCTGGCTTAAGCAAGCCCAAAGTCCAAAAAAAACCTTCAATTTTGTAGTGCAATTGTGTTTGGTTACAAAAAAATCAAGCCTAAATAATAGCTTAAGCCAGCCCAAGTCAAGCCGATTTGTTTTCAAGCCATCCCAACATTCATTTTCTGGTTCCGCCACTGGATATTTCCATAGTTGCCCAGTCAGTGAGCAAGCACTGTTTCTGGAGACTATCTTGACAATAATAACTGGAGGAGACCTTTCCATGTAATAACTAGCCTGTTTTTGAACCTTTCTTCAAATATCATTTTGTTTCTCGCTTTCCACCAACACCATACAAGATGCAACATAATATCATTTTGTGCTGCTAATGGTGCGTTGAAACAATCGGCCGCAATGATTTTGTGCTGCAGTGATGTATGTTGCTGAGTATAATTCTTTTTAATGTTTTCTGAAACTTAAACAAGGCAAGCTATAGATAAAATACGCCTCAGAGGCATATGCTCAAAATAGCATACATTTTAGGATGCAATCCTAACTGAACAAGCCACAATTAACGACATGAAAAAATCATACATGAAGTTTACTAATTATACATGGATTTACATACAAACTGAAAGGACTAAAATGTTTCAACACGGTAATAGTTGATGAATCATGTAATTGGCGTCGATTTTTTTTCTTACAAAATCTCATCGAATTTGAGTGAAAAATATTAAAAACATTTTTGTGCTTGTTGTGGCCCATTTATGTTTTGACTCTGGGCTTGGAAGAGACACATAAGTCTCTTCGTGCACTAAAAAGTAAGAACACACTTGTTAATTTAATGGTGGTATAAAGAGAAACTTATTCAGATGACAAGTAATTTATGGTGACATCTTAGTGATGATGATGCATGTTGGAAAATGGGTACTCACAGGATGAATTCAGAGAACAGAAAAGAATATTGTATCACTGAATCCGTTTGGCTGGAGAAATCAAGAATTATACTCTGCTGGATCCAACTGTCGCTGGCGCTAGTTTGCTCGTTTGACTTTTCCACCGAGAAAAACAACTCAATTTCTTGAAGCATCGGAGGAATTTTTTTGGCCAATGTTGGATTCACCGGAAGCATGCATCAATGACAGGGGCAGAGCCAAGGGTTGATTAATCCTGGCTCTAGCCCCCCTAAAATCACCAAAATCATGAAAACACGTTTAGTTTTATCATTGATTTTACTTATATTTAGTCTACTTGATATATAAATTTAGTCCACAATTTATATAATTTTTTTTTAGTCCCCCATTGTTAATGTTGGCTCCGCCACTCGTCAATGATGAAGTTGGCTTAGTTCATTATTTCAACGAGCTGCACTCAGTCTGTCACCACATATTGGACTTGGTTTCACCCAAATGACCAATTTAGTGATTGGTACGGAGGGCAAAGGTTGACCATCAAAAACTTACAAGATTGAATGGCATTGGCACATTGGATTAGTATTAATAATAGTTATTTAGCCGATATTATAGTCCTACAATGGTAAATTTACTAACCTATAATGTCTAAGTTGAGAATACCAGTGACCTGAGTTTGAAACTCAACGACATAAAAAGTATCATCTTTATCGGATTTAACTGTCAGTTTGTTGTAGAAAACCGATTGATGCTTGCTTGGTGTCTTTTACTGCCCTTACAACTCCCTTCACATTACATTTCCTCTTCATAAGTAACGTCATGTTGTTAACATCGAGCCATGAAATGATTGTGGAGAATTCCAGGAAAGCTCGTCTCAAGGTATCTTAAGATAACCTAATTAGAATTAAGTAATGATTGTCCTTTTAATTTTTGGTGAACAAGATAAACCACAAAGAAATTGTGGAGGCTGCAGATATTAGATCATGTAACATTATGAAACTCAACTTGCTTATCTAATTAGGTGAGATAAACTAGAGTAAGTGCTGGGAATCTCTATGCAAATAGATGTTCAGCTTCCCATGCATTTAACATTCTTAACTTTAATTTATGTCCGGTAGATTCATCCTATTGTTATGCTTATTAACTGGTGGTGTTTGAATGCAGAAAACAAAACTAAAAATAAAAATAACACTAGCATTTCCTCGTCTATAAACCTTGACTCTGCATGATAACTCTAATTGGATGACTTTAATAGTCTCTTGGATTTGAAATATAAAATCAACACGTTGAAGCAATATACTGAATTTAGTTTCCTGCACATTCTCAGTTCATAATGTGTTTACATTTCCTTTTTTTTTTTTTGATCGGTAAAGATAATTTTATAAATATAGAAATATTATGCACAACAATTTGTTGTACATAACCCAAATACAAGATAATCCCTTAGAAACCCTTACATAAAAGGGAAAAATATCATTTGGTCCTTTTTTAGGTGGGCCCATGTCTGTTTAGTCCTTTGGTCAAACGCCTTTACTGTTTGGTCCATAATTATTTAAAAATATTTAAATAGACAAAAATACCCTTTCGTGTTAAATTTTTTTTTTTAAGAGTTTTTCCGTGCTAAAAAAACAGACTTCATTCCCAGGAATGAAGTCCATACAAAAAAGCTAAAAAACAGACTTCATTCCCAGGAATGAAGTCCATACAAAAAAGCTAAAAAAACAGACTTCATTCCCAGGAATGAAGTCCATACAGAAAAGCTAAAAAAACAGACTTCCTTCCCAGGAATGAAGTCCATACAGAAAAAGCTAAAAAAGCAGACTTCATTCCCGGGAATGAAGTCCATACGAAAAGCTAAAAAAAACAGACTTCATTCCCGGAATGAAGTCCATACAAAAAGCTAAAAAAACAGACTTCATTCCCGGGAATGAAGTCCATACAAAAAGCTAAAAAAAACAGACTTCATTCCCAGGAATGAAGTTCATACAAAAAAGCTAAAAAAACAGACTTCATTCCTGGGAATGAAGTCCATACAAAAAAGCTAAAAAACAGACTTCATTCCTAGGAAATAATTTATATTACCAAACTATAATTTATTCCTAGGAAATAATTTTTAGGACCAAACTATAATTTATTCCCAGGAATGAAGTCCATACAAAAAAGCTAAAAAACAGACTTCATTCCTAGGAAATAATTTATATTACCAAACTATAATTATTCCTAGGAAATAATTTTTAGGACCAAGCTATAATTTATATTACCAAATAGGACCAAACAGACACATGACTGGGTCAACAGGACTAGACCCTCTCTAATATATTATTCCTAGGACCTAATGGTATTTCCTACTACATAAAATTCCTTTAGAAATCCCCACATAGAAATCCTAGTATAAAAGGATCACCCATCAACAATTGATGGCCCAAATGAAAGCCCGAGCCCTAAAAAGAGCTAAAGTTGTAGAGACCTTCTGTGTGTACCCTAATTTTGCAGCCTCCATTGCCGTAAACACATCTCACATTTCAAATCCTCGAAAGTTCTAATTATCCCGTTCAACACTGAAGGCACACTATGAGTTCTTGATAAATTATGATGGATATTTATATAGGATCGACATGTTTGGTTGTTGACGCTTATATGATTCTTCTTTTCGAGGCCACCTGAGTTCCATCCTCGCATGTATCCTCTAGAAAGTAGAAGCCGTCGTAACCGGGCTTCCCCACTGGGCTACAATCAAACATCCATTAGACATTGTTTATGGGTATTTTCGTAAGTAGCTTAATTTTCCTATATAGAGTATAAATCAGCCAAACCCTAACATTTCAATAGATATTTTAGATAGAGTGAGAGAAGATGGAAACTACTGATCACTAGTGTGCAGTCAGGCCAACGGTGCAGCAAAACACCCGTAAATAGCTCAACTTTGCTAATTGAATCTGCTGTTTTAAAAATCAGATGGCTATGTGGGAAGCTTTACACATATCTTGGAAGAGATCAAAGAGAAGAGAAACAAATCTTTGAAATTGTTGTCATAATGACTTTTCCTCTAAGATCTAAGTTGTTTCTGGTTCACTTGTAGCATATATGGGTAGTACTATTCCATCTCATCAGGTAAGATTTGTGAAATAATGCTTTTGTTTGATATTTAGTGTTTCTTCAAAAAATATTGATGATGTTACTGATATTCTTCTTTGTTTTTCTATGCAGGGATGGCCAGATCATATCTCAATATAGAGTCTGAATTCGGTGTCAGCAGCTAGGTTTGGGAAACACAGTGTATATCAACTGCATACCAACTGCTGTTTTACTTATGTAGTGTTTGATCTTTAGTGTTTCTTCATAAAATAATGATGATGTTACTGATATTCTAGCTTGTCTGTTTTTCTATGCAGGGATGGCCAGATCGTATCTCAATAATGAGTAGCAGCTAGGTTTGAGATACGCTTGGGTATCAATTGTTTGAGTTATTTCAACTGCGCTGAAAAAGTAGATCTGCATAGATAATTGAAGATTTGATATACTTGAGATGTTTTAAATTGTCCGTAAGTTTAAATGATTTAGATAATTGAAGATCTAATATATGGTAAATCATTGAATTGGAGATGGTTTAAATTTTCCGTGAGTTTAAATGATTTAGAGATTAGCTTCTCACTCACTTAAAAAACCCAAAGTTTCTGCTTGTAACTTTGTCTTATCTTAAACATAGAACTATAGAAAGATCAGTTTGGAGCTTACAATTCAATTGTTTTGAGAAAATTTTGTTACTTACAAATGTTTGGTTTAAATTACTTAATTTGTAAAATCTTGTTAGTGTTTCATGATAATTAACAGCACATACCTGTTTGGTGCTTGATAGAACCTCTGACCTAAGCCAAGTGATGGTAATGCGTGACAATTACCTATAAAAAAGACTTTTTCATTGGTGTCATATAAGTGCTTACGTTGTTGGGTTGGATTGGATTGGATTGTTAGTGATCCTGAGCTGCATCTGTAGAAGGGATTTAGTATGTTGTACTTGCTGCAGATCAGTTAGTGTTTGATGATAGATACATTACAGACATATTTAATTTGCTTTGTAGGAGTAGGACATTCGATCAAAGCAAAATAAGCCAAGTGATGATAGTGAGTTAGTTCTTGTCAGTTACCCGCACATATCTACCTAAAACATTGACTGGGCTATTCCCCATTAATTTACTTCGAGTAGTGTTGTACAGCTTGTACTCCTGAACTTTTTCTACATCATAAAGTTGTTTCCGCAGATATTTGCACATCGTTTTGTTCATGAATTAGTTCTGTTTTCAAAGTAATTCCTACTAACATGACAGTACAGAGATTAGTATGACCAGGCCAATGTTTTTTAACTGAGTTTACAGGCATATATGTTCTTACGTTGTTTGGTGAGAGTGTTGATGATTCTTAGCTGTGTCTGTAGAAGGGATATTGTGTATACTGATGCAGATCTTGTCCAAGTTCCCATGCCTTTTGCCTAGCCCATGGTTGAGTAAAATGGTAGAAACCTTGATCCTTGCCCATGTATCTGTAGAAGGGATATTGTTTCTAGACACGTTGCGAGAGATGCGCTAGATTTGTTCTCTGAAATGGAAATTTACGGTTTAAAGCCAAATGTTGTCACCATACTTTCTTTATTGTCGTCTTGTAGCCATGGTGGGTTGGTGGAACAAGGGAAATGTTTGTTCAATAGGTTTATCACTGATAACGGATTCAAACCCAACTCAGTGCATTGTTCATTCATGGTAGACATGTTAGGAAGGGCAGGAATTGTAGAGAGTGCTTCCCCAAAGATTCAAAGATGAAGCCAGTATTTGGGGTGCATTATTGATAGAGAGTTCAGTGGACATGATAAAGAAAATGCCACAAAGATTCAAAGATGGAGCGAGTATTTGGGGTGCATTATTGAGTGCTTGCAGGAATTCCAGTAACAGCAAGGTTGGTGAAGGAGCTATTTCAAAAGTTCCGACCATGAGAAATCCCATGTAGATAATAAATTAAGATTAGTTCATGTAGATAATAAAGCTTTTAGATTTGTTGCTAGAGATGGTTACCATGAGAAATCCCAAGAGATATATTTAAAGGTCGAAGAGTTGCATAGTTGTACGAGGAAGAAATGATGTTTTTACTTGAACACTTCTTGTCAAATCCCAAGAGATATATTCTTCCTCATTGCCTTGTGTCTGAGATGAGATAGGTGGGTGCGCCGTGCGCATAGTTTTGGGCCAAGGCCCATCAATTTCACGGCACTGGCACTGTCACTGTCCAGCGGTTCTCTATCATTTCTACACAGTGCGAAGTATTTTGGCCACATTTTTACTCTCCTCTGAAGAAAAGAATCTAGCTCCACATCACATACATTTACTCATGTGAAAAGAGGAAAAAGAGTGGGAACTAGTTCTCTAGAAATAAACAATACTAACACTCACTAAGCAGGTTCTGGTTTTCTTTTTTTTGCAGGTGGTGTTTTGTATGGGAAATTAAAGGAGAAATGGGAGTGTGGGATACAAGTCTATTGCTACTTTGTTTGTTTTCTTTTTAAATAGTTTTATCATTTTTTTGTATAATCCAGAAGTACTTATATGAAATACTGAAATAAAAGTGTTTTAGTACTGTAATTTTATAGATTCGTTACTTGTTTTTGACATGCAGTTGATTTTTGGATTATGAATCAAAAGTACATATACATACTGCTTTGGTTTTGTTATTCTTTATAAAAAAATTGATCCACAAGTATATGTATATGAAATACTGAAATAAAAGTGTTCGATTATGTTTTTCATAGACTTATTACTTGTTTTTAACATGCATTTGTTTTTTAGATTATAGATCAGCAGTACATATATGGAATACTGAGAAATCTGTTGTTTCACACGTGTTTAGTTGTAGGGTATAGTAGTCATTTTCTTGATTTAAAAACTTTGGACCTTAGGATAAGGATAAAATCCGGTTGGATCCTATTATAAATAACTATATGGGGCTAGGACCAAACATCAAATTTTCCTTACTAGATATATATATTGGAGTTTATACAATTTACTAGAATTCCCTTCAACTATCTCCAGTGACGAGTACATGAGAATTAGAGGATTTCGGTGTAACTTTGCCAATTGTTCCCCCAAATGCAATAACAAAAATACAAAAAAATCTCTTGAGGCAGGGATGTCACAACAGTCATGGACGAAAGAATTTGCAAAGGAGATGGACAGCGCGTGTGCCAATCTTGAGTGACTAAAAATATATCCAACCTAACCATAGGAGGATGCTGAGAGTTAGTACGGGTATATTTTCCACCATCCATAGGCAAGTACATGAGTTTCATGCCTACTAAAAAATATTCTGAATTAATTTCTGCTAGTTGTACAATCCCCTGCAACATTTCTCTCTGATGGAGAAAGAATTACATTGAAATTTCCACCGATTACCCATGGATCGTCAAACAAAAGCCTAATAGCAGAAAGTTTTTGCTAATACCGCCTATAATAACTATAATCAGATGCTCCATAAACTGAGGTGAATAACCATTCAAAATTATCAGAGACATTCTTGAAATTAAAAAAAATCGAAAAAGGATAACAGGTAGTCTTCCATCAGTAGAAATATTACATCATTCCACATCACACTTATACCCCTAGAAGATCCTTCAGAAGCTACATATAAGAAGTCACAATCAGAGTTACCCATAATGAAAGACTCGGTACACGTTTAGACTCTTGGATTGTGCAAATTGTTACTAATTGCATGCCTAATTGCAATTATTTTTTCCATCCTGACCCATACCCGAATAAAGTTTTTTTCTGCTCATTCATAATTGATGCCCGATGGGTTACAAGAAGAGGGTATTGATTATTTGTGCTTCATTTATGATTTGATATTCGTGAATCATATGACCTGATAATGTACTACTCATTTCAGTTTAATGAAAAGTTCATTATATTTCCATTTAATGTTACCGTATCAAAGTTGACTATAAATCGATTCTGTAGAAAGCAGTGTACTGAAAATGCTTGATTTTATTTATGATAAGATATTGAGAAGTTGGAGTAAGCTAATAAAAATGTCCGGTCAATTATTTCATCAAAAATTGAAAAAGTAGTTTAGTGCTAGTAGGATACGGTTGTGCTAGAATGACCGAGATAATTCTCGACAAATTATCCAAGGGGAGATCAAAAGACTTAGGCTGCCTATATTTTCGGATATAGGTGATAGGCAAAGTGGACCCAACCATTCACTCTCTCTAGGGGTGTGCATACAATCCGGAACCGCGGATTTCATCCGTAACCGTCCGCAAAATTACGGGTGAAAACCAATCCTCAAGAATCTATGGGCTGGTCACAGATGAATTCTCAAATCCGCAAGGTTTAGCGGTTTGGTTGCGGTTGGTTTTGTAAATCCGCGGGTATATCCGCACCGTAATCTATGAGACAAATAGTATAGTTAGTTAACTTCTGGTGGCGAACACGAAATGTCGATTAAAAAATTTGTTTTTGATTTTCCTAAATATCTTTATAGTTTCATTTGCAGAAGTGTTTCTCGGAACAATTTCTTTCATGAGTCTCAGCTCAGTAATAATAAACTCCTTGGAAGTTTCTCTCCATTATCAACCATTGAGATACCTTCACCTCTTAACTACCTTAGTCTCTCGGGTTCTCACGGCCAAACCACTTTCTTAAATGATTTTCATTTTCATTTCATAGTTGTTCTTCTTCTCTATGATAAGAAAATTCATGAAAATTAACATTAGTAATTCGACTGAAGATGCACTTGTAGGGTTGCAACCAATTTTGGATGCATCTATTAGTAATATCATTGCAAGTACTACTACTACTCCAATGTTTTACTTACTTTCTTTCTTCTTTTTTTATTTTTTTACTAAATCAGCGGTTAATCCGCATCCTGTCCGTACAATCCGCTGATCCGTAGAGGTCAAATCCGCGGGTGATTGGGCCGGTTATGGTTCAATTTTCCAAATCCGCAATTTTGACGGTTTGGTTACTGGTGACCCCTAATCCGCAACCGTCCGTACGTTGCACACCCCTAACTCTCTCCAATCTACAAGAAAATCAAAACATTTTTTTATTGGCCCACTTTAGGAGGCCTTCTATAGGGTGATTATATTGGATTTTTTCCGTCACACTTTCACGGTCCTCTTTTTTACATCAATTTCTTTTTTCCAATTTGATTAAAAGTCGATCAATTTTGATGTTTTTTCTTCAGCTATCCATCTAATTCAAACGTTACTATTTCCCATGTACTTAACACTCGATTGATTTTCTATTAAGACTCAAATTTACAAAATTTCTTCAAGCAAGTTGCGCATCCATTTTTAATCCACCCGGTTGTTGGTGCAATTGTTGCATTAATCATCTCTTCAATAAATCGACATCAAAATACAACATATGATAAACCATGTTTTACTTGAGCATTGATTTCTTAATATGCTTAACCCAAATCTCAAATATCTCCAAAGCCCCCACTTACAAACACCATGATAAAAAAAAGAGCAATGAAGAAAATAAAAAGAAAAAACAGTATCTGAATATCTCATCTATTTTCATGGCTCAATCAAATGTCTACAGAAAAAAAAAAATTGAAAAGAGTTTTACTTTATCAGCAGAGATAGGGGAATGAAAAAATTGTTCCGGAAAGAACAATAGCATATGTTTGTTTTGACTGAAATAATGAAGTAGGTTACTAGTATACCCTCGTTTTTTCTTATAAATTTGTTGAACACGTATTGTTATATGCTAATGCATATAACAATACGTGGAGTACAGCCGGGGCATTTGACAAAACGACCAAGTTGCGGTTGAACTAACCCTCGTTTTACGTTTTTGAAGATCTTTCACAAAATGAGTTTCCTGGTTCGTATTTCGAACCCATGGTCTTCAAAAACGAGTTTCCTGGTTCGTATTTCGAACCCATGGGCCATGGTATCGAGCGTTAAGTACATGGGATTGCTTTGTATTTCGTCAGGACATTAAGCTTAGAACACGCTAAAAGTTGAGCACAACCTAGCACAACACGTAACTTAGCCAGCACAGCACAACACTTTAGCTAAATGGGACGTGCTGGGTTTGATTAATCGGCACAGTAGCTCAGCACAACACGTGGTATGGATAAGGACGTGAAACGACCAACACAACACGTTAAGAAGCATGACACAATTCAGAGCAGTTTACAAAAGAGAAACAAAAATCGATACAGTGCATTCGTCGTCGGCCCCCACTGCTGCAGTAGTCATCTAGTATATGTGGCACAAGATAAGCAACCATTTCATGTTAAAGTTCAAAATTATGTTCCCGAGTTATTTAATTTATTTTTCCTTTCTTTTTGTTTATATTACATGTTATTCAATCACAATAATTTTTTTTGTTTTGATTATTGCATCCCTAGGTGCTTTATAAATTGAACAACATTTTGTACTATTTCTCTTATGGCAAATGTTAACTTATATATCAGGATAGAGGTTAAGAATGATTAAAATATTCGTTGAGAATATTTTATTATTTCCGGGAAGAATTTCTCCCATAAATCCCTTGTTAAATTTTTTTTTTTTATTTTTTCTATTTTGCAATTTGACCATTGAGTTTTCTCATTATCAATCTCAAAACCATATTAAATTCTTAATCAAACCCAGAAAAAAAAACAAATACACCCGAAGTCGTGCTGTGAGATTTGACAATAAATATTTTTCATCCGAAATCAATAAAGCTTATTAGATGAGAAAACTTTCCAATTTTAATTTACTGAACACCCAATTACTTTCCTAGTCACCTTAAGTTTATAAGATTAGCTAGTTTGTTCTTTGGAACGTATGGAAGAATAGATGTGCAATTGTTTTTGATAATGCTTCCGTTAATGTTGATAATTTTACTAGACTAGTGACTACTGAGTGGGAAAAAAATTTGGCTAAATAGCACAATCTAGTAGGGAGAAACAATACAAAATAATATCTTTAGGAAGGGCTCGATTCCTAAGTTTAGAATTCGAATATGACAACTTAAAAATGAAGGCTATTATTGGGGCGTCACATTCCATTAGAGGGGCATCACCTAATAGGACAAAAATGGGTCACCCGTAAGTAATTTCAAAAATCTCTTATCTCAAATAATTGTGTAATGACTAAACAACCCTTGTTTGGCTTTAGTTTAATTAATTAAACCTAGCTACGTCCTAAATTACGCCTGGAAAATCAACTAAACCTAGCCGTAAAATTGGAATTACGCCTGAAAATCAACTGAACCTAGGCGTAAAATTAGAATTACGCCTGGAAAACAACTAAACCTAGGCGTAAAATTTGAATTATGCCTGGAAATCAACTAAACCTAGGCGTAAATTGGAATTATGCCTGGAAATCAACTAAACCTAGGCGTAAATTGGAATTACACCTGGAAATCAACTAAACCTAGACGTAAACGACATGCAAATCAAAGTTTACGCTTGAATTGAACTAAACCTAGGCGTAAGTTCTTCAAAAACTAAATTACGATTGAAAAATCTAGTACCGTACCCAGGCGTAACACTAGCAAAAAGTAAATAAAATCCTAATTTTACTTCGATTTCATTCGATTTAAGCACAAAACCGGGTACAAAAAGATGGGTTTGTTTGATTATTACCTTACATACACCATGGGTTGTTGTTGAGGAGTTTGAAAACATGATTCTTCAATTGATTGAATCGGTGGAATGAGTTGAGGATGAAGTTAAGGTTGATTGAGTTGTTGATTACCATCACTAGGATCAGTTTGATTCTTCCTCATCTATTTTTAGTAGTTTTAATTGAAGGGTAATTTTGACAAATTGCTATGGAATCAAAATATCCCTTAACCAGATTTTTGGTCATCAAATATCCAAGTGAAGCCCCTCTAATGGAGTGTGACGCCCTAATAATAGCCTTCTTAAAAATACATCATCAATTTTCTATCACTATATTGGAGGTAGTTTGTCTTTTTTAATAATATCACGCTTTATGAGTTTAAAAAAAAAAAATCGTCTTCCTTCTTCATTGCTAAATGGGATTTTTTTCTATTTCATCTTTAGATTATGATCTTACGAAACAAAATGTGCCCGCATTGAAATTTTGTCGATGACTCGCTGATGTTTTCACCTAGGCTACCCTGTACACAAATTGGATTCATAAATTCGTTCTCTGTTGATACCCACAAGCTGACGTCCATATGATTCTTCTTTGGGAGGCCACCTGAGTTCCATCCTCGCATTTATCCTCTAGAAAGTAGAAGCCGTCGTAACCAGGCCTCCACACTGGGCTACAATCAAACATCCATTAGACATTGCTTAAGGGTATTTTCGTAAATATCTCAATTTTTTTCTATTTATAAATAGCCAAACCCTAACATTTCAATAGATATTTTAGATAGAGTGAGAGAGGATGGAAACTACTGGTCACTAGTGTGCAGTCAGGCTGGCGCCGCCGGTGCACCAGAAAACACCCGTAAATAGCTCAACTTTCTGCTAATTGAATCCGCCGTTTTGAAAATCAGATGGGTGTGTGGGAAGCTTTACACATAGCTTGGAAGAGATCAAAGAAAAGAGAAACAAATCTTTGAAATTGTTATCATAATGACTTTTCCTCTAAAATATAAGTTGTTTCTAGTTCCTCTAAAATCTTTGAAGTATTCCTTCTCATCAGGTAAGATTTGTGAAATAATGCTTCTGTTTTGATCTTTAGTGTTTCTTCATAAAATAATGATGATGTTTGTTTCTCTATGCAGGGACGGCCAGATCATGTCTCTTGAGTCTGAATTCAGATTTGGATATCAATTGTTTCAGTTATTTCAACTGCGCTGAAAAAGTAGATCTGATATACTGGAGATGTTTTAAATTGTCTTAAGTTTAAATGATTTAGATAATTGAAGATCTAATATACCGGTAAATCATTGAATTAATTGGAGATGTTTTAAATTTTCCGTGAATTTAAATGACTTAAAAAACCCGAAGTTTCTACTTGTAAGTTTGTCTTATCTTAAACATAGAAAGATCAATTCGGAGCTTACATTTCAATTGTTTTGAGAAAATTTTGCTACATACAAATGTTTGGTTTAAATTACTTCATTTGTAAAATCTTGTTAGTGTTTCATGATATTTAACAGCACATACCTGTTTGGTGCTTGATAGAACCTCTGACCTAAGCCAAGTGATGGTAATGCGTGACAATTACCTATAAAAAAGACTTTTTCATTGGTGTCATATAAGTGCTTACGCTGTTGGTGTTGTACAGCTTGTACTCCTGAACTTTTTCTACGACAGTACAGAGATTAGTATGACCAGGCCAATGTTTTTCAACTGAGTTTACAGGCATATATGTTCTTATGTTGTTTGGTGAGAGTGTTGATGATTCTTAGCTGTGTCTGTAGAAGGGATATTGTGTATACTGCTGCAGATCTTTTCCAAGTTCCCATGCCTTTTGCCTAGCTCATGGTTGAGTAAAATGGTAGAAACCTTGATCTTATAGACACGTTGCGAGAGATGCACTAGATTTGTTCTCTGAAATGGAAATTTACGGTTTAAAGCCAAATGTTGTCACCATACTTTCTTTATTGTCGTCTTGTAGTCATGGTGGGTTGGTGGAACAAGGGAAATCTTTGTTCAATAGGTGTATCAGTGATCACGGATTTAAACCCAACTCAGCGCATTGTTCATTCATGGTAGACATGTTAGGAAGGGCAGGATTTGTAGAGAGTGCTACCCCAAAGATTCAAAGATGAAGCCAGTATTTGGGGTGCATTATGGATAGAGAGTTCAGTGGACATGATAAAGAAAATGCCCCAAAGATTCATAGATGGAGAGAGTATTTGGGGTGCATTATTGAGTGCTTGTAGGAATTCCAGTAACAGCAAGGTTGGTGAAGGTGGTATTTCAAAAGTTCTGACCATGAGAAATCCCATGTATATAATAAAGATTAGTTCATGTAGATAATAAAGCTTTTAGATTTGTTGCTAGAAATGGTTACCATGAGAAATCCCAAGAGATATATTCAATGGTCGAAGAGTTGCATAGTGTACGAGGACGAAAGAAGGAAGAAATCATGTTTTACTTGAAGACTTCTTGTCAAATCCCAAGAGATATATTCTTCCTCATTGCCTTGTGTCTGAGATAGGTGGGTGCGCTGTGCGCATAGTTTTGAGCCAAGGCCCATCAATTACATGGCACTGGCACTGTCACTGTCCAGCGGTTTTTGATAGTAGCATGTATCAAACTATCAGCTGGTAGGATCGTACATACATACGCATCCTTAGATGTTTTTGGAAGGCTTGTATCCTCAAATGAGCCAGCTAAAATACTACAACGTGTGTACATTTGATTTTGTACAAAATTGGATAGAAGAACAAAAATTGGATGTTGAGCGTATGAGAATCTCTACTCGTCCATACTTGGTTGTCCTAGCATCTGCAACACGGTTCTCTATCATTTCTACCCAGTGCGAACTATTTTGGCCACACTTTTTACTCTCCTCTGAAGAAAAGAATACTCTTGTGAAAAGAGGAAAAAGTGTGAGAACTGTTCTCTACAAGTATACAACACTAACACTCACTACGCAAGTTCTGGTTTTCTTCGACCACAAAGGTTTGGATGGACAGTTCCAACATTCTTTCAGCGGAGATTATAACTGATATTCTCACGCGTCTACCCGCTGTATCCGTTGTAGCAATTCGACCAATATAACAGCTGCATGTCACTGGCGCAACCCAATTCTGGTTGTAAGGTCAGAATTCCATTCTCCCAAAGATAATGACGAAGGCACACCGGTGTTATACGTCCACTAATCAATTTCTCTATGGTGTTTTTCCAACCAGCGAGAATATGGAGATGAAGAAAGACCTGGTGACATCTCACACCAGAATCTAAAGATAAACCTGCATAGAAAAACCAATAACATGAATGTTAATACGTGGGCTAAGATCAAGAATTAAAATACCGAACACCACCATTTCATTTACAGATCGATCTTACCTTATAAAGATGTTTGAGACTGGTTATCATAGCGCACATCAAGACTGGAAGGGAACTAACAATTTAGATTTGAGAGGATAAGTCATTATGACAACAATTTCAAAGATCCGTGTCTGCTCTCTTCTCTTTGATCTCCACCAAGCTGTGTGTAACGGTTCACCAAAACTACTGTTATCATCAAACCCCATCTGATTTTGGAAACGGCATGAAGAACTACCCCGGCTACTGATTTTTCCGCCTCACTCACTACACTGCCAGCCTCCACTCCAACTCAAATATCTACAAAAATCAATATTAAGTCTTGTTTCATTTATAAGGGAAATGTATGATTTTACTAGAACACTCTTTATCTAATTCCATATTCCCATTGGATATTTCGGTAGCAGCCGAGTCAAGTCAGTGAGCACTGTTATTATAGCTCAAAGAAGGAAAAGCTAAGAGCTTCCCATTGAAACAACTGGATTCACTTCCAAAAAACCTGCCAATTGAGTTTCTAGAAATAATCCCAACAGCGCTCTCGTGGTCTTTACTACTAGCATCTACATTTATCTTAATTGTACAACTACTGGCCTAATATGGAAGGTCTTGTAGTAGCAGATTTTCCCACACTACACCCCTTACTCGATTTTGCTTAATTAGTCCATTGAAAGATGTAAGATCAAGAATATTTATTGATTGAATTCATGAATTGTTTTCACCAGAAAATAGAATTACACTTAGGAATTAAAACACTCTTAAACTTTCTCTCTCCTAATGACTTGCCCAACAAATTCCAAAAGATCTCTCCCTTTTTACAGACTCACTTAGCCCTTTATATAGGGTAATACATAGTGGATGACAGCTAAGCTACCCTTTATTTTCGGGAATGTCTCGCGAAGTGTCGCAGATGCACAAACATTTGCTCTCGCGACGCTTCTTAACCCTCGCCAGGTCTCATATCTTCTTTATGTTTTATCTGTCGTTACTCCTTGCGTCGTTTATTTTAGCTCCTGCGACTCCTTCGCGACACCGTCGTTTATTAATCCCGCGAGCCTTGTATGTTGCGATATTACGATCCTACATCTTGCCTCTTTTTCCTTGAATATGGCTTGACAAGCGATCTTTAAGGAAAAATCTATTGTGGTAGCGATCTTTGACTTTTGTTGATGGAGGAATGAGCAAAAGAATACTTTTCTTGAAAAGTACGTACTTGCCTCTATTCTTTGGCGAAGTTCCGAAGCTTCTTTGAGATGTATATTTAAAATTGTCTCCTCTCCTCAAGGGAAGAGTATCATGAGAGTGATCCTTTTGATTTGCCGCGATCGCTTATCTTTATCTTTTTCGGTTTTGTACTTTTACACGGATTTTGATTATTAATGTCTTTTCTTGACACGTCTCTTTCAACCGTTTATTCTTGACCGTTCATGTCTCTTCTCGCATTAAATGACCTCGTTTTTCTCGAGGATCCTTTTCCCTATATATAGTTTTCTTTTTCTCTCCTTTTCATCCTTTAGTTTCTCTCTGCAACTTTTCTTTGACTTCTCCCTTCCAATTTGCGCTCCCGCTCTCTTAAATCTTTTCCCTAAATCTTTTTCTCTCCTTTTCATCCTTTAGTTTCTAACTTTTCTTTGACTCTCTAATCTTTAAATCTTTTCTCCTCTTCCATTCCCATCTTAATCTTTAACCTCCCAATTCCCATACCGGGCTTCTATTAGTCGTGCATATAAAACTTCTTTTAATGAAGTTCAACGAAGTTACTCGAGAAGGGTTTCACTCTATCAACCATCCCGATCAAAAACCTTCATCTATTCTTTCTCCAAAGTTATTTTCTGATCATCAATGTGATGATCAAAAGATTATAGTCTCTCTAGGTCAGCTTCTCGCGGGACTTCCCATCCCCTTATACGATCCTAAGATGCCTTTGTTTTATGAAATCTTGGCCCATGAAAAATTCTCTCGGGCTGTTTATCAGTTGAGTGGCGATTGCATTAGCCTAATGCTTGAGTTCGCGAATCGTGGTGCTGGCAAAGGATCTTTATACCCTAGTACTGTTAGACACCCCGATTTCGCAGATTTGGAAATAGCTGCTGAGAAGTACACTGTCGAGAACTTTTTTGAAAATTATTCAGTAATAAAGATGAGGAATGCGAAATCTCGCTGGGGCATTCGCCTGAAGAAGAAGGATGATGTCCCTGAGGATAAATTGCTTATGCAAGATATTGACTGGCATTCGGGCAATAATACTACTCCTCGCCACTCCAAAGATGAGAAGTGGTGGGTTGTACCTTTGATCTTAAATGGCCCTTATATCGCGGGCTCGCACATTCTTCCTGCGAACCTCGCAGGGTATCATCCTTGGGAATTCAAATGGCCCGATAAGACAAAAGAGGTATGTTTTCCATTTTAAATCTTGCCTTTGCAACTTTCTTTTTATATTTGCTGAGTTTGTAAAATTTCTCAGATCGCCAGATTGAGAAGAAAGTACAAGGATAATCCGTTGGAGAGTACGCTGACAATACTTCGATCGCTTACGGGTGAAGTAAGAAACATTTCCTTTTTCATTTGAAACAATATTATTGCCTCTGTTTCTTATTTTTAATCATATGCGAAGGTTGGAGTTGAAGAAGTCAGTAGCGCGAAGATTAAAAGTAAAGGCAAAAGCTGCTGCCGAAAAATAAATCTTCCGCTCCATTAACTAAGAAGCGAAAGATTCAATCTTCTTCTCGCCCTAACTCAAGCTCTGAATCTTCTGATGAAGATGACCATGATTCGAATTTTTCTCTCGCTAAAGAGATTCCATTGGCCGGTTCTCCTATGGATCGGTTATCTAGCATCTTCTCAGACTCTTTCCAAGGAATGGGAGATGCTCCCCTGGCTTCCCTTTGCGGGACTCTCGCAAATGTGTGTAATGCTGCTTTACTAGAAGGCAATGATTCTTTCAATGGAGCTTCTAGAGTCGTGTCTCCTGACTTGTTGAATGCACTGGGATCTTTGGTACGTGTGCAGTCACATTTCCCTTTTTAAATTTTTAAATATATGTATATTAATGATTTTTCTATCTTCTTTTATAGGTTGGAAGAACTTCCTTTGTAGTTGCCTCAGATCTCGAGAGGAGACGCAACAATCTTGAGAAGAAGAATTCGCAATTGAACAAGAAGATTCGAGAATTAGAGACTGAAGCTGCGTCATCTCGCGATAAAGATGAGAGAATTCAAAAGTTAAATACCGAACTTGACTCCCAAAGGGATAGGGTGTCCACTCTTCAGAGCGCTAATCAGCAACTTTATGGTATAAGATTTTTCCTTCTTTTATTATTTCTATCTTATCGGTCGCATATTGCTTCCTAACTTATTACCTTCGCAGATGTATATAATCTCTCCGATGAGGCTATTCTTCTCCATACATTTCCTGAACCTATGGATAATGACCTTCTTCTCGCTCACCTCAATCAATCTCTAAGTAGTTCCTCAGATAAAACTAACCTCCTTTCATTAAAGGATCTTCAATCCAAATATCAGCTTTTAGAGATCGAACACAGATCTAATTTAAATTTAACTAATCGCTTTAAACGAATGTATCTCGATTCTCGAGAAGAAAATCAAGATTTTAAGGAAGAAAATTAGTGATCTCATAGATGAGAATGATCGCATTACTAACGAGGTGCACAGGCGTTAGCGTAATTTCACAAATCTCTTCTTGGTGTGCAAGTTGAACGAGATGAACTCCTTCATCGAATACTATGCTTAAGCAGTGAGAAGAGCAAGTTCGTTCTCTTTTTGTTATTAATAGTGATGATGAATTCGCCTGGGCTGCGAAAGTTTTAGATAACGCCGGGAATAACCTAGGTGTTGACGTTAGTCTTCATGCCGAGCATACTTCCTTGATTAAAGATATGATATCGATAGAGAAGGTTTCTTATTATACCTTTCATCGCTTCTTACTTAGAGGATTGCTGTAAATTATTAACTTGTTGTTACTTATTTGCGAGAATGAGAAGAGGCTTCATGTTAGAATTAGAGAGCTTGAATCGAGAAAGAACAACTCGCCAGAATTTTCCAAATGAGAATTGAAGAACTCAAATCAAAAACAACAGCTCGCCAAGAGTCTCTCCCTTCATAATAACAAGTATTCCAAGTTGAAGAAACAATTTGAAACGACAGTGGCGAATTTTAGTAATGATGCAGTTCGTTTTCGCAATGGAGCTATGGAATATGTTTGTAAAGACCACAAAATCCCTCTTCATTCATATCCCTGGCTCCTCGAAAAGGTTCCTGAGAATCTGCCTGTCTCAGATGTTTCTGATAGTGAGGCTAGCGAAGGGGAAAATTCTGGCGATGAAAATAATAGAACTGAAGAATCAAATGAAGGAGAAGAATCACCAAAGAGATAACTCTTTTTGTTTCTTTCGCTGCCTGTAATATCTGTATATTTCTGTATCTTTATTATAGTGTACTTCTTGGATTTTTCCCCCCTGAATTCAGTCTTCACCCCCTTTTTTGGTATTTCTTCCTTGTAATATAATTGGCTAACCTTATTGATGTATAACTCTTTCATCGGAAGATGAATAACAATATTCCATCTTTTCCATTCCCATACTTGCCTCTGTTATTTATCTTCAGATGGAAGATTTTAGTTGTCTTCTTGTATTGGATAATAATTTTATTGTTATTGAAATGGATCGTCGCGACGGAGTCGCGGGTATCTTCATGAATTGAGAATTCTATCTCTTTTTGTTGCGACAAGGTCGCAGACCGCCTTTACATTTTCATGTAATGGCTCATTGACCTTGCCTTATCTTCATAAATGTATTTTATCTCTTCTCATTGCGACAAGGTCGCAAGCCGCCCTTACATTTTCAAGCAAGGTCCCATTGACCCTGCCTTATCATTTTTGTGTGGTCTTCCGAGTTAGACCTCCCTAATTAGAGGTCTTCCCCGCCACCTTTCATCGCGACAAAATCGCGGGACGTCTTTACACTTGCATGTAAAGACCCATTGATCTTGCCTTATCATTTTCCGAGTATTTTTGCCTCTGCAGGATGTTTTAGTTGCGACAATATGACATGCCTAGATATCCTTGCGAACATAAAGCCCCATGACATTGCCGTCGTGCGACGAAATCGCAGACGTCCGTACACTTTCGTGTAAAGACCCATTGATCTCGCCTTACCCTCGCGTTAGTATTATTGCCTCTGCAGATCATTGCACAAATATGACGAGCCTAAATTCTCTTGCGAAAACATAGCCTTATGACATTTGCGTCTGTTTTGACACCCCCTAATGGAGAGCGTCGCCCTTATCATCTCCCGGTTGCCCCTTCAAGGAGGCGAAACATCGGCCATACAAGACTAGCTCCTCCCATCCGGTCTTAACAACAACCGGTTGTTTTCGCAGCCTCTTATCCCTTATACCTATATGGTTTATGGTTACGAGACCGCACCCTAAGTGGAGTTTTCTTCGGGCGAGTGCAACGCATGCCAAGACTTGCCAAGAATGGCCAGGGTAGGTTCATCCATCCCGGGCACTCGCTCAACCGTGTACCTCGGCGCCTTGAGCATACACGACTCCTTGGAAGAGACCCTCGGTCGCCCAACCGTGGTATAACCTTATATATAGTTGGGAATCCAAGGTACCTCTCCCGGATAGGCTTTCATGGGCCCCAAATTTTCATGGTTCGGGCTTCGGGAGCGGTGTAACCTTCCCCCGAACCATGGCGAGAGATACCCCCTTATATGACGCACTTTAGGTCTTACATTTGCCTCTTACGAAATGTTATTCGCGAACTAGGGTGTACGCCATAAAGGTTCGTCCCATTCTTTTGCGCATTCATCTTTGTTAACTCATTCAATCATTCATGTTTTAATATTTGTTGATATTTGTTTACGAAGTATTCGCATAGTTTTGTTTCACTTGTTGTATTTCACTTTTCTTTCTTAGTCGAATTCTCATTTTACTCTTGGCTGCGAGATTCTCGCACATCATTACTTCAAATTTGCTACTTTGCCTCCTCGCTTTTATTGATTGTTCACTTCTTATGCCTTTTGTTCTTCATATCTTTTGCTTCTTTATTGTCATAATATTGGTCTGTCTCCAGGCATTCACCTCGCGAGATATGTTCAGTCCTTACTTCTATAGCATCCACCATCAATTTTTCCTTTCTCTGCTCATCTCTCACATGTTGCTTCCAACCTTTTCTTTTGGTATTTCTTTCTTCGCAGCTTTCTATATCGACCTCATGACATTGTTGCGACTCCTTCCAATCTCCTTGTATAATACCAATGCCATTTGGATGTGGAAATTTTATACATTGATGATATGTTGATGCAACTCCCAAGATTTCATGAAGCCATGGCCTCCCAATCAACGCATTATATGGAGATTCCACGTCAACCACACAAAATAAAATATCAGTTGATAATCCTTGTAGAGGTATTCTCATGTGAACTTCTCCCTTTGGTTTGTTTGCAGTGCCATTAAAGCCGTATATCTTGTATGTCGAGGGGATCAAATCCTCATCTTTTCCTCCCATCGTCTTGTAAGTATGGTAGAAGAGAATATTCACCGAACTTCCGGTGTCAATTAGAATTCGGTTAATCGCCCAGCAAGCGTCTGCCTCATCATCTTCTCCATCGACTGGTTTCGGGTTAATCTCTAGTTTCACAATCAACGGGCTATCGTGTGTTTCTCTTCCTTTTGGCACTTCATCTGCAGAGAAAGAAATAGTCTTCAAATGCCACTTTTCTAATCAAGTCGTTCTCGCCAGACTCATTATTTCTTTATCATTAGCATCTCTCGCAAAGACTCTACTGAGCACGTTGTCATGAAAATCTTCGATTGTGCGATAGGAGTGGACGATAGAGTTGCAGTTCAAATTTCTAGCATTTGTTCCAACTTCTATAACAAATGTTTCCTTTCCTTTTGCTGACACTGTTCTGTGCTTCTCTGGTGGTGGTGGTAATGTCTGGTCTGTTTCTTCTCCCTTTAGAAAATGATTTAGCTTCCCCTGATCAATCATCCTGAGAATAATTCTCTTTATATTTCTACAATCATTTGTTTGATGTCCATGGAAGCGATGGTAAGAACAAAATTCATGACTTCTATCGCCTGGCGGTGGTTCCATTCCCACATTCCAAGGTGCTGGTACATTTTCCATCACAAGTATAGCTTCCCAGATCTTTTCCACACTAGCATTCAGTGGAGGCATCTTAATCTCTTCCCATACTATTCTGCGACTTCTCTGCCCTCCACGGTTATTTTTCCTTCGTCCACCGTATGTTTCTTGCACATGATCTAGCCTCTGAATCTTATTATTGCCGTTACGGTTGTAATAGTTCCTTTCTCGTTCAAATTCCTCTTGATCGTGGCTTCCCATGGCTACCATCTTCTGCTGTCCCTCATCAGCTTTCCTTACTTGCTGTCCTTGCGAAGTACTCGCCACTGTATTGATGAATTGAGGCAACAAACTTGCGTTCGCAGCATTCGAGCTTGTGTTCGCGACTGGATAAGAATTCATTTCATTCTGTCTTTCTTCTAAGGCAATATATTCTTCCTGCAACTCTCGTAGTTCTGCCATCGTGATTGTATTTTTGATTCTAAAAATTTGAATGTACAACAAGTTAGTCGCAAAGAGAGCATTCACAAATGAGAGGATGAGATATCTTTCCTCAACTCGTCCTGCCATTTCGCTACACATGGTTCTCCATCTTATTGTCAACTGCCTTAAGCTCTCGCCCACCCTTTGTTTCAACCCAAATACATCTTCAATACCTGGTCGCGAAGAGTTATTACTTATGTATGCTCCCAGGAATGTGGCTTGTAAATGGTTAAATGATGTGATTGTGTTTCTTGGCAGACCTTCGAACCATTTTAGTGCTTCTCCTATTAGACTTGACGCGAAATATTTGCATAGTATAGCATCATGGTTCTCCCACTGTAACATACATCTCATATAAGCCTTGATATGTTGTACCGCACAAAGTTGTTCCATCAAAGATGTTGGTTAACGCAGTAGATTGCACTTAGGAGGTATTCCTCCCATCTCGTACTTCTAGCGTGAAGGGATTCTTCGCGGCGTCTGCGATGGCTTCGTCTAACTTGTCTCCTTCCTCCTTCCCTTCTATTGTTCAAGTAATCCTCTCATTTCAGCTAGTTCTCTTAAGATTTGTTCATTTGCCTCGAGAATTTGATTCTACTGGTCTTTTTAGCTCTGCTTCTCTCCTTCTTCGCTCGTGCCTATTTTGACCTTCCTGCTCGTTATTTTCTCCTCTTCTTTCCCCGCGACGCTCTTCTTCGTTTCTTTCATCAATTCGCACGCCATTATATCGGTTGTTCTCTCTTCTTGGTCGCCTCTCAGCTCTCATCATCTGCACCCTCTCATATTCTTCGTTAATATTTCTATTGGTACGATTTTGTTCCCTCCTTCTCTCGCGGTTGTCATGGTTATTCTTGCGGATTGAGTCTTCCATCTATTGATTTTCCATTTCTGCTCTTATTCTTTCTCTCTCGCGAGCTAGTCGCGCTTGTTCAATGTAGTGTCTCTCAATGTCATCCTCGATCTCTCGGTTTCTTCTCAATTCTTCTCTCCCCGTGCAAGATTATTCTTCCTTCAAAGAAATGAGTCATTTGGCCCTTGGAGTTGCATGTTTCCTTGATTTTCCCTATTCCGCTCATTTTGAAGATTTTCGGCCGAGGAATATAACGATCTTCTATTTCCCCTCTTCTTTCGCCATGCTCGTGCTTGGATTTTGTGTTTCTTCCTCGGTATTTTCGTTGGTAAAACTCTCCTTCTTTCTTCCCTATTCGATCTTGAACTTGATCTCGCTACTTCTTGATCTCCTATTTTGCAACCTCATATTTTCCATCCTCAATTCATGATTCTTGTCTTGTCAAGTTTGCTCGTTCCTCTTGCCTCTAGCCGTCTCTCTTCGTGTATTGTTTGTCTCAATCTTTCTAACGCCGTCATTTCTTCGTTTCTGGATTCATTTCTCCATTCATCCCTTGCTCGCCTCCTCCTTGTCCATTGTTCACCAGCTGCTTTGCTCCTCTTCCCTCTCGTCTTCGAATCGGACCTCCAAGTATGTACACTCACTCTATCATAATCCACACTGCGTTTGCTCTTGGGGAGATCGGTGGCTGGTTTTGATCTTCTCCATCATTTCTCATATTCATCCTTGACGATTCTCCCTGTTTCATTCCTCCTTTCTCCAAAGAAGTCTCCCACTTCTTCTTACAATCGTTGGTTGCTCTTGTACATTTCTTCTTCTAGCCATCTTTTTTTTTAATGAATTCTTGAGTATCTTTTCCAAATCTCTTCTCTCGTTAATCCAAATTCTTTCCAATTTCTACGTCAATCACCTTTGCTCGTCCTGTTTCTAGCGCATATGTAGTAGCAAGATTTTCCCACACTACACCCCTTACTCGATTTTGCTTAATTAGTCCATTGAAAGATGTAAGATCAAGAATATTTATTGATTGAATTCATGAATTGTTTACACAAGAAAATAGAATTACACTTAGAAATTAAAACACTCTTAAGCTTTCTCTCTCCTAATGACTTGCCCAACAAATTCCAAAAGATCTCTCCTTTTTACGAGACTCACTTAGCCCTTTATATAGGGTAATACATAGTGGATGACAGCTAAGCTACCCTTTATTTTCGGGAATGTCTCGCGAAGTGTCGCAGATGCACAAACATTTGCTCTCGCGACACTTCTTAACCCTCGCCAGGTCTCATATCTTCTTTATGTTTTGTCTGTCGTTATTCATTGCGTCGTTTATTTTAGCTCCTGCGACTCCTTCGCGACACCGTCGTTTATTAATCCCGCGAGCCTTGTATGTTGCGATATGACGATCCTACAGGTCTAGAGCAGCTCGCAATTTCATACCTGCTCTGAATAGAAGGAACTTTCGTAAAGAGCTTGGAAATGATAAGACTTGTCTTCTAGTTGTGGTAACAACCCCATTGTTCCGTTTCTGTTTTATATGGTGGCGCCTCGCACCAAGACATGAGTACTTACACGAGTTAAATACAACTTATGAACATATACATATTTCAGTTTCCGGGTAAAAAGATAGGAGTGACTTGTAATAGCCAGGGAGATAAAAATTTAAGCATAAATAGTACCGATTCAACACTTACAAAATTTATAGATGAAGTCAATGTACACTGAACTCTTGTACGTAATAGCCAATAAGATCTACAATTAACGATTGAAATGTAAGTGAAGAACTGATCTATCTATGTTCATAAGAGAAAGTTACAAGTACATACAGCACTACCCGAATCAGTTATGAAGATACTCTGAAATTTTTTCCTAACTAAAACCAATTTGGAAATTGTGAGAAACTTAAAAGATCTATAATTCAATAATTATCATTACAACAGTTGCATTTCACTAGAGCAAACTTCGTACCCAATTTTGGTTGTAAGGTCGGTACCCGATTCTCCAATTGTGAGAAAATTATCAAATACCACCACTATTTCACGGATCTTACCGGCTGGACACACTTGAGATTGGGTGCTATCAAGAAGGATAAAACAACTTAGATCTGAGAGGATAAGTCATTATGACAACAATTTTAAAGATCCATGTCTTCTCTCTTCTCTTTGATCTCCACCAAGGTGTGTGTAAAGCTTCCAACATGAAACTAAATCTACTTTTATCATAAACCCAATCTGATTTTGGAAACGGCAAGACAAGATACTCCGGCTACTGGTTTTTCCGCCTCCCTCATTCACACACACTGCAAGCCTCCACTCTCACTCAATATTTACCAAAATATTAGGGATTTGCTTCACTTATAAGGGAAATGTATGACTTACTAGAATACCCTTTATCTAAACCGGATATTTTCATAGTAGCCCCTTATCTAAGAACCTTATTGAGCTGACCGACCGGAGGGCCCAAAGGGCCAGTAGGGAGGGAGTCCCTTTTATGGCCACTTTTTTGTCAAATGGACCCTAACAGTTTGAAAAAATTTTGTGTGCAATTTCAATATGGTCCGTTGGATCACTGACTTAAAAACCCGGAATAGATGTGAGCCGTTCAGATTTCCGTGTGTAGATTCGCTATCGTTTGTTGGATTGAAGCACAGATTTAATGATAGTCGTTCATTTGTAAAGGTCCAGAATACCCTCCTCTTTCCAAACGTATCTCTTTCTTTTACCATCAAAATCACACCACCGTCGCAAATGCTACCACCGCCACAAAACACCATCACCCCAACAACAACACCTCCTCCACCTCGCCGCACCACTACTACCAGCACCACCATCACAACAACCACCGCAAACAACACCACTACCACAAACAACACCGCGGCGACCAACCAATACAATCACCAACACCAGCGGCACCAACACTTTGCCACCGCCACCAGTACCATGCCACCACAACCATCACCACTGCCAAAATCATTACCATTGCTGTTACTACAATCAGCAGCATCTTCTCCGATACTACCAGCACCACAGAAGCACCTCCGCCACTCCTACCGTCATTGCTTTAAGAACACCACCACCATAGGCATAGTTTTGAATCTGGGAATTGGTTTTCGTTTTCTACATCTGCGGGCAATTCAAAATTAAACATTTGATGAGCTTAGTAATTAAAATCAAAACTTTGGTAAACAAAATCCACATATCGTTACAGGAAAAATTGGGGATAGTAATGAAGATATATTTCTTGTTAGAATACGAGCATCCAACTAAAAACAATTGGCAATGAGTGGAGAGGCTCTAAAGGATTATAAACCACATGATCTTAGATGCCTAGACAATGTGGGACTAATAATCTCAACACGCCCCCTCACGTGTAGCCTCGTTGACACGTGGACAATTAAATCGGGTGACGTGGAGTAAAGCGCGGTCAATTGACTCGTTGCAAATAGCCTGCTCTGATACCATGTTAGAATACAAGCATCCAACTCAAAACCAATTGGCAATAAGTGGAGAGGCCCTAAAGGATTATAAACCGCAGAATCTTAAATACCAGACAATGTGGGACTAATAATCTCAGCACTTCCCAATCTTATAACAAATCAACACCCAAATTCAAAAAGGAGTTTATATGTAAACTAAGAACTTAGGAATCTAAGTAAACATAATTTTGTGTAACACCCCCAAAATCTAATTTCACTGTAACTAACAATTTGGATAGTAATCTATAAAATTCAGCAAAATTACGACTATGGTTTCAAGTTTCAACAAGAAAGAATCAAAGAACAAGCGGGTAAAAATGATTATACGCACCTTGTTGTTATCCTGGTAAAAAGAATCAAGAAGTACTCATGCATAGCCCGCCATCCTGATGCTGAAGAATCAGTCTTTCTTCTTTTCGTATTAGTAACCGGTGCCGGGAGAGAAAATGTTAGCAGGAGGTTTTTACCAACTCAAAACATGTGGGTCCATTTACTGGGATCTCAACACGTGGTAAACTACACCACTAATCAATCCTGGGTTAACGCGTCAACCTACTATACTTGACTAAATTTAAGAAATCTGCCACCTGGTTTAAAAAAAAACAAAAATCTGATACGACCGTTTCACATTTTGAATGTTCGTCATTTCTACTATTTTGCCAGAGTCTTCTTCCGTTACATGCTCCAAACAATTAAAAGATGGTTAACGTAAGGATTTATTCCGGGCCATTATGGCACTGATTATCCACTCCACTGCAACTTATTTCTATAGAGATTTCTATAGAGAGAAAAACAAATTTATTATATTTGTTTTTGGGATCACAAACTTTTTTTTATGGTCCGTACTCCATTGCAGCGATGTTTTGTATTGTTGGGTGAGGTGAGCCGACCGAACAAAGCGACGGTTTATTTTTATTCAGTGTGGTGCAGTGATATTTCGTTTTTATTCGGTCGGCCCACCCCACCGTGGCAACGGTATTTTAGTAATTAATGGAGGGGAGCATTCCATGAAATAACTTGATTCACTGTCGGAAGACCTGCCATTTGAGTTTCTAGCAATAATCCCCACATAGCTCTCGTAGTCTTTAGTAGTAGCATCTGCATTTATCTTAATTGTACCAACTGCAGAATTTAATCTTGCGGGCAAGGAGCCTTTTCTTCAAATATTATTATTTTTCTCACTTTCCACCAGCACCATAAGATACAAGCAAACGAGCCAAAAGAAATTGCCCCCATCTTCAATATTTAAGAAGCTGATTATTAGAAGGTCTTGTATAGATAAATCTGGATGACCCTCTACTCTAAGAAAAAGGTGAGAAGCACATAAGAGACCTCGAGTGATATGACATTGCAGAGATGATTTATAGTTTCATCGCACTGCCCACGAAGCTGGCAGACCATTATTAAGCATTCTCCATTTAAAGGACTTTATGAGGCATAGTTTACAGACCCCAAAATTTCTTCCAGTCAAATGAAGGACTTTTAGTTTCTAATGTTCTAAGTACTACAAAACTAGTTTCTAATGTTCTAAGTACTACAAAACTAGTTTCTAATGTTCTAAGTACTACAAAACTAGTTTCTAAAGTTCAGCCTTTCTTCTATTTTTCTACGTCTTACAGAATTCTTGAGTTGCTCTAATTTATCAATACTCGAGTACTACTGATTAAATCCACAACCTATCTATTAGAGTTCTCTCACAAAACTCCTCTAAACCCAACAACTCTAAACAGAGTAGAAATTAAAATATCAATTACATAGAATCTTCGGTTAGCCATGAGCAAGAGCTGCAAGCCTGCACTTACATCAGGAGGCTGTAATATTAATTCAATACGGGAAAAAATGTTAATCTTCTGATGGTGCTTTGAAACAATCGGCCGCAATGGTTTTCTGTTGCAGTGATGCTGGCATCCATTGTTGCTTACATTTTAATGTTTATTGAAACTTAAACAAGGGAAGTCATACATAAATTCATAATTTGATACACCTAGCGGCTTGTTAAGTTATGTAACATACAATCGCAAGCCAACAAGTCACAATTAACAACTTCAAAAAGTCATACATGTCAGTAACATGATGTTACTAACTGAACGGGCATTTCACTTACAAACTGAAAGGACTTCATGTAAGTAGAAATGACCTTGGAAACAGAGCTAATTCAGCGACGAAATAAAGGTCAGATATCTGTGTAAACACTTTAAGAGATAAAAAATATATACAAGATTCAAAAGTAATCTGCACCAATGTAAGTATTTTTTATTGGTAATTGACAAGCATTATCATTACTTGGCCTATCTTAATCAGAGTTTCTATCAAGCACTAAAGTATTTATGCAATAACAGTAGACAAGGTCCAGCAACAAAGTACAAGATCTTGACATTGCTGTATATACCATTTTAACAAACTTTAAGTTGCAGCATATCTTCTAATCTTAGATTTTGCAAATTCCAAATTTGACCAATGGACACAAACCAAAATCAATAACAATGACGTGAAGGCTTGAAAACACTGGTGGTAGTGGGAACGACAACAAAGAGCTCCAAAGGTAAACTTATCTCTAGTTTTTGTAATAAACTAGGTGTGTTGGCTTTGGGAGGCGTCAAGGTTCTTGTTCTGGAGCCTCAATGTTTGAGTTTCCAGGTAGATAGGTAGGAGTGACTTCTATAGGAAACAGAAACAGAAATGATTCAACAACAAAAACATGCATGGAGATATCAATTCGCGTAAATAGCACTGATTCAATGAAAATATCATTGAACACTAACAACATTTATAGTTGAAGTAAAAATCCAAACTAAATACTTATGATAGCGAATAAGGTCTACAATGAAAATGTAAGATCTGAACTGAAATCTTTCCTCACTAAAACCAATTGGAAACAGTGAGAAACTTAAAAAAATCTCTAATCCAATGAAAATATAACAGTTGCATGTCACTGGCGCAAACCAATTCTGGTGGTAAGATCAGTACTCCATTCTCCCAACTGAATCTCCATTCTTTTTCTCCTTTCAAAGACAGTGTGTAGATGCAGATCAGGCAGACCTTGTGTTTCTCCATGCAAAGACAATCGTGAAATCAAGGAAGATCTCTTGAAATCTCCCATATAAATACGACAGAATCCTTCGTAGAAATATCAAAAAGATGAATGTCAATATTGTTTGGCTAAGATGAAGAATGAAAATATCAAACACTACCATCATTTTACAGATCTTACATATTAAAGAGATTTGACAGTGGGTAGATCTAACGATATCATGACTACAAGGGGACAAACAATTTAGACTTGAGAGGATAAATCATTATGACAACAATTTCAAAGATTTGTGTCTTCTCTCTTCTTTTTGATCTCCACCAAGCTATGTGTAATGGTTCACCAGAACTAATTTTATCATAAACCCCCATCTGATCTGATTATGGAACCGACAAGAAGAACTGCAGTTACTTGTTTTTCCGCCTCCCACACTCACACTGCCAGCCTCCACTCTCACTCCTACAAAAAAAAAAATTAGGTATTCCTTCATTTATAAGGGAAATGTGTGATTTTACTAGAACACCCTTTTTCTAATTCCATATTCCCATTGGATATTTCGGTAGCAGCAGAGTCAGTGAGCAAGCACTGTTATTATAACAATCCGGAGACTATCTGATTTGTATTAATCTACTCAATAGCAGCAGTAATATGCCGCACTATTAACACTGATAGCTTTATGAGATCTCCCAATCCGTCGGCAGAAGTAGCATATATATGGACACGTCTAAGGAACTATCTAGGCAGCCAAAGCGGCCTGGATACGAAGAGGAGGAGAAGGAAACCATGTTTCATTACAATGGTTGAGCCTAGCATAGCTATCAAGATTATGGGCAACTGTGTTCTACCTTTTGTTGATGTAGCTGAACTGAATCGATGCGAACTGTTTGGCGAGCCTAAGATTTTCGAATATGATAGGCTTGATTTTCCAATGAGGGGATGGGTTAGCGGAGATGATCAGGTTCACCACTAACTGCAAATCCCCTTCGATGCCAATCTTCTTTGCAAAATTCATGGCATGCACAAAACCTTGAGAATAGCTCAAAGAGGAAGAGCTAAGAGCTTTCCATGAAATAACTGGATTCATAATCAAAATTCATGGTCTTTAGTACTACCATCAACAATTATCTTAATTGTACGACTGCGGGAAGAGACCAGCTTGGAGATCGACTTATGTTGTTCTGAACAAAATGACCTTGCGCATCAGCAGAATTTAAGCTTGTGGCATTGCGGTAATTAGTGTATTGGGTTGAAACCTCATAGAGGACTTTCTTGATGTAAGCAGCCTTCTTCAAATATCATTTTGTTTCTCGCTTTCCACCAGCACCATAAGATAGAAGCAAATAGGAGACCTTGGGTTACAAGACATTGCAGAAAAAGATAATTCATCGTTTCATCAAACTACCCACAAAGCTTGCAGATTATATTATGAACTCTAACGAATCTAGCTATCTTTGCAAGCTCACCCAGGTACCATTGCTAAGCATTCTCCATATGAAAGCTTGGACACTAGGGGGCATAATTTTCATAAAAAATATTCACAGGTTGCAGTTTTCAGTTTGTTCATAGTCATAAGTGCCTTTCTCAGCGTAATTCATGCCAAACTAAGATTCTAAAGTCTGAGCAGTCGCTCCCAATTTATTCAATTAGAGCTATTACTGTTGGCTTACAAAGGGAAACAAAGAACTAAAAAAGGACTAGTGCTGCAAACTCTCAACTTACATAGGATTCTGCAGTAATATTGATTTCCAAAACCCACGATTATGTATCACTAATAACAGAGACAGCTGCAGACCTACACTTACATCAGAAGACAGCAATATTGACTCCCAAAATAAAAGCAAGTTGACCTTTTGACATGAAAAATCAATACAAGAAAAATTGTGATTGCTTTGATGGTGCTTTAAAACAACCAGATTTTCTCGCATTGCGGTGATGTTGGGGTCTTCATTTGCGTGCGAGGATAAACACTTCTAATACTCACTGAAACTTAAACGAGGCAATCCATAGATAAATACATAAACCTCAGAGGCATATACTCAAAGTAACATACATTTTAGGATGCCATCGTAACTTAACAACATATTACAATTAACAGTTCTAGAGAGAAAGCAAAATAGTAGCATAAAACGTAACACACAACAAATTAATAGGGTCAAGCCGAGGGTGTAGACAAAAAAAAATAAATTAACATTGACAAGGGATCAAGGATTTCCACCATTTTACTGAACCATGGGCAAGAAACATGGCTACTCGGGTTAAAGTTACAGCAGTATACGTTGCGCCCCATCTACAGATGCAGCTCAAAATTTGATGCAAAGATAGAGCAATGCAACGCCATATACCAAAACCAACCAACAATCACCAACACACTCCCCACATAACAACATAAGCAAGCAAGCATCGTCTATGTAAATATGAATTGACGTCGGAAACAGAACTAATTCAACGACAAAATAACAGGGATGTCTGCATATATATGAAAAAATATACAACATTCAAAGAAGGCTTGCTGGAAACAACTTTATAACATGATACAATGACCACTATCGTCTATCTGCCACATTATAGTTTGTCGCAGTCAATGGAAGCCTAACCAAATTGCAACAGAACATGTTTCAATCCTCTTACCAAATTTCACTTGCATTTTCAGAAGTTAAACCAGGCGAAGTAAGATCCAGAGAATCAATTAATGAAGATCCGATTTAATTTTAGTAAAATTAAAATTCATGTTATTACTAACAACTGTAATCAGAGATTTTATGAAGCTCAAATTGAATCTAAACTGAAGTAAACATTTGTAATCGTAAGGTATACAAAAGTCAGATACCCGTAATCATAATAGTTAATTGCTGTCAATCCCACTCAAATTAAAACCTAGATTACATGCTTCTGATATGAACTATTTGCTCTGTAACAAACATGAATAAGGTTGATAGGAGTGACTTGGCAAACAGAACTGATCAAGATCAAATATGCAGGGAGATATCAATTCAAGCGTAAACAGCTAACAACATTGAAAGTAAATCCAAATTAAACATTTGCGATAATTTTAAGATCTTAAAAAGATCAGTTTGAAGCTTACATTTGAAATGTCGGAGAAACCCCCAATATGTATCAAAGCTTAAGATAACCCCCAATTGCTTAATTTGATGATTAACCTGTTTGATTTGATAAACCTTCAAACTCCAACTTCATAACCTGTATAAAAAGTCGGCAAGGTCGACGAATGAAGATCATGCCGGCCAAACTTTGGCCGGCATGATCTTCATTCGTCGACCTTTGCCGACTTTATTTTTTGACACACAGGAGACGACAGAAAAAATTTATTAGCCGGCAAGGTCTTCAAAAATACCCCGCCGACTGTTGAAAAAACATTGGCCGGCAAGGTATTTAAAAAATACCCTTCCGGCTGTTTTTTGGCCGGCAAGGTATTTTAGAAATACCCTTCCGGCTGTTGTTTGGCCGGCAAGGTATTCAAAAAATACCCTTCCTAAATTTGTTGAAAAAATTTACTGATCGCGCCATGGTCACATTATGAAAAGTCGGCAAGATATGCATGTTACGACCTTGCCGGCCAAAAACACAGAAATCATAATTTTCGATTTCGAACCTAATATAACAATCAAATCACACAACACAATGATGGGTTTGAGTTTAAACATCATTTATAGTCTTCTTTTCGCCGGTAGAGTCAACGATTTTTTTGGAAAATCAAAGTTCAAGATTTTCGTTTGATGTAAGAAATGGAAGAAGATGAAGGGGAAGAGCAGAGAGATTAGAGAAGAGAGATTAGGGAAGATTATGAGTTTTTTAATTTTTAATTTTAGGATTTAATTTTAAGTTAATTAGTACAAGGGTATTGAAGTAAAATCAACCTATTTTGTCTTATTGGGTATACCCCAATTAGTTTGAGTATACCCCAATCTCGCCAGGATTATAAAATCAGAAAAACTTCAACTTCATGTTATTGAAATCGCGTAAATCATTACATAATTGTCGTTATTGGATTCCAGTACATAAGATAGATACATAAGCTCAAAAAGACACCTTATTAGGTCCTTAAGTCAGTGTAGCAAATAACGATCATGGGGTACAGTCCATGTAATTTAAAAAAAGAAGTTGTAGTTCTTTTTGAAATTGGTTTCAGATATTAATTATCAGATAAGATTTTAAGAAAAATTGTTAACAATCTGATCTTTGATTGTTAGGATATTTTGGTTATGATTTTTGGATTTTGAGAGTAGAGATTGAAGGATTACATGAATTTCTTATTGAGTTTTGATTCTTGTGATTTTTGGTGAAATGGTTTGATTTTTAGGTTGATGAATCTGCTGCTGTTGTTTTTTTTTCAATGACCGAGGTGTTTGGTCGAGGCGGTGGTAGGGGAAGGAGAAAGAAAAGAAAGAAGTTAAAGAAATCAGACGGTGGTACTGATGTGCAGTTGTTATATTTTTTAGTCTAAATAGAACCCACAAAGATCAACACAATATGCTTAATCATCAAACAATCTCATTTCATTAGATCGAAGTCAAATACTTTCCGGCAGGACCCATTTTCAGAAACAAATCAGCTCCATCTATATACAACTTTACTCATTTGTTACACAGTAGGTATAAATCCAAAAAAGACTTTAATGATTCTGGTGTTCACCAGATTATCAATCTGTTGTTAAAGAAAATGTTTTGCAATCTATGATAATATCATGGCTGTTGATTGGGTCCCTAATCTTGAAAATGGATCTTCTTCCATGGTGGTCAAAACTGGATCTGCTATGAATATTACATTCTTGAAATTGGAAGTCTTGCTATGATTGAAAAGAGTGTTGTTTCGGATACTATTTGGACCATACGCAAAACGCTAAGTTAGAAAGAATAAAGAAAGAGAATAAAAGACAGAGAACCAGAAATGAGCGTACATGTCAGAAGACACCTCAGCGCGAGCTGTGAATAGAGCACTAAAAAGAGTGGGGAATAGCATTACCGTTACAATAATGCCTATACTGTTTCACTGCTCCCTACCTTGCAACAAAATATTTCCACATGGATCTCGTAAACTTAAGACATTTCTTAAGACCTGTGCTCTGAAATTAATGTTTACAACAATCTTTTACAGATGCATACCAAAAGAATATCGAAAGACACAACTAATGAACCTCAACATACCTGAAATATAAATTGCCGCCATAGTTAGCAAAATTCCCTTTGTAATTTGTCCATAGAAAGATTTTGGTATCACGAACAACTTTACCCAACAAATTATTTATGCAATAACGGTAGACAACATTCAGCAATTCAACAAAGTACAAGATCTTGTCTTCTAATCTAAGATTTGGCACGTTCCAAATCTGAAACTCTATCTGATCTTGAATCAAAATCAACAGAAATGTTGTGAGACAACCCAGGGTGTTATCTTCGAGTAAAGGGTTTATTTGGTTGTAAATTTCGTACAGCTTGCCAAGCCATCAATTGGTATCGTGGCTTACTAGAATCCATGAACGCAGAACGCCAAGAAATGGTGCGCAACAACTATAAGTAGATAGAATTCAAAATATAGTGCAAGTGGATAGATTACAGGCTCTGGTATGATCCAGTTGCACTGTAACAAACATATCAGTGTTTGAGTTGCCGGGTAATTAGTAGGAGTGATTGAGAAATAGAACTGATACAACAACAAAAAATATGCAGGGAAATATCGATTCAAGGATAACTAGCAATGAGATACAGATTCTATCAAGCACCAAAATATCATCAAAAACTAACAACAATTAAAGATGAAGCAAATCCAAAGCGAACAATTGTAATAGCCAATAAGATCGGCAATGAAAATCTACACTAGCAACTGAAATATAAGCTCTGAACGGATCTTTCTGTGTTCACAAGAGAAAGTTACAAAAATACATACAGCCGTACAAAAATCAGAAATGAAAACACCCTGAAATTTTTTCTTAAATAACACCAATTGGAAACCGTGAGAAACTTACAAAATCTCTAATTCAGTGATTACCAGTATAACCAATCCCAATCCCAATCCCAACTGATGTTGTATTTCTCCCATCAATGAGAGCCTGGAGATGCTGCAAGACCTAAGTGAAATCTCACATACAGATACGAGACAAACCCTGCATCGAAAAATCAAAAACATGAATGTCAATAGAGGGCTAAGATCAAGAATGAAAATACCGAACACTAACAAAATTCTTTTACAGATCTTACCTAATTCTGCAACCTCATATGGATTAGAAGGGAACTAACAATTTATATTTGAGAGGATAAGTCATTATGGATAAGTCTTCTCTCTTCTCTTTGATCTCCACCAAGCTATGTGTAACGGTTCTCGTTCCCACATCATACCCTCCATCAGATTTTGGAAACGGCAAGAAGAACTACTCCTATTAGAATATGGGCATCCAACTCAAAACCAATTGGCAATGAGTGGAGAGGCCCTAACAATGTGGGACTAATAATCTCAACACGCCCCCTCGTGTGTAGCCTCGTTGGGTCTAACACGTGGACAATTAAATCGGGTGACGCGGAGTAAAGGCGCGGTCTAATGACTCGTCGCAAATAGCCTGCTCTGATACCATATTAGAATATGGGCATCCAACTCAAAACCAATTGGCAATGAGTGGAGAGGCCCTAAGGATTATAAACTGCAGGATCTTAGATTGCCCAAACAATGTGGGACTAATAATCTCAACAACTCCGGCTGCTGGTTTTTCCGCCTCACTCATACACTGCCAGCCTCCACTCTCACACTAAACATCTACCAAAAATATTAGGGCTTTGGTTCAGTTATAAGGGAAGTGTGTGATTTACAAGAATAACCCATATCTAAACCGTATATTTCTTCTGTACCTAGTCAGTGATTAGGTAAGATTTGCATTTATCTTAATTGTACCAACTGCAGAATTTGAGCTTGCGGCATTGCAGTAACTACTGTATAGGGTTGAAGCCTCGTAGAGGACTTTTGCTGATGTAATGAGCCTTTTCTTCAAGTATCATCTTGTTTCTGGCTTTCCACCAGCACCATAATATACAAGCAAACGAGCCAAAAGAATTGCCCCCATCTTCAATATTTAAGAAGCTGATTATTAGAAGGTCTTGTATAGATAAATCTGGTTGACCCTCTACTCTAAGAAAAAGGTGAGAAGCACATAAGAGACCTTGAGTGATTTGACATTGCAGAGATGATTTATAGTTTGATCGCACTGCCCACGAAGCTGGCAGACCATTATTCTCCATTTAAAGGACTTTATGAGGCATAGTTTTCATACCCCAAAATTTCTTCCAGTCAAATGAAGGACTTTTAGGGTGCCTAGTTTTTAGAAACGTTATTCAGTTAGGTTGCAGTTTTCAGTTTTTTCATAGTCATAAGTGCCTTTCTGGCTTTCTCGGCGTAAATCTTGCCAATTTATCAATACTAATTTAGAAGACCCTAGATGGTCAGTTGTAAGGCTATAAAATCCACCTTACTGTAATCCTTTTCTAGTATCAATCTAAGTACTACAAAACTAGTTTCTAAAGTTCAGCCTTTCTTATATTTTTCTACGTCTTACAGAATTCTTGAGTTGCTCTAATTTATCAATACTCAAGTACTACTGATTAAATCCACAACCTATCTATTAGAGTTCTCTCACAAAACTCCTCTAAACCCAACAACTCTAAACAGAGTAGAAATTAAAATATCAATTACATAGAATCTTCGGTTAGCCATGAGCAAGAGCTGCAAGCCTGCACTTACATCAGGAGGCTGTAATATTGATTCAATACGGGAAAAAATGTTAATCTTCTGATGGTGCTTTGAAACAATCGGCCGCAATGGTTTTCTGTTTGCGGTGATGCTTGGCATCCATTGTTGCTTACATTTTAATGTTTATTGAAACTTAAACAAGGGAAGTCATACATAAATTCATAATTTGATACACCTAGCGGCTTGTTAAGTTAAGTAACATACAATCGCAAGCCAACAAGTCACAATTAACAACCTCAAAAAGTCATACATGTTACTAACTGAACAGGCATTTCACTTACAAACTGAAAGGACCTCAGATAGAAACTGATGAAGGGGCTAGGATAACATTTTTTTAGTTACTCAAAAGACAGCAGAAACTAAAAACTTCAATTCAACACGAATACAGATGAACACTAACAGAGAGTAGAAAGGATTTTGTCACCAGTTTGAGTTACAACACTGAGAGCTTGACTGACTTAATCGATGGAGCTACTGGTTCGCATGGCTTAAATAAGGCATCTTAATTCACCTAAATTAAATCTATCTATTTTGGCTCAACATTTTGCATTTCTTAAAGTATTTCCAGCTAGCTGCAATTTAGTAATTGATAATGAAGTAACTTAGTAAACAGTACTTAACTGCACGGTTGAGACTTGCAAATCATTAGCCGTGAGCAAGAGCTGCAATCTTGCATTTACATCAGTAGACTGGAACATTGTAAGTTAATCTTTTGACAGGAAAAATCAATACAAGAGAACATTGTGGTTGCTGATGGTGCTTAATTAAAAGAAAAGGCATGTGCTCAATGTAACATACATTTTAGGATGCAATTAAACATGCATTTCACATACAAACTGAATTCAGATAGAGAATAATGGAGATGGGCTATAACAACATTTTTTTAGTTACTCAAAAGGACTGTAGAAACTAAGAACTTCAATTTCAACACTAATGGTATAGTAGATCTACATCTTCAACTATATAGTCTTTCCAGGATTTATATAGAAGAATTATGTCCACAATCAAATAGAAGTAGCCAAATGAAACTATTCAGAGACCAAAGAACAAGCCACAGATGCAAATAACAATTTAAATTAATCTGAAATATACATATAAAAAGTAGCAGAAGATGGATTAAGTAATATAAACTCAGATTTATGCCACAGGAAACATTTTATGCTGAAAAAGCCTGTCTAGAACCAACTGAAGAGTCTTGGTACAACACCAAAGCCTCGAGTCTTGGTACAACACCAATGCCTCACAACAAGGACAAGCTGATTCCACGGATCATCTCGAAACGAATTTTAAAAGCACACAGGTTTCTGACAAATCATGGTTTTCTGAGAGGAAAAGTCATTGTGAGGGCCATTAATTTGATGTTTCTGTTTCTGGAACATGATGAAGAAAATGAGAGAGATTCTTGGGTTAGGGTTTGGTTTAGGAGACGGAAAAGAATTATGGACAACTAGCTCTACTTATAAGGCTTAGAGTGCAGTTTAGGGTAAAATTGTCATCGTTGATCTGCTTTGATCTAACGGCTCCCACTTTCTGAATAGGGCGCATATGCACAAGAGCCATTGCCAGAAGCAAGTTTTTTTGTTCCACCAAGAGCATCTCCAATAGAGGGTGAAAATTTTATTTTTTTATGACACATAAGATTTTAGACCTACATTTACATAAAATGCATCTCCAACAGTGGGTCTTATTAAGTAGGAAGGATGTCAAAATAAATACGAAGGTCTTAGAGAAAGTCTTATTTAGATATTGGGAAGGACCTCCATGTCATCTTTTTAATTATATTTTAAATTTTTATCTTTAAATAAATTCTTCTAAACCAATAAGAAAAAGGGAATCAATTTATTCATTATCCAAAAATAACAAATCTTAGAAATATGACCACCACCATTGGAGATAGTTCATGAGCAAAGGATTACTATTTTCGCCACAAACAAATCACCCCATAAATAAGGATCTAAATAAAAATTCCACGTAGGATTTTTAGCACACACTGTTGGAGATGCTCTAAAAAGTTTTAAGTTCCTAAATTAACTTTTGTCATTTTGAGTTAATCAAGTAGAAAAAGCTATTTCCAACAGAGCTCTCGTGTGTTTTGAGGAATGAATTGTGCAGAATGCATTTGATATTGTTGCACTTTGTAGTTTTGATATTGGCAATATTGCCAACAGAGCTCTGGTAGTCTTTAGTAGTAGCATCTACATTTATCTCAATTGTACCAACTGCATGAGGAGACCAGCTTGGAGATTGACTTACGTTAAAATGATATCTTCTATAGTAACAAGGAAATTAGAACATCATTCTCATTACAGAAGAAATTACATAGAATCTTCGTTTAGATGGTTAGCAAGATCTGCAAGCCTGCACTTATATCGGAAGACTGTAACATTGCTTCCCAAAATAAAAGTAAGTTAATTTTTTAAGAGGAAAACTCAATACTCGAATACATTGTGGTTGCTGATGGTGCTTTAAAATAATTGGCTGCCATTCTTTCTGTTGCGGTGATGTTGGGATCTGTTGTTGCTTACTACTGAGTATAAACATTTTTAATACTTATTGGAATTTAAACAAGGCAATCCATAGATAAATACATAAACCTCAGAGGCATATGCTCAATGTAATATATGTTCAACTTAGGTTGCAATCATAACTTAACAAGCCGTAGTTCCAAAAAGTCATACATGAAGATTACTAAATATAAATTTCACAAACAAACTGAAACGACTAATGTTGCAACTCTCTCGCATACATTGCAAGGGATGGCCACTGATTAAGATAGGCTATAACAACATTATTTAGTTACTCATAGGACAGCAGAAACTAATTAAGAAGTTCAAAAACTGCAGTGTAAGTGGATAGATTACAGGCTCTGGTATGATCCAGTTGCACTGTAACAAACATATCAATGTTTGAGTTGCCAGATAATTAGTAGGAGTGATCGATAAATAGAACTGATACAACAACAAAAATATGCAGGGAAATATCAATTCAAGCCAATCAGATATGTATTCTATCATCAAAAACTAACAACATTTATAGATGAAGCAAATCCAAAGTGAACACTTGTGATAGCCAATCAGATCTGCAATGAGAATCTACACTAGCAACTCAAATATAAGCTCTTAACTGATCTTTCTAATTTCGAAAGAGAAATTTACAAGTACATACACCACTACCAGAATCAGAAATGAAAACACCCTGAAATTTTTCCTAATTAAAACCAATTTAGAAACTGTGAGAAACCTTAAAAATCTATAATTCAATGATTACCAATATAACAGGTGCATGTCACTGCAGGCACAAACCAATTCCGGTTGTAAGATCAGTACTCCATTCTCCCAACTGAATCTATTTCTCTATTCTAGGTCTCCATTCAAAGATAGTCTGGATGTAGATGAAGACACTACCTAATGATACCTCCACCAATCTATTTCTCCATTTTGTTTCCCCATCCAAAGAGAATCTGGACACAAATATAGGCCCATCCTTCTCGCCTGAAAAAGACTCCAGTGAGCGGGTGACAGTGCCCAACATGTGCTAGGAAGCCGGAAACAACCAACAACTTAGATTTGAGAGGATAATTCATTATGACAATAATTTCAAAGATCTGTGTCTTCTCTCTTCTCTTTGACCTCCACCAAGCTATGTGTAATGATTCTCGTTCCCACATCAAATCCCCCATCCGAGAAACGGCAAGAAGAACTCCGGTAACTGTTTTTTCCGCCTCACTCACTCACACACACTGCCGGCCTCCACTCTCACTGAATATCTACCAATATTAGGGATTTGGTTCGCTTATAAAGGAAGGGTGTGACTTACTAGAATACCCCTTATCTAAACCAGATATTTCGGTAGTAGCCCAGTCAGTGAGCAAGTGTTAGAAATTGAAATATTTTTGGAGATCTGATATCATGTTGGAAATTGATATTTTTATAAGCAATTTGGGACACTCGAGTAATATTTGCGGAGGTATACGAGCATAGTGCTGTTGCTCGTATGGAGCTCCTAGGACTAGTAGTGAAGGTGGAAGCAAGGACTTTGTAACTTGAACTTTCTAATTGATTGATTCTTGCTTGCTTACAAATGAATACAACATGCCTATTTATAGGCTTCATACAATCGACGGTCCACACTCTAGTTCTATCTAGAGTTTTCTAAAGTAAACTAATTTGACCTTCTTGACTTTCTCTAGAATAATCTAGTTAATGTTTAGACTAGGACATCTTTTGACTGACATTTCTAACTTAGCCAAGTCTTGAACGACTTTGGCATCTCTAGGACATTCTAGAGAACCTGTTCTCTATATTTGTCTACAATTTTCTAGACCATTCGCGACTAGTACAAATTACAACTAGTTTTGTTAATTCCCACTACAAAATTTTTCTTGACAAGTCTAGAATCTACTTCACGTTACAAGACTTTGCTAGACTTATGCGTACAATTCTGAATATTCTTGACATTACAAATTATATGTTCCAACACCCCCTCTTAATTTGTAATGTTCTTTGATTTTGATCTCACCCAATCTCTGCTCGCCCTCGCATGCTTATGCTCGTAGTAATCATTTGTGTGTTGAAGTCACGTCGACATCATCTCGTCTTAATTTCTCCGTGTACTCGTCTCCATAGCTTCTGTATGTCTTCTTTAGCTTTCGCTGGATTGGTAATGGTGGATACTTATCCACTTTCATAGCTTTTATGGAGCTTGACCCTCATAGATTCAGAAGCTCCGCATGTGCCGAATTCCTCCTCCTTCACGGTTTGGACTGAACTTGACAGTCTTCAATACAGAGGCTTTGCCTTCTGTTGATATTCCTCGCCTTTCACGAAACTTGACCATCGTAGGTTCAGAGGTTCCGCCCACTCAACTTTGTGAGTAGAATATTTTTACAAAATGGCTCTATTTTTTGCCATCTCTGTTATTTGAGGAGGCATTTCTTTGATGCTCTCTTCCCTCAAATTTTTCTTTAGAAATGCACTCTTTTGTGCATCTCCCTGCGAGGATGGAAACTTCTCTTCTTATTTTCTTATTTATTTTTCTTTAATGGAGGGAGGTGAAACTTATACATTTCTTACTTGTATTTTTATGTTGTATGGAGACTTATCATTTCTAGGAACTACTTCAACTACGTAACTTCACGAGCTGCGACATTTTCTTTCTTTTTTTTTTTTTTTTTTTTTTTTATCTTTTTCGTATTTTTCAAAAGTTGGACTTGGGTGATAATTGGTTTCTACCGGGGGTTGTAAAATGAACTTGGAAAGTTGAGACGTACCTTGCGTCTTCTCACATTTTTATACTTCCTTTCTGTGGAATTATCGCGCTTGCTCATTTCTGCGGAATTATCACCTTCAGCTTGTAGCGAAAACTTTAACGCCCATTTGGATCGAACCCGCTCTGATACCATGTTAAAAAATTTTATGATTTTGAAATTGATTTGACATTTGCGGAGATGTACGAGCATAGTGGTGTTGCTCGTATAGAGCTCCTAGAACTCTAATAGTGAAGGTGGAAGCAAGGACTTTGAAACTTGAACTTTCTAATTGATTGATTCTTGCTTGCTTACAAATGAATACAACATGCCTATTTATAGGCTTCATACAATCGACGGTCCACACTCTAGTTCTATCTAGAGTTTTCTAAAGTAAACTAATTTGACCTTCTTGACTTTCTCTAGAATAATCTAGTTAATGTTTAGACTAGGACATCTTTTGACTGACATTTCTAACTTAGCCAAGTCTTGAACGACTTTGGCATCTCTAGGACATTCTAGAGAACCTGTTCTCTATATTTGTCTACAATTTTCTAGACCATTCGCGACTAGTACAAATTACAACTAGTTTTGTTAATTCCCACTACAAGATTTTTCTTGACAAGTCTAGAATCTACTTCACGTTACAAGACTTTGCTAGACTTATGCGTACAACTCTGGAATATTCTTGACATTACAAATTATATGTTCCAACAGCAAGCACTTATTCTGGAGACTATCTTGGTAATAACTTTCTGGAGGGGAGCTTTCCATTAAATAACCTGATTCACTGCCTGAAGACCTGCCATTTGAGTTTCTAGCAATAATTCCAGCTGCAGAATTTAACCTCTCGTAGTCTTTACATTTATCTTAATTATTTGTACCAACTGCAGAATTTAAGCTTGTCGTACTGCAGTAATTAGTGTTTAGGGTTGAAGCCTCATTGAGGACTTTTACTGATGCAGGGAGCCTTTTCTTCAAATATCATTTTGCACCATAAGATGCAAGCAAACGAGCCAAAAGAAATGCCCCATCTTTAATATTTAGGAAGCTGACTCGGAGGTCTTGTATGGACAAATCTGGCTGACCCTTTAAGAGAAAGGTGAGAAGCAAATAGGAGACCTTGAGTGATATGACACTGCAGAAAGAGATGATTTATAGTTTCATTGCACTGCCTACAAAGCTTGCAGATCATATTATGACCTCCAACAAATCCACCTATATTTTCGAGCACGCACCCAGACCATTGTTAAGCATCCTCCATACGGAATTTTAGACTTTAGGGGTCATTGTTTTCAGAAACATTATTCACAGTTTGGTTGGAGTTTTCAGTTTGTTAATCTTTTGACAGGAAAAGTCAATACCAGAAAATTGTGGTAGCTGATGGTGCTTTGAAACAATCGGCCACAATGATTTTGTGTTGCAGTGATGTATGTTGTTGCATACTGAGTATAAACATTTTTAATGTTTATTGAAACTTAAACAACGCAAGCTATAGATAATGCTCAAAATAACATAAATCTAATTTATGCTCAAAACAACGCAAGCTATAGGTAATACGGTCCAAAAGATTTTACTGAGTTCCATTGTGCATTGATACTACGTATATTGTCATCATCTTACTGTCACCCAAAAAGAGAACTTCACAAAAGGATAGAGATTCAGCTGTTTCATATCTTGCACCTTCCAGCAAGTTGTTCACGCTCCAGATATGTTGCCTACAAAATCCAACATTAACAATTCCGAACACGTTAGTATCGAGAGGCAAAAATGAGCGTCGTTCCAACAACATCGGTGTTTACAGGATGATTTGTGCTTGTAATAATGCCTTTTGGCTCTCCATCTTCTTCTTTTTTTCCTTAGTTCTAACGTCAGAGCTGCACATTTGAGAAACTCAATAGACAGCCTTCTTTTAGTTAAAGAGTCAGAACATATGCAATGCCAGATTTTGCAAGTAATTGGGATGTCTCATTACTTTCTCGTCTCACAACCATGAAAAACATTAAAATTCCAATCCTTGAGATTGTTATAAAACTGAATTGGCGAGCAAAATGTTTTAATATAAAACGGATAGCTCAGGCAAAAAGACAAGGGATAACAAGGCAAGTAATATGTTCATCGGAGTTGTCACATAGTGCAAAAAGAGCAACTTCAATAGCTATATGCATTTTGGGGCATTCTGGTCCTGAGCGGCAGAGTCTTGAGTAACAGAAGAATAGAGTTACTATATATTAAAGACCTTGACGCCATCTATACAACAGTGAACAGAAAATTGGTCAACATACAAGCCTTCTATAATTAACGTCCTTCTAAGCTCATCTACACGCTGCTGATAAGTCCCAATATAATGAATTCCTCGGCTACATAAGGCCCCTAAATAATGCAACACCTAAGCTATCCAAAATTTTAATTGTTGATCTATGTGTTCATATATTCGGTTGACAGGAAAAGTTGTACAATAAGTGCTAAAAGAGTACTAGAAAAACAGGAGTACATGACTGCCTAAGGTGTAATTCGAATTAGTAAAAACAGCTAAGAAACACAAGTTTTGATCTCCACCAAGCATGCAGAGATGAGAATATAAGGAATTTTTTGATAATCTTGGAAATGGCATGTATAGATGAAGAATGCATTCGTTGATCTCCAAAGCCAAAGTTGTGCGACATATATGGGTATAGGTTTAGCCAATTTCTGGTACACGACCTTCATCTCATGCAGGCTACATGTGTATTCAAGAGATCACAACTCAGAAACAATCATAAGAAAGCGCACCAGAACTCATTCCCTCTTATGTGAGGTAAGTTTGTCATATTTAATCAAATAAAATAACATCGTCAATAATCATTTATTAAGAAAAAAAGAAATTAAATTCAAAGTGAAGATGCTTACCAGAATGTCAAACTATAGGAAGAGAATCACTCTCTTGGTGAATATTTGTCTGAGGTGCATCGCTACAACTTCGCTGCTTTAGAATGGAAAAAAGGCTTTCGACAAAAGTGGAAGCCAATTTAATACGACAGTCAGCTTCAATTGGAGGGGAGATCCCACTGACTTCAATTTTGGTGAACGTCTCCTTCTTCAGGTCGTAAGAATAAAGAGTGGAAGAGTATATCCCACTCTCTAACTGTTTATTAGATTGTATGAGTATTTGGTGCATTCCTGCACCAGTATAAAAACCCCAACTTCGAATATAGTCCCAAGAAAGAGGTAATGTTATAGTATATTCAGTCCAGTTCTCCTCAAGATTACCAAAATTTGTAATTTGAGTATTCTTCCCCTTGTTATCATGCTCAGTATCTTCTCTGTATACCCAAAGCTTGACAATATAAGCAGTCATTCTATAAGCTATAACTACATGCCCATCCATTTCGAACAAGTTGCCACATCGAATACAACTAGAAAACCGGTTGTTGAGGATGAGATTAGGGATTGTAATCGTTCTAAACTTCTCAATACCGACATCAAATGCAACTAATACAACATCATTATTCCCACTCATAAACTTAGAGGTACGGTAATAAATAGTACCACTCACATAAACAGAACACGTCGCCAAATTACAAGGCGGGACCTCATCAATCCTTCTCCATGCATCGTCTCCTATTGTCAAGACCTCGCAAACTCTATAACAATCACCAAGGTGGTCTTTACTTGGTTGCAGATTAATAAATAAAACACACAATATTGCTTTGTGTTTTTTAGTGACGGGATCAAATCCAAATCCATATCCAAATTCAATGACCGTGAGCAAAGAAAGTACATGTTTGTTTCGTAATGTCGATCTAACACGTGGAGTTACCTCTCTTGTGCTGATGTTGTACACGCGAACATCAGGCTTCGATCTGTCAATAAAACATATCAAGCCATTTACTGGTCCAAGAATCTCATTACCACTAAATGAATCCGTCTTCCTTATAATAGTGTGAATTTCCGCTTTGCTTCTATCTGTACTCAGATTGGGTGTCAGAATTAAATCATTGTTATATGGATCCTTTGGACTAAGTGGTTTCACCAAAAGGAGAGATGGACGCGCTTTTGCGTGTGCATAATGCAAATCAGCAAAGTATGAATCTTGTTCAATTAGGGATAGCCATGTTTTAGATACGCATTTGAAACGCATAAGTGACTTAACAGGTAATCGGCAAAGTATGTCACATTTTATTGCATCCTCATCATCAACAGCAACATTACTTCGACCACTACTACTGCTACTTTTCTCGGTATCACCATTAACTGTAGACTTGTCCATTTTTGAAATCAGACCTAGAAATTTCTCAAATATGATGGCATTCTAAGTCATGTTTACAAACTCTTCACCAGAAACCATAATCTTTTACAAGAATTCAAAAATAATATGGAGAAGATGCAACTAATGAACTTGCACCTACCCAAGTTCATTTGTTGCCTGAAATGAAAAACCATGCCTCCACAGTTAACAAAATTCCCTTTGTAACTTCTTTACGGAAAGATTCGGATATCAATGTCATGAACAACTTTACCCAGCAAAAGCCGCCCTTGACCCTTGTTGCACTTGCAATTTAAGTACTACAAAACCATGGGCAAGAAGCGTAGATACTCAGACTGTATCTACAGCAATATACACTTCAGATGTAGCTCAGAATCACCAATACTCCTACACAATAGCGTAAGCATATATGTGTCTGTAATCTCAGTTAAAACTATTGGCATGGTCATACTAACATCTTTGACTATATTGTCATGTAAACAGAACTAATTCAGCCACGAAGTTATGGGCAGATATCTGGGCATATAAACAGTTTAAGATATATATAAAAAAAAAAAAAAAATTACAACGTTCAAAAGTGATCAACACGAATTTAAGTATTATTTATTGGTAATTGACAAGCATTATCATTACTTGGCCTATTTTACTCAGAGTTTCTTTCTATCAAGCACTTAAAGCAATAACAGTAGCCAAGGTCCACAAATTTAACAAAGTACAAGATCTTGACATGTCTGCACATACCATTTCTACAAACTTCAATTTGGTATGAGAAATTTACAAAATTTCTAATTCAATGATTACCAACATAACAGTTGCATGTCACTAGCGCAAACCAATTCTGGTTGTAAGGTCAGAATTCTATTCTCCCACCATGATCTATTTCTCCATTCAAGGACAGTCTGTAGAGGAAGATGATGACAGACCTGGTGATACCTCCACACCCAAACCATCTCTCTAGTGTGTTTCTTCACCCAAAGAAAACATGGAGAAAAACCCTGCATATAAGAACCAAAAACATGAATGTCAATATAGTGGGTTAAGACAAGAATGAAAACATGAAACACCACCATCATTTTACAGATCATACCTATGAAAGAGATGTGAGACTAGCTAAATCTGCCCATATCATGACTAGAAGGGAACCAATAATTTAGATCTGAGAGGAGAAGTCATTATGACGGCAAATTCAAAGATCTGTGACTCTCTTCTTTTTGATCTCCACCAAGCTATGTGTAATGGTTCACCAAAACTAATTTTATCATAAACCCCCATCTGATTTTGGGAACCAGCACTTACTTGTTTTTCCGCCTCCCTCACTCACATTGCCAGCCTCCACTCTCACTCAATATCTACAAAAATATTAGGTCTTGTTTCATTTATAAGGGAAATATTTGATTTTACTAGAACACCCTTTATCTAACCCCACAAGCCAGGCAGTGAGCAAACATCTTTCTGGAGAGCTTAAATTAATACAGCAGAATATGCCAGTATTATTCTCACTTATAGCTTTTGATATCTCCCAATCCGTCGGTAGATATAGCATATGGACACAAAGAGGAGGAGAAAGCAACCATGTCTCATTACAATGGTTGAGCCTAGCATAACTAGCAAGATTATGGGCAACTGTATTTTCCCTTTCTATGTTGATGTAGCTGAACTTAATCCACGTGAACTGTCTGGAAAGCCTAAGATTTCGAATATGACAGGCTTGATTTTCCAATGAGGGAATGGGTTAGCGGTTAGCGGAGTTGATCAGGGTCACCACTAACTGCGACTCCCCTTCGAGGCCAATCTTCTTTGCAAAATTCACGGCCTGCACAAAACCTTGAGAATAGCTCAAAGAAGGAAGAGCTAAGAGGTTTCTATGAAATAACTGGATTCACTTCCAGAAAACACAAATGAGTTATCTAGAAATGATCTTAACAGCACTCTCGTGGTCTTTACTTATAGCATCTACATTTATCTTAATTGTATACCGAGACCAGCTTGGAGAGAGTTATGTTGTTGTGACAAAAATGACCTTGCGTATCAGCAGAATTTAACCTTTGTGGAATTGCGGTAATTAGTGTATAGTGTTGAAGCCTCGTAGAGGACTTTGTTGATGCAAGTTGTAACTACTGGAAATCCAGTAGTACACCCAAAGGTAGATAACCGAGATCTAAGACAGTTTATATTATGGATACTTAAATTTTTATTGATGAATCTCACAAAGTGATGAAAATACAAGTTCTTGAACACAAGGAAACCTTAATCCCGCTCTCTAGACTAAGCTATCCTACCCTTACAAAATTCGATCCCCCTTACATTTCCCAAGGACCTTTATTTATAGGCCATCTAACCATAGTGGAGGATAGCTCATTTCATCTCGTCACAATCTCGCGGAGAAGCTTTACACTTCGCCCAGACCGTTTTCCATAAAGTTTTCCCCTTCTTTCGCTACCCTCACATGGGTCTGTCGGGACACCTGTCCCTTTCCTTGCCCCCTAATTCACTTACTTCGTGGCTTTGTCTTTTCAGCCAAGTAACCTTACTTCGCCATCTATGATTTCGTCCTTGATATCTTGCTTGGCACCCCATATCAATATTTTGTATCTTAAACTCTTCTTGTGGGTCTCTTCATCTCTGTTCGCATCTTCTTTTAATTCCACGCGATTATGATCGGTGGCGAAGTAATTCTGACATTCGAATTGACAAGACCCTGACTGAGATCTTTAAGTGAGATTTTCTCTCCTTTTACGTCTGACACGTGGTGAACCTATTTCGTGTACCTACATTTTGCCTTTTGTTATTCTATTTGAGCCACGCGAGGATGGAATAAGAACCGCTTCAGTTTCCCTAACCGCCACGTTCTCCATTTTCCTGCTTCCACGCGACCATGCGCTCTGGGTTACCGTTTATTGCTGGTTTGTGCTCCTCGAACGTATCGTCAACCTTCTTCTCAAGTTGCGCCCATAATTTCTCGCAGAAACTAGGGTGCTCTTGTCATCCATCTGATAAGAATATTTCGAAGTCTGTCCATGGAAAATGCTAGGACAATGCGTATCACGAACTGTGTGTCCAACTGCAAGAGTCTTATTTAGCTATTGCCAAGCTAGATCATTTATATACTAACGTCCAACAAACCTTGAATACCACTATTTTGCAGATGGAAGGTAGCCTTAATTAGCCTGTACTAATATCTCTATATTGTCATGTAATTGGGGACTCAGGGAGATATCTGCGTAAATTGCTTATAAAGAGTTATACAACAATTGAAACTGATGTGCACTAATGTAAGTTTTCTTCATAGGTAATTGGCAAGCACCATCATCACTTCAATTTTTTTTTTTTTTTTTGGATCCAAGGTTCTGTTAAGCACCAAAATATGTATGTAATGTAACTATGGAAGGAAAAAAAAACTAACAATATTTATAGATCTAATCTGAATGTTTGTAGCAGCAAAAAAGATATGCAAAGAAAATTTTCTCTAACAATTGAAATGTAAAACAAATTGGATACATTGAAAAACTTAAAACTTGTCTGTTACCAGAATAAGATCTCTCAAATCTACATTCACCTCCCACAATCTATTTGTGGATTAACAATATTGCTGAAGATGAAGCTGTAGCTGGAATCCTTGCTTAGAAAAACCAAAATATGAACGTTTGTGAATGATCAGTGTTTGAGAAGACCATGAAACCAAACACAAATTTTTTATAGATCCAACTAGAAGAAACAAGATGGGGTACAACATATTGAGGAAGTTACTGGTGGAACTACATAAAATAGAGAGGAGAAGTCATTATGACAAATCAAAGATCTGTATGTCTCCAAGGTATGTGCAACTGTTCCCAACTAAAACTCCAATCATAAACCCCCATCTGATTTTGATATCAGCAGGCAGAATTCCGGTTACTGGTTATTCCCCCTAACACCTCCGCAGTCTTCCACTGGTAGTATCCAATCTCACTCTGATTCTATCGAGCACCAAAATATGTATTGATGTAACAATCATCAAACACTAACAACATTTATAGATGAAAACTGAATACTTGTAATAGTCGATACCTATTACTTGAATACACTAACAATCTTCGTATGTTCATAAGAGTAATTTACAAGTACATACAACAATCTGTAATTCAATGATTACCAATATAACGGCTGCATGTTACCGGCGCAAACCAATTCTGGTTATAAGGTCGAAATTCTATTCTCCCAACTGAATCTATTTCTCCATTTTGTTGATCAATTTCTCTATGGTGTTTTTACAACCAGCAAGAATATGGAGACGAAGAAAGACCTGGTCATATCTCACTTCTACAGCTGAGATAAACCTGCATAGAAAAACCAAAAACATGAATATGTCAATGTTGTGGGCTAAGATCAAGAATGAAAATACAAAACACCACCATTTTATTTACAGATCTTACCTTGTTTAGAGGCTTGAGACTGGGTCCTTATGCTCATATCAGGATTAGATGGGATCTAACAACTTAGATTTGAGAGGATAAGTCATTATGACAACATTTTCAAAGATCTTCTTTTTAATCTCCACCAATCTATGAGTAAACGGTATACCAAAACTACTTTTATCATAAACCCCCATCTGATTTTTGAACCGGCAAGAAGAATTGCAGTTGTTTTTCCGCCTCCCTCACTCACACACACTGCCAGCCTCCACTCTCACTCAACAATCTACCAATATTAGGGCTTTGCTTCACTTATAAGGGAAATGTATGACTTACTGGAATACCCCTTATCTAAACCGGATATTTCGGTAGTAGCATGCACTATTTCTGGAGACCATCTTGATAATAACTTTATGGAGGGGAGCTTTCCAGTTGAGTCACTGCTAGAAGACCTGCATTTTGAGTTTCTAGCAATAATCCCAACATAGCTCTCGTAGTCTTTAGTAGTAGCATCTATATTCATCTTAATTGTACCAACTGCAGAATTTGAGCTTGCGGCATTGCAGTAACTACTGTATAGGGTTGAAGCCTCATAGAGGACTTTTACTGATGCAAGGAGCCTTTTCTTCAAATATCATTTTGTTTCTCACTTTCCGTCAGCAAACGAGCCAAAAGAATTGCAGCTTAAAGATGGGCTAGATGCAGGAAGCATGGGTACTTAAAGATGGGCTAGATGCAGCTTCAATTGAAGACTGCAACAAAAGCAGCTCAGAGGAGAGAAATGCAAATACGGGAACATGTAAAAACTGAAGGCAGTGCACAAACCACATACCTAAAACTATAGATTAAAAATATCACTAAATTGGCAGCTCTAAGTTACCAGGTAGATAGGAATGACTTTCCATACGGAACAAATTCAGCAACAAAAAAGCAAGGGGATACCAGTCCAAGTGTTAACAGTTTCAACATACAGGTGTAATATTTACAACATAAAAAAACTAGTCTGCACCAATGTAACTCTTATTGACAAGCATTCTATTTGAGCAACAACTAAAAGTTTAACATAATAACATATATATATAGTCACCGGCCAAGACATTTTTAAGGTATTAAGGCACTCTACCATTTCACTGAACCATGGTGTACTTAGAGAGGAGCTGCAATAGTGTACACTATATCCCTCCTACAGATGCAGTTCCAACTCACGGCAGCAAACCATATACCAAAAAGAAAAGGAAAAAACTACCAGATTTCATTGGCATTTTTAATTCAACCACCAAACATCACAACACACTCCCACACAAAAATGTAAGTACGCATGCTAATATCTCAATATTGTCATGTAAATAGGAAAGATTTTGGAAACAAAACTCAATCAATTTCCAAATAATGGGGAGATATCTCGTAAAGTGCTTTAACATAAAAAGAGATATACAACAATACAACATTTGAAACTGATATGCACCATGTAAGTTTTTTTTCCATGTAATTAATTGGCAAGCCTTATGATCACTTGTGTTTTTTTTATTTGATCCAGGGTTGTATCAAGCACCAAAATATATATGTAATGTTGCGGGACAGCACTGCTCTAAGAGTTCTGTAGATGAGTGCCAACAAGAATGCTGAAGATGAAGCTGGAGTCTCTGCTTAGGAAAACCAAATTATGAATGTTAGTGTTGTGGGCAAGACAATGAAATCAAACACCATTATTTTACAGATCTTACAAGACAAGAGAAGGAGAAGTAGGAACTACATAGACTTAGGAGAAGTCATTATGAGAAAAATTTCTAAGATCTGTGTTTTCTATCTTCTCTTTGATCTCCAAGGAATGTGCAGAGGTTCCCACATAAAATCAAAACTCCGATCATAAACCCCCATCTGATTTTGGAATCTGCAAGCTGAACTCTGTTACTGGTTTTTCCCTCAGGCCTCAACGCCGCTTCACTCTGGTAGCCTCCGCAATCTCTTTGAGTAAAACTGAAATCCTAGGGTTTGGTTGAATATAAAGAAGAATATTTTGGGTGATTTTACTAAATATGCCCCTGATCTAATCAAAATGGACAATTGTTTGCAGCCCAGCAGTGAGGAGGAGGAGGCCCCCGGCCCCGGAGACCATACTGCAGTGGTGTTTTTCATTTTCTTGGTCGATTTTCATACATTACACACGAGGGTTTGGATTTTCTGCCATTCTCTTTTCTGTTTACATGAAGACAAATTCTCACATGTAAGTGGTTTGACAAGTATTAGAATACGGGCATCCAACTCAAAACCAATTGGCAATGAGTGGAGAGGCCCTAATAGATTATAAACTGCAAGATCTTAAATAACCCAACCATGTGAGACTAATAATCTCAACACGCCCCCTCACGTGTAGCCTCAGCGGGTCTTAGAGCGTTTCCTATGGGTAGTCTCCGTTTGGAGACTAACTCGCTCATATGAACGAGCACTCAATCAAACGAACGAGAGAACCCACTATGGGCAAATATAAAAAAAGACACTGAACGGGAGACTCCCGTGCAGTAAAAAATTTTAAGAATTTTGGTCAAACGGGGGACTGTCCCCCGTCCAAAAGAAAAAAAAAAAAATCCAAACGGGAGACAGTCTCCCGTTTGGACTAAAAAACTTACAAAACGGGGGACTGTCCCCCGTTTGGTGCAATTTTTTTTGCTACACGGGAGACAGTGTCCCGTGCAGCCCTATTTTTTCTGACGGGGGACAGTCCCCCGTTAAGTTTTACACTACCAACCACTCGTTCAGCTGAACGAGTGGTTGAACGTTTTGGCCCCAAAAACCCCCCTTTCACTTACCATAGTGGCCTCAAATTAAGCCAAATTGGTAGTGACCCTTTCAAAATGAAAGGGTTACACTACCCATAGGATTTGCTCTTACAAACACGTGGACAATCAAATCGGGTGACGTAGGAGTAAAGGTGCGGTCAACTGACTCGACAAAAATAGCCTGCTCTGATACCATATTAGAATACGGGCATCCAACTCAAAATCAATTGGCAATGAGTGGAGAGGCCCTAATAGATTATAAACTGCAGGATCTTAAATAACCCAATCATGTGGGACTAATAATCTCAACAACAAGGTTGGATTATGGTGCTAATGAGGAATGGAACTCAGGCTCCACTCAGGATGTGAACTGCACAAGACATCGGAGGAGGACCGGAAGTATGAGTGAAGCTTCCCTCTTTTGAGTTGAAAAAGTTTGTGTTGGTCTCTTTGAAATTTCTCTTAAACTAACAAGGATACAACATAAAGACAGCACACCAGGACATGCCAATTCTATAAATACAAGAAATTTATGCCGGGGCACATTTCGGTTGGTCTAAGTAAATTATTAAGTTTTCATGAATTTTCTTGTAATGAAATCTGCACCAATTTAAGTACTCTTTATTGGTTATTGACAAAATTATCATTACTTGGCCTATCTTAATCAGAGATTCTATCAAGCACTTAAAGCAAAAACAAAAAAAGTCCAGGATCTTGACATTTCGGCAGATACCATTTCAACAAACTTCAAGTTGCAGTATCTCTTCTAGTCTCGGATTTTGCAAGTGCCACATCTGAAACTCTATCCGACCTTGGGTAAGATGAACACTAATCAAAATAAAAAAAAATGCTGCAAGACAGCCCTAGGCATGATCTTCGGGTAAAGGTTTATTTGGTTGTAAATTTCGTCCATCTTGCTAAGCCATGAGCCATCAGTAATTACCTAGGCTAACCAGAATTCATGAACGTCAAGAAGTGGTGCAGTACAATGATAAGTGTTTTGGATGGTGGAGACTCAGAACTAAGATATGCGATACTTACACAAGTTAATTGATGTAGATGCCACTTTCTAAGTAAAATATAAACAGTTAAAGACATACAATATTTCTTTCAAAACATAGATCACAAGCTCTGCTTCCCTCTTAATTGGTGAATAAGATTTTTTTTCTATTTCATCTTTTGATTATGATCTTCCTATGTTCCTAAGAGTAAGTTACAAGTACATACAACAATACCCAAATCAGCCATGAAGACACCCTGAAATCTCTATTTCGATGATTACCAATATAACAGCTGCATAGACCTGGTCATATCTCATTTCTAAATCTGCATAGAAGAACCAAAAACATGAATGTCAATGTTGTGGGCTAAGATCAAGAATGAAAATACCAAACACCACCATTTTATTTACAGATCTTACCTTATAAAAGGTTTGAGACTGGGTACCATAGCGCACATCAAGTGACTAACAATTTAGATTTGAGAGGATAAGTCATTATGACAACAATTTCAAAGATATGTGTGTTTTCTCTTCTCTTTGATCTCCACCGCTATGTGTAATGGTTCACCAGAACTAATTTTATCATAAACCCCCATCTGACCTGATTTTGGAACCTGCAAGAAGAACTGCAGTTACTTGTTTTTCCGCCTCACTCACTCACACTACCAGCCTCCACTCTCACTCAATATCTACAAACTTATTAGGTCTTGCTTCATTTATAAGGAGAATGTGAGATTTTACTAGAATACCCTTTATCTAACCCCACTGGCCAGGCAGTGAGCAAACATATATTAAATTGATTTGTGTTGTTAATCTACTCAACAACACTATATACCAGTATTATTAAACTGACAGCTTTTTGATATCTCCCAATACCTCGGCGGAAATAGCAGATAAACTCATCTAAGGAATTATCTCGGCAGCCAAAGCGGCCTGGATACGAGGAGGAGAAAGCAACCATGTTTCACTACAATGCTTGATCCTAGCAAGATTATGGGCAACTATATTCTCCCTTTTATGTTGATGTGCCTGAACTGAATCGATGCGAACTGTCTGGCAAGCCTAAGATTTTCGAATATGATAGGCTTGATTTTCCAAAAAGGGGATGGGTTAGTGGAGTTGATCAGGTCCCCTTGGAGGCCAATCTTCTTTGCGGAATTCACGCCTGCACAGAACCTTTAGAATAGCTCAAAGAAGGAAGAGCTTTCCATGAAATAACTGGATTCACTTCTAGAAAACCTGCCAATTGAGTTTCTAGAAATAATCCCAACAGCGCTCTCGTGGTCTTTAGTACTAGCAACTACATTTATCTTAATTTTACCGATCATGCGGAGGAGACCGCGCTTGGAGATCAAGATCGACTTATGTTGTTCTCGAACAAAATGACCTTGAGTATCGCTGAGAATTTAAGTTTGTGGCATTGCGGAACTCATGTATAGGGTTGAAGCCTCATGGAGGACTTTCTTGATGTAAGGAGCCTTGTTCAAATATCATTTTGTTTCTCACTTTCCACAAGCACCATAAGATAGAAGCAAATAGGAGATCTTGGGTTACAAGACATTGCAGAAAAGATATGATTTATAGTTTCATCGAACTACCTACAAAGTGCTTGATCAAAACAAAAAACAAAAAGAACTACCCACAAAGCTTGCAGATTATATTATGACCTCTAAAGAATCTAGCTATCTTTGCGAGCTCACCCAGACCATTGTCATTCTCCATATGAAAGCTTGGACATTAAGGGGCATAATTAATTTTCATAAAACTTATTCACAGGTTGCAGTTTTCAGTTTGTTCTTGCCAAACTAAGATTGTAAAGGCTTGACCAGTCACTCCCAATTTAGCCGTGAACAACAGCTGCAAGCCTGCACTTACATCAGAAGACTGTAATATTGATTTCCAAAACCCACGATTATTTATTCTTAATTACAAAGAATGTAGCCTGCAAACCCGCACTTACATCGAAGATAGCAATATTGATTCCCAAAATAAAAGCAAGTTGACCTTTTGATAGGAAAAATCAATACAAAAAAAAAATTGTGATTGCCGATGGTGTTTTCAAACAACCGGATTTTCTATTGCAGGTGATGTTGGGGTCTCATTGTTTGCATCGAGGATAAACACTTTTAATACTCACCTAAACTTAAACGAGGAAATCCATAGATAAGTACATAAACCTCGAGGCATATGCCCAAGTAGCATACATTTTAGGATGCCATCGTAAACTTAACAACAAATTGCAATTAACAAAATGAAAAAGTCATACATGAAGATTACTAATTAAACAGTTCTATAAAAGCAAAATAGTAGCATAAAACGTAACGCACAACAAATTGATAGGGTCAAGCGGAGGGTGTTGCAAACAAAAAAAATTTAACATTGACAACGGATCAAGGCTTTCCACCATTTTACTGAACCATGGGCAAGAAGCATCGCTACTCAGGTTGAAGCTGCAGTAGTATACATTGCATCTCTTCTAAGATGCATCTCAGAATTGATGGAAAGATAGAGCAACGCAACCCATATACCAAAACCAAAAGTCACTAACAAATTTCACGTGCATTTTCTAGTTCAACCAACTAACAAACACCAACACACTCCACACAACTACGTAAGCAAGCAAGTATTGTGTCTGTAAGTGTAAATATGAATTGATCGTCCGATACAGAACTAGTTAAGCAAGCAAGTATTGAGTCTGAAGGAACTTAACTGATATACAAGTAATGAGCAGCGTCAACAAGGTGTTCAAAATATGATCGTTCGAAATAAGTTCTCCCCCAAGGAACTTTATCCTATTCTTTCTCATAGTTGTTGGTGATCTATTTTTCCCTACATCATTGGTGCTTGGTTCGAGTAATTATATCTTATTAGGACACTTTTTTCTTATAAACTTAATTTGAATTTAGTTTTCTCAAATATCTTAGCTTTAATTTGTTAAAAACGATGTCCAACGGATTTTCAAGGTTGCATCCGGGCCCAATCCGTTATCCATTGGATTTCAAAAATTCCATCCGCATCCAACCCATTAACGAACTGTCCGGACATCCATCCGCAAATGAACGGTTGGTCCTGGTTAAATCCGCGGATTACGGGCCAAATGCTCACCCCTACTAGTAGCATAGCCCATGTGCCCAGATGGTGAAAATAGGGTGGTGGGTTTGGGCCCACCACAATATGTTTTTTAGTCGGGATTTGGTGTCGGTAAGTTTTATCATTTCCTTATCATTTCCGTTCTTAACGTACCTTAGGGAATCTAGAAATCTAAGTACAACAAAAATATGTTGTACTATGTTGATCTGGAAGATCAATATAAATTACTTGACCCTAACATACTAGAACCACCAATCTTCTAGATCACTATCTTAACTCCGACGGAGTATATGATACAGCCATTATGAGTCAGGTAGATATGGATCGGAAATAAAAGTATTGAATCAATCAAAGGCACTCGAGGGTTATACATTACAGCATATAGTTACGGGAAATGATCCTATGGCCATCCGGAGTGGCATGAACAAAACAAACTCCAGCAAACTAAATGGCTGAGAAAAAAAAGAAGGTAAAGATAATATTGAAAACAAGCTCTAGTAGGAGAAATCAAGAACGACAATTATGTGGGAATCTACATGATAATAATAATAATAAGAAAAAAAATCTGGTCCTACTCTAAAAAATCAATTGATTATTTAGTTGCCACTTATGCAACAAATTGCAGCTGAAACAAAGTTTATTTCCATAACTATTGTACATCATTGCTGAAATTTTATGCCTAGCACATGCACTCTCGAGCCAATAGCATTATCTGTCACACAACAGCATGGCAGCAAGAAGCAGAGGTACTTGAAGAACCATTGATTGCTAAATGAACTGAACTAAAAAGTAGTAACAACAAGAATCATGGGTACTTAAAGATGGACTAGATGCATCTTCAATTTAAAGACTGCAACAAAAGCGTACATTATAGCTCAGGGGAGAGAAATGCAAATATGGGAACATGTAAATACTGTAGGCATAGAGCGCAAACCACATGCCTATAACTATAAATAAAATTAAAAAGAATCATTAAATTGGCAACAAATTCAGCAACAACAAAGCCAGGAGATATCAAAGCAAGTGTTAACAGCTTCAAGATACAGATGTAATATAACTCAAGCATAATCATTAGAGTTTGTATTTGTGCATGGATAGCTTGATGAAATGAAGAAAACAAAAGCAGCACCAGCAAAAAGTTTATAACATATCACCAAGACATTGACAAAGTATTGAGGCACTGCAGCATTTGTTGGGATATATATTTAAAAACATAGTTTTGTAATTTTATATCACAATTAGAGAAATAGTGTGGTGGTATAATTTTGGGCTCCCACACTATAGACTTGGGTTCAAGTCTCACCCCATGCATTTGAATAGGTATATTTATATATCTATAATACTTATTAAAATCCGGGAGAGCGGGGCCTTGGGGGTCTTGGGAGGTCTGCTGATCCAGAAACTTATTTTTTGCTGTTTTTAACTCTTGATTTCCAAAACGTTTTTCAACTTAATGTTCCTAATTAATTATATTAATTTTTGGTAAATTTAATGTTGCCGTTTTATGATCATTATGGAGGAAATTCATTGCGCACTTATTGCGAAATTAATTTTCATTAAACCAATTAATGTTTTCCGAAAGTTATATAAGAAAAGTTTCTCGGAGAAGATGAAATACGCTTTTTCATCTATTTCGAGTTACGAGCAAGTGTTAGATAGAGTTTTTTTGTTGGTTTGATTTCTCATAGTGCAGAGAAATCGAATAAGAGAGTTATCAGCTGTTTTATCCCATAGGTGTTCGACAATTTTTTGACTGCTAGCACAATCAAGAGGCGAGTCGCGAAATACCTTAAAGATAGCGACCTAGTCCGCGACTCACTTGTTTGAGATCCGATTTCATTATTTCTTCATTCTTTCTAACAATTTTAAGGTAATTGATTTTGCTATGGAGGTTGAAAGGAAGCGCGTTGATGATACCAACAAGCCATTCAAATTTGAAGGGCTGCATTTGAAAGATGGAAGTCAAGATGTTCTTTTATCTCAAACTCATGAAGTCGCATATGATTGTGTCGAGTGTTCATCCTGGAACCATGGAACTCCGCTGTGATAAAACTTCTCTGGCTGATAAGATCATTGCCGATGCTTGATGCTTTGATGATGGTGTCTGCTGCTCCTGATCCATCTTCTTCCGATGGTGCCAAAGATGCTGTTTCTCAAACTGCTGAGGAGAAACAAAAGGCCATTGACAAATGGATCGATGACGACTTTGATTGCAAAAATTACATTCTTAACGCATTATCGATGATTTATATGAGTATTATTCAACTTTTGAAATCGCTAAAGATGTGTGGGATGCATTACGGAAAAATACGACACCGAGGAAGCCGGCTCAAAGAAGTATCTTTGTGAGCCGAGATTTGAGATACCAAATGGTGGATGATAGGTCGGTTGTTGCACGAGGCTCATGAACTTCAAAAAATTTACCACGAAATTGTGGCCGAAGGTATGAAAGCTGATGAACAATTTCAAGTTTCTGTAATGATTGACAAGTTACCACCTAGCTGGAAAGATTTTCGTAATACTTTGCGTCACAAGACTAAAGAATTTTCTCTTGAAAGTTTGATTGTTAAGCTCAGGGTTGAGGAAGAAGCTCGGAAACAAGATAAGAAGGAAGAGATTCTCATTGTTTCTAACAATAAGACTCATCCGAGTTTGAAACCTAAGAAAAGGGATATGAAACCTAACCCGAACCAAAAGAAAGGAGGAAGGACTAATCAAAACAAGAACCAACACCCATCGAAAAATGGACAGAATTCCAATTCTGAGTTTCTTTGTTATACCTGTGGTAAACCAAACCACATGGCTAGGAATTGCAGGTTTAACAAGGAAAGAATAACGCACAAGCTAATGCTGTGGGTGACGTTATAATTGCCATGGTCTCTGATCCAGAGTTCTTCATGGTTGGTGGATCGATGGGTGGTGGATAGACAGTGGTGCTTCGGCGTCATTGTTGTTTTGATAGGTCCATGTTTAAGACTTATGCTGAAACCAAGGATAAGAAAGTGTTGTTGGGAGACTCTCAAAGACCGTGTGGTGAAAGGTTCTGGTACGGTGAGTCAAGTTTACTTAAGGAAGACACTCATCTTTGAAAGATGTCCTTCACACTCCGAAATGAGAAAGAACCTTGTTTCCGGCTATCTTCTCAACAAGGCCGGGTTGTATCAAACTATTGGGTCCGATGTTTACACTATAACTAAGAATAAGAATTTTGTAGGAAAAGGTTATGCTAACGATGGAATGTTTAAGCTTAATGTTGATGCTATGAATAAAATTGATTCTTCTCCTTATATGGTTTGCAATTTTAATGTTTGGCATGGTAGGCTTTGTCATGTGGGTAAAAAAGTTAGTAGAAATAACATGAGCAAGTTAGGTGTTCTCCCTGAATTTTCTCGAAAATGAATTTGAAAAATGTGAGTACTTTGTAGTCAAGCAAAAATAACCAAGACCTCACATAAATCATTCGTAAGAGAATCCAAACCTCTAGATTTAATACATTCGATTTATGTGAATATGAAGGTATCCTAACTAGAAATGGCAAGAGATATATTATGACGTTCATTGATGATTGTTCTAATTATACGTATGTTTATTTGTTGAGCCATAAGAATGAAGCTATTGAAAAATTTAAAATCTATATTGCTTGAGATTGAAAATCAATTTGGTAGAAAAATTAAGAGGTTTCGTAGTGATAGAGGCACCGAATATGATTCTGCTCCTTTTCTTGAAATTTACCAAACTAATGGCATTATACATGAAAGAACTGCTCCATATAATCCTCAAATGAACAGTAAAGTGAAAGAAAGAACCGTACTCTTCTTGAATTGATCTGTTGCTTGTTTGCTTAGTTCGTGCTTTGCTTCTCATTGGTGGGGTGAATGTTTGTTATTTGTTTGCCATGTTTTGAATCGCATTCCCAATAATAAAACCATGATATCTCCTTATGAAATTTGGAGAAATAGGAAACCTAATGTATCTTATTTTAGAGTTTGGGGCTGTTTGGCTTTTGTTAGGAAACCTGATCCTAAAAGACATAAGTTAGAAAGTAGAGCTTATGAATGTGTTTTTATTGGTTATGCTCAAAACAAGAAAGCTTATAGGTTCTTTGATATTAATAATAAGGTTATTATTGAATCTGTGATGTTGACTTCTTTGAAGATAGATTTCCTTTTAAATCTAGAATTAGTGGGGGTAATAGTGGGGTTCAACACCTAGCACTTTACCTAGTGTTGATTCCGAGTCTAGATTAGAAGAACCTAGAAGTGAAGAAACTAGGATCACTGAATTTGAACCTAGATGCGAGAAAAGAGCTAGGATCGAGACAAAAGATAAAAATCCCGATTTTGAATTTTACGCTATAGAAGAAGAACCTTCTAATTTACAAGAGGTGTTTAGTTCTCGAGAGTCTAGTTTCTGGCAAGAAGTCTGTAGATAATGAATGGGATTCTCACATGTCTAATGGAACTTGGAGTTATGTAGATTTACCTCCTGGTTGTAAGCCAATAGGTTGTAAATGGGTCTTGAAAAGGAAACTCAAACCCGATGGAACAATAGATAAGCATAAGGCTAGGCCGGTTGCCAAAGGTTATAGGCGCGAGAGAACGTAGACTTTTTGATACTTATTCTCCTGTTACTAGATTAACATCTATACGTGTTTTGATTGTCAAGCTTGCTACTCATAATCTTGTTATTCATCAAATGGATGTGAAAACCGCTTTTTGAATGGTGAACTAGAAGAGGAAATTTACATGGAACAACCCAAGGTTTTGTAATCCTGGACAAGAACATAAAGTATGTAAGCTAGAAAAATCTCTTTATGGTTTGAAACAAGCTCCTAAACAATGGCATGAGAAATTTGATAATTTAATGATTTCAAGTAACTTCAGAATAAATGAGGGTGACAAATGCATCTACTATAAATCTGAGAATGATGTATGTGTGATTGTTTGCTTGTATGTGGATGATTTGCTAATATTTGGTTCCAGTTTATCTGTTGTCAATGAAACTAAAAGCATGCTTAGTTCGAATTTTGACATGAAAGATTTGGGTGAAGCTAGTGTAATCTTGGGAATCAAAATAACTAGAATTAATAGTGGTATTTGTTTGGATCAATCTCTTTACATTGAAAAAATCCTAATGAAGTATGAATATTTTGATTATAAACCTGTTTGTACTCCTTTTGATCCTCTTTTGTGAAATTGTTAAGGAACACCGAGAAAGTGTTAGACAATCAATATGCTAGTATAATAGGCGATGCGTTATGCGGTGATTGTACTAGACCCACACATTGCGTATGCGGTGGGAGTTCTATGCGGGTTTACTAGTAATCCTAGTTTGAAACACCTAGGATGTTGTTGAGAGGGTTATGCGGTATTCTGAAAAGAACCACAAACCTAGGATTACACTATCAAAGGTATCCTGCGGTCCTTGAAGGATTTAGCGATGCTAATTGGAACATTCTTTCGAGATGATTCCAAGTCCACCGGTGGATATGTTTTTACTATTCTTTGGGGGCGGCGTATCTTGGAGATCAAAGAAATGGCAGACAATTATAGCCCAATCTACGATGGAGGGCTGAATTGATAGCGATGAGAAGCAGCTAGTGAAGAGGTAGGATGGCTGAAATGTCTTTGTCGAGACATTCCGGTATGGGAAAAACCGATACCGCCACTTTGATCTATTTGCGATAGTACGCGGCTATCGGAGTAGTAGATAATTGTTATAATAACAATAAGAATCGACATATACGTCGAAAGCACGACACAGTTAGAGAATTTCTCACAACTGGTGTTGTAAGAATAGATCATGTAAGATCTGAAGGAAATATAGCTGACACTTTGACGAAAGGGTTAGCTAGAGAAAAGGTATGGAAATTTTCTAGAAGTATGGGACTTAGGCCTGTGAGAAGTTGAGTCATTTGTAATGGATACCCAACCTAGATAGGTTCAAAGGGACTAGACGAAGTTACAAATGATATGATAGAGTCATGCACTCCCATAGCATGATATCCTGAAGTGGGAAACAGGTTGAGTATTTAACTCTTAATGATTCTATAGCTCTTAAGTTAGAGTGGGATACACGGGAGTATTCTTGATAGATTCACCTATACGAATGTGAAGGTATGGCCGCCTTCTATGAGAAATTGGGCATTTCTCTAGATCATTTGTTAAAAAAGGGATAAGCACATGGCCTTAATGTGGGAACTTAAGGACTTTACTCTAGATATAGTTGTGTGTGTTAAATAATCTAATATTAGTTAGAGTTCAAGACGCAAGTCACTCTAGTCACCTGGTACTTAGAAAATTTAACACTATGCGAGAGGTTCAAGTCGAAAGGCACCTTTGCAGATGCACAACTATACAACACTTGCTCAATGTTTTTAAAAATATAAGTAGGGGATTGTTGGGATATATATTTAAAAACATAGTTTTGTAATTTTATATCACAATTAGAGAAATAGTGTGGTGGTATAATTTTAGGCTCCCACACTATAGACTTGGGTTCAAGTCTCACCCTATGCATTTGAATAGGTATATTTATATATCTATAATATTTATTAAAATCCGGGAGAGCGGGGCCTTGGGGTCTTGGGAGGTCTCCATTTGATCCGAGAAACTTATTTTTTTTGTTTTTAACTCTTGATTTCCAAAACGTTTTTCAACTTAATGTTCCTAATTAATTATATTAATTTTTGGTAAATTTAATGTTGCCGTTTTATGATCATTATGGAGGAAATTCATTGCGCACTTATTGCGAAATTTATTTTCATTAAAAACCGAATTAATGTTTTACTGAGTTATATAAGAAAAGTTTCCGGAGAAGATGAAATACGCTTTTTCATCTATTTCGAGTTCGAGCAAGTGTTAGATAGAGTTTTTTTGTTGGTTTGATTTCTCATAGTGCGGAGAAATCGAATAAGAGAGTTATCACTGTTTTATCCCATAGGTGTTCGACAATTTTTTGACTGCTAGCACAATCAAGAGGCAGAGTCGCGAAATACCTTAAAGATAGCGACCTAGTCCGCGACTCAGCTGTTTGAGATCCGATTTCATTATTTCTTCATTCTTTCTAACAGCATTTCATTGAACCCAGATGTACTTAGAAAGGAGCCTTAAGCTCGTTAACTAAACTACACTCGAAACCAATCGGCCGACGTGATTTTGTGAACAGTCAATACTATCACTTTATGTAATGATCTTAATATGTATTTTTATACTGAAATAAAACCCTATTACTATTACTAGTAACTAAATAAAACTAATTTACAATTGAGGATGATCCCGTCAGACTTTTATTATCACACTATCTCACACGTTGGACGTCATTTTTATGAATAAAAATCAAACCGTAACGAATTTGAAGCTACTATTTTGAGGAAATGTTCCTATTACCAAGTTCTACATGCCTACCAAAAATGAGCACATTCCGAAATATAAAACCTCACAATCTACCGGTCTTAATTTCGACGGCCAGAATTTCGTTAATTTTCAACCGCTCATTTTCAAAGTAGTAGATGGTGGTGTTATACGTCTCGGAATTTGCTCTTTTCGGTAGGAACATAAAGCGATGTAATAGTAACATATCCTCAAAATATTAGCTTCAAATCCGTTACGGTTTGATTGTTATTCACAAAAATATTTTTATTCCCAAAATATCATAAAAAACATGTGATATAGTGTGATAATAAAAGTGTGAGGGGATCCTCCTCTTTACAATTTGCCATAAATAAGTACACTTGAACCGGAATTTTCTTTTAGGGAACTTATTCGTGATATAATTTCTACCTTAACTAAATTTCAAAAAAAAATTCTTAAAACGCAAAATATTTGAGTCCAAAAGGGTTAAGTTTTTATCAAATACAATTGAAATATTTCCAATACATACGTGTAGTAATTAGCTCCTTAATTTATGGAGTATTTATTAACGTTTTTTTTTTTTTTAATAAAGTAAACTAAAATTTATTACAAAATTAATTAAGAGAAAATAACGAGAAAGAATTAACGAATACATAACCCGAAAATCTGAACTACTATAAATAATTATACTTAACTACTATAAAATAAGGTCGATCAAAATCCATTATTATAACTAGAAACCAGAATCTAAGTGATAATATCGCATATATATATACCAACGTGATCAACAAACGTTCCAACATTCCTTTGTCACTCAATGGTTGATCGATTGGTGGCATATGACGTACATCAAGGGATTGAGTCTCCACAACCAAATGTTTTTTAGTATATAACAGACCGGCCTGGGCAGGCTTATACAGGCTCAGGCTAAAGCTGGGCAGGCCATGGCAGGCTAACGGTCCGAATATCATAGCCCAGTCTGGGCCTATCTTGAGCCTGGGCCCAACCCGCTGTTGATGGTGGTTTTTAAACAAGGGGTAAAATCGTAAAACCCCATGACCTAGTGTTACCCGCAACACATTAACTAAGAGCATTTAACTCAGGTGTAAATAATTAATAGAGGTATTTTTTCAAAATACAGTTAGAGTTTTCGACACGAACCTAATTCCAAACCAAGCCGCACATCTGCGCACCATGGCAACAATGCCAAACCAAGCCGCATGCTAGCACCATGGCAACAATGCCAAACCAAGCCGCACATCAAGCACCATGGCAACAATGCCAAACCAAGAAGCATATCAGCACCACCATGGCAACAATGCCAAACCAAGCCGCACCCCCGCACCATGGCAACAATGGCAAACCAAGCCGCATATCGCGCACCATGGCAACAATGCCAAACCAAGCCGCACCTGCGCACCATGGCAACATTGCCAAACCAAGCCGCATCTGCGCACCATGGAAACAATGCCAAACCAAGCCGCATATGTTTGCGCACCATGGCAACAATGCCAAACCAAGCCGCATCTCATGCACCATGGCAACAATGCCAAACCAAGCCGCATCTACTGCGCACCATGGCAACAATGCCAAACCAAGCCGCACCCTGCGCACCATGGCAATAAGGCCATATTTCCAAGCCGCTATGCCTTTGGCCCATGCCAAATATAGCGCCCTAGGCTTGCAAGACTTGCAACTAGGTCAACATGGCCGTACGTGCCATTGGAACATGCCAACACGTATCGCAGGCCATATTTCCAAGCCGATATGCCTCTGTCCCACGCCAAATATAGCGCCCTAGGCTTGCAAGACTTGCAACTAGGTTAACATGGCCGTACGTGCCATTGGCACATGCCAACACGTATCGCAGGCCATATTTCCAAGCCGCTATGCCTCTGTCCCACGCCAAATATAGCGCCCTAGGCTTGCAAGACTTGCAACTAGGTTAACATGGCCGTACGTGCCATTGGCACATGCCAACACGTATCGCATTCCATATTTCCAAGCCGCTATGCCTTTGGCCCACGCCAAATATAGCGCCCTAGGCATGCAAGACTTGCAACTAGGTCAACATGGCCGTACGTGCCATTGGCACATGCCAACACGTATCGCAGGCCATATTTCCAAGCCGTTATGCCTTTGACCCACGCCAAATATAACGCCCTAGGCTTGCAAGACTTGCAACTAGGTCAACACGTATCGCAGGCCATATTTCCAGCGGTCTTGTGGCTCTTGAGAATGTTTCCTTAGGAAAACTTTTTCTGAAATGTTTCCCAAGTAAACATCCTTCACACAACTGATCCGGGTGGTCTATTCTTGGCAAACCTCTAACCATCTTTTGTTTGGACAATAACTTTAACCCTCCAAAATTGAGATGTCCATACCTAAGATGCCAGAGCCATGACGGGTCTTTCACACAAGCAGTCAGACATCTTGCGACGTCATTTTGAATGTTCAGATAGAACATCCTATTTCCCGTCATTGGCACTTTGGCAATTAGTTTCCCTCTCTTCTCTTATTAAAAGACTAAGGTTTTCCATATTCATCCTATAGCCTTTTTCTAAGAGTTGTCCCAAACTTAATATATTCATTTTTACGTTAGGGACATAATAAACATCAGAAATAAACTCATGATTTCCATTTTTTAATCGAATCAAGATTTTTCCAAGACCACTCACCGGAGTTTTCGCTCCATTTCCGAACGTCACGTTGCCGGAAACTGATTCATCAAGCTCCACGAACTTCTCCTTCGTGCCGCACATATGGTTGTTTGCTCCAGTATCAAGCACCCATGTATGATTTTCATCATGGTCACCTCCTTTGCACGCCACCAACAAGGTCTGGTCTTCATGATTTTCTTTACTAGCGTAGTTTGCTCTCTCCTCGACATTATTTGAAGAAGATCGACAGTCCGAAGCATAATGACCACGCTTATAACAATTATAGCACTCCCTTGGCCTATTATTGTTGTGCCATGAATTGTTTCCTCTGCCACGACCTCTTGTGAAGCTTGACCTCTGGCCCCTTTGATCATCGTTATTCTGCTTGCCTCTTCCTCTTCCGCCGTAGTAGCTGCGTCCTCTTCCTCTAGCATTACTACTAGAGCTCTCTCCTTTGTCTTTCAAAGTGAGCTTCGCTTGTAGAACTTGTTCTACTGCTCCCTCTTTGCTTCTCTTCCTCATCCTTTCTTCATGGGCTTGTAACGATCCCATGAGCTCATCCACGGTCATGGTTTCGACGTCTTTGGACTCCTCAATTGCGACATCGATATAGTCGAATTTTGGAACGAGTGGCCGCAAAATTTTTTCGATCACACGACTATCTCTCATGACCTCACCATTTCTTCTTAGTTGATTGACGACAACTAAAACTCTTGAAAAATAATCCGAGATTAATTCGGACTCTTTCATGGAGAGATTCGAACTCACCTCTTAGAGTTTGCAATCGCACCTTCTTTACTTTATCAACTCCCTTGAAGGAATTTTGCAAAATCTCCCACGCTTGCTTTGCATTAGCGGCTCTTGATATCTTCTCGAACGACGACTCATCCATGCCTTGATAAATAAGGAAAAGAGCTCTTTTATCTCTCTTTCTTGATATACGTAGCATATCTTTTTCATTTTGCGGTAGCGCCGCTTCATTCTCTGGTTCGACATTACCTTTTTCTACTATCTCCCATGCATCTTGCGAGCCTAATAACGCCTTCATTTTTGATGCTCCAATTTTCATAGTTATCTTTGGTGAGTTTAGGGATTTGAAACGGAAACATTTCGGTAGCCATTAGGATTTATGGCTCTGATACCACTTTGTTGGAAATGATTTTGAGGTTAAAGGCTAATTGGGTATGAAAATGATTTGAGAATAGGCTCACAAATACTCAACTGTGGTTTATGGGAAGCAAAATTTTATTGCTCTCAATTTTGATTGTACACAGACCACTTAGTTTACAAAACAACACACTTAGGTATCTCACTGACCTTACCACTAACTTTCCTTCTCGCTCAATTACAAGTCACAACTGATTCCACTCAAGCCTATTTATAGCCTACACTTGACCGACCTTCACATGCTCTAGAAGTTTCCCTAACTATCTAGTATTTGACCTTCTCTAGAAGACTCTTGATATTCACATTTCTTTTACATTTTGTTCACCAGCTTTGACTTTCAACTGGATAATTCTAGATTTATCCATTTAGGCACAAGTACACAAGTCACTAGATAACTCTAGTACTAGGTGACCATGGTTTCTCGCCCGTAGTGTCTTCTAGACTACTCCTCCACTTTCTCCAAGCTTGTACTAGCATTAGTTTATTCACGTCATAGAAGTGTCCGGACCTTGTACTCTAGATAATTCTAGACAACAGTAAGCTTAGCTAGGACATGCTAGCTGTATCTAGATTATTATAGGCTAATCTACAAATCAAGTTTACATTTCTAACAGTAAGGAGATATAAGTAATCATAAAATGAACCATTAAATTACCTTATTGCTGGTAAATCTCTTGATTCTTCTGTTGATGAATCCTGAAATTAGCAAAACAACCAAAACCCAATTACAAAATTATCTCTATAACACCCTAACTCGTTAAAAAATAACGATTCTTACAAAAATATTACAAATACACACTTTGTTATGGATCTTACCGGTGGAGCCATTGCTACAATGATGTTTTAATTCGGTACCACATCTGATTACAGAGAGAATCAGTTCTCCGAATACAAAAAATTATATAAATTTAACCCAATTAATAAAGTAAATGTTTGTAGCTAAAAATCACTAACCTTAGTGTTGAACCAAAAGCTATGGCAGTCACCAGCATAGCCACTAAAGACATCAAATAAATCTAACTGAATTTTATCGATAATTTGAACAACTTATTCAGCTAAGATTTCGATCTGTATTTGCCATTAAAGTGGGTTTCATATCATCGGATGCTGCTGCTTCCTCCTCAGTTTTGAATTAAGATCTTCAATTTACCCATCCATTATTCTCTAAATCTCTTTTCTATAGGAAATCACAAGACTATGATTTACAGGAAATGAGTTTACAGATCTGAGAATAGATGAGGGAGAAAAGGAGGAGTGAACGAGGTGGAGGAGGCGGCAGAGACTGAGACAGAGACTGAAATAGGGAAGATGGCGGCAGTTATTAGGGTTTTTTCCTTTGCTACTAGAGGCTGCCGATTTGAGGGAGAAAAGGGGAGATGAAAGTGAAGTGGGGGAGAATTTGGACGGTTTCGGATCAAGAAAATATTTGAGCAGTCAAGATTTGATAAGAGAGCTTCGTTCAGATAAGGCTAGTGTACAAGAAAAAAAAAAAAAAAAAAAATGCAGTTCTCTTTGTGCTAAAATTCGCCCATATCGGATTATTACCAACTTTTCGTACATAGAAATCCAAAAAATAGATAGATTAAAGTGAATATGCGAAGGAAAAAAAATTATAAAAATTATAAAGAATTTAAGAATTACGATTATTAAGTATTCAATTTTTACTTGAAATGATTGATTATTTGATTGTTGTGATAATGTAGGTCGGATAGGTGAGTACGAAATGATTAGTCGTAAAAAAAATCTCAAGTTGTAGGAAGTTATATCCCATTGTAGGATCTTCATCCAATTGAGCTTTAGAATACGACTGATATATTGTTGCTTTTGATGCTCTAATCTCGATTGTTGCTGCACCGTCAGTCCTTATCCAAGTTAGTAAGAACCACTTCCAGTCGGAACATTAGAATACTCCAGATCATCTCTTAATTACTACATCAACAAGTTTAAGCCTTCCGAAATCGATGGGTTTTATATATAAAAGACGAAACCTTTTGGATGTTAATATCTTTATAGGCTTAGTAAACCATAAATCTTAGTAGTTGTCATATCATGGTGGCTGAAATTTACTAACCGCACCAGCAAACCGATGGGTTGGTACAAGTGTCAACCAACATTTTGACTTGGAGGTTACACATGATGGCTTGAAGTATTTACCTTCTAGTGTACTTTCTAGTTGCCAAACTCCCGTGACTGAAAGCTACTAACAACTCCAACAAAATGATGGTTGGTTAAGGTATCCCCCAACAGATTGTTTTGGCTGGTAAGACGAGTGACAATAAATATATACCCGCTAGGTTACATTTAAGTTGCCGAACTATGGTGGTCAGAGGTTAATAACAACAAATATGCCATTTTGGTTGTTAAATTGTTGTTGGTAAAGAGTTTCACCTATTGTCGTTGCTCAAAACTGGTGGTTGTAGATTTCTGCCAACTGTGGTTGTTTTTAGTTACAAAAAACTATTGTTGAACAGTTTCTCCAACTACAGTTGGTAAGAAAATAGTCGCTAAAGCCAAGTTTTCTTGTAGTATGTGAATTTGCAGAAATCCATGACCATATAGTATAACAAACATGTTATCGAATGATTTGCCTTTTTTTTTTGTTTTGTTTTTGAATTAGGTTATTATTTTCATATTAGCATAGTTGCCTATCCGATGCTTGAATTTGCTAGTGAATACATTGGAGCTTCATCAATTATGAATTACCCAGTTAATCTTCTTCTTTCTTTACGGAGAAAAGCTCCCGACAATTAAGAGAAGAATACGAGATCACATTTTTTAACCTATTTTCCGTCATTTCCCCATAAATTAGTTCTTCTGTGTAGTAGAATTATCTACATACCAATCCTATAGAGTTAAAATCATAACATCCAGTGGGGACTACTGTCCCCATTAGACCCTTAACAGAGTGATGCATTGATTCCAATATATTTGAATTTGAATTATGCTATTGACCCAATATAATGAATTCAGTTGAGAAAACTTTCTCAGTTTACAATCCGTTTATTCTTAAATCTCGTTTACATCTAATTTTCCCTTTTAACACTTACATACTATAGTTCTTTATAGTTATTATTGGTAGATATTTACATAGGAATCAACATGTTCATTTTTTGACGATCTAACTATATCATTTTGTTGAAACATATCTAACTAGATGATAATTGAAACTCAATACTTGATTCTCATTCATTCTGGCCCCACAAAAAACTGATGTGGACAATTTTGGTTTGAGTATTGTAAAATGGTGCTTTCTCATTCAATCTGGACCCACGTCTATTAACAAAATGAATATCCCTACACCCTACTTACACCATCCGTTAACCAACTGTTCCCACTTCTACTTTCACCTTTCTAAACTATTCCTACTTCCTTTCTTCATGTACTTTAAACTTCGAATCAAACTACAACTACCCCCACTTTCTTCCCCACCTCCTAAATAAACAGGAAAGAAGTCCATAATCAAAACTAACCCCGTCTATCTCTTACTGCTCAACATCTTCTTCATGAATCAATTCATCCCCAAAAGTTGAATCCTCAAGTATATTTTGGTTTCTTCAAATGTAGTTTGGATTGAGATGTTTCAATTTGATTGTACTAATTGTGGATTTTTCAACATTCAGTCAATTAATAATATGTTTAGTAAAATTGTTAAATACTAAATTTGATGCATTATTTCTCTTACTACATTTGCTTTACTGCAGGTGCGTTACAAGGAATTTTCTTTAAAAGAGATCTCTTAGCGGTAAGCATTATATGGTGTTCGTTTTTGGTTTTTATTTTTATCTCACACACTTTGCTGTTTGTGAAAATGCCAAGCAGAGATTCGTCTCAATTTTTTACTCCACCGGTTTGTGATACCATCATATCGATGGGTAACGTTGAGGCTAAGATTTAGGTAAGTATTCTTCACTTTTTCAATTTTTTTTTAATACCCAGCGTCATTGTTTTCGTTGTAAAACAATTGAATTCTCAAATAGTAACGATGAGGCTAAGATTCATGTAACTATTCTTCTCTTTTTACTTTATTTCTTTTTCGTTTTCCTTTTAGTTTGCTATTTTAATTTTGTGATTTTCAGTTACAGGGAATTATATGTATCCTCTTTCCAAAGATTGTACATGAGAGATATCAAGAAACTCCTAAAAAGGCGGTAATGATTGGATAATTGAATTAATTGCAATGGAGACAAAAGAAACTCAATTAGATGCTCACATTCACTCACTGCATTTCATTTAATGGGGGTTTAATGACAGTTGCAGATGGGTCGGAAATATGGGTGTCCAGTGGAAGATGCGATGACAGGATTAGCAGTACAATGTAGGGGATGAAACTCGATTGATGGTGAATTGCATTTTCTTATGGCTATAGAGAGCTTGCGGCAAGGTATTATCCCTTTAATAATAGAGATAGCTTCGCAAACTACATTTCATCTTTATATTCATCGAAAAGTAGGAAACCATAATGCTTTGAGTTTAGATTCTCTGAGTGTTTAGTTCTTCTAGATGGTATTCAACATTATATTAATCAACTTTTACATAGAAGTTAACACCTATCAACAACAACATAATGAGCAAAACTTTTGCTGATGCGGTAGCTATAAGTTTGCTTTATGTGTTTGTATAAATTTCTGATTCAGTATGCATTTAGGATCACAGTTTATATCTCTACCCGTATATATGTATTGAGAAACGCAGTAATCTGATTTGTGTTTCACATGTATCTAAGGTGGATCTACTTAATCTTTGCAGCTTCATAAGCACCTGCCACTGTGTATATGAATACTAATCCACATTTAGATACAAAACAAGAAAGAATAAGATAACAAATTGTAGGAAAACAAGTTGTCATGCTCCCATGTTTCCTCACCAATAAATCGATTTTAGTCAACGTTAATATTGTGGAAGAGGTACCGTCTCTTCTCCGCAAGTAAGATCTGTTCAGTATATATTCTGATAATCTTGATTGTGGAAATGGAATCGGTTCATACATTTATGTTATGCAGGTTGGGGATGCGACATTGGTTATGTATTCAGTTTTGGTCATGATTCATCTGCATTCCTGTAACTTAGGATGCTATTAGAGCAGCTCCAATGATAATGTGTATATTCTTTGCTCTAACTCACAATTTCAAGCAAATATTTTTATTACAATATCTTATTTGCTCATCTATAAATATGCAGTGCAAGCAAGCAACGGTTGTTGGGCAATTCAGTGACACCATTATTTGACCTACTAATCACGCCAATTTCGAGTAAAAAAAAAGATCAGTCCAAGAGCTCCTTGAAGGATTCGTTTGCCAGTTTATCATAGGTCTTCCGAGGACAAAGATCCACAAGCCCATTGTTCAAGACAACTTATTTGGAAAAATATCACCCATTTACTATCTGCACCCCATTGTTCGAATTTTTGTAATATTATGAAACAACTGTTGCAGTCCATTTAAACTAATAGTAATGTCACCCTGATAATACCCAAATGTTATTTGAAAAACTCCACTTTATCATATAGCTTATGAGTCCTTTGACTTTTGCTTAATTTTCATCAATTGTGTGTTTGGGTGGACACCAACCATGGTGAGTTTTCTTACTTATGCATAATTGTGTGCCTTGCGTTTAAATACAACATGTGAAAAGTGAATACGCAAAAGAATAAACTAATCACCCGGTGCGGAGCACGGGTTACTATCTAGTCTTATATGATAAATTGAGATTCCATCTGTGTGTTTGTTGTGGCCCATTTATATTTTAGTCCCTTTAATTCAGGCACTAACTACACTTGTGGTGGAGGTGTAAGGCTTAGTTTGGTATTGCTGCAGCTTTTGTAAAAGCACTTTTCTCAATAGGCGTTGTCTTTGTCTTTGTGAGAAAAAGTTTAGACGTTTGGTAAAATATTAGTTAAAGTTGAAGCTGATTAAAAAAGCAATCAAAGTGTGTTTGGTAAAATTTCAGATTCAACCATAGTTGTTGTAGCAAATGACAAAAACAGACATATCTCTAATGGTAGGTTTATTCAATTTTATGGGTTTAAAAATAATTAATTATTTTACTATATAATATTAATATTCATACTAATTACCACTATTATTATGATTGTTAAAAAATTATTACTTAAATACTTATATATATATATATATATTTCAAACAAAAAATGAAACTAAAATTAAGTAATTATTTAATATTTTTTTAGTTATACTGTTAACAAATTAAATGAAATGGTATATAAAATAGTTTGAAAAATTAAAAAAAAATTAAAAAATTAAAGAATGCAATATAAGAAATAGTAAAAAAATTGATTGTATACAAATTTAAGGGGTAACTTTTGTCATTTATAAAATAAAGTAGGGATAAAAAAGATAAATCAATCATTAAATTTAGGTGGGGCCACAAATTATGCTTTTGTAGCTTTTAAAAGCTCCTCCTCCCCAACTTTTAAAAATTGAGGAATTTGGGAAGTGCTTTCAATAAAAAGCACTTTGAATTTTTTTTTACCAAACACTAATTTCAAAAATTATTGACATAAATAGCTTTTGAAAGTGCTTTTGAGAAAATAAAAGCATTACCAAACTAAGCCTAAGACAAATCTATTTTGAAGACAAATAATTTGTGACGTTGGCTGATGGAATGATGTCGATCCTATATAAATATTTAGGGAAATTGGGTCATTTGTCCAAATATTTTTAAAACATGGTTCTAATGGACAAGTAAAAGTTGGTATGGGTGAAATGGACAAAAAAAAATAGCAAGAATGAAACTGGATTCATCTTAGTCTAAACTTAAAAAAAAGTGAGGATGAAACTGGATGCATCATGATATAGATTAAAAATAAAAAAGTATTTGAAAATGGGTATGATGAAACTGTTTACATCTAACTATTTTTACATTATCGTTTATTTAAACAATATCAAATTTCACATGTTTTTTTCACCCAATAATTATTGATTTTGGTCTTTTTAACCAATTTTGTAAAATATTTACCATCAGTGTTGCTAGGCGTACCGCTATTTTGGACAAAATTAAAACCATCAGGAATGATGGAATATGAATAAATTCCACATGCACTTTGGGTGAATGTTTCTCCACATTTTCTGTATTTAAATTTTAATGCATTAACTCCGTCCTTCAACTTATTTGTCCACAGTCACACCCGACCAACTTTTCCTTTCCAATTTATGATCGTCACATCATTTCTCAGTTTATTTTGACTCGTTCTATTTGGCTTAGTTTTGAAATTTCTCCGGATAATTTAGATCGGAGTCACTGGACTCGTCCTCCGATTTGATTACCGTCGGAACAGTAATAAATGGTTTAATAAACACTGCTACGTGTCATGATAAGAATTTCATCCTTCAGCTATTTATAGCTCCGTTCCAATGGCTGGGAAACGAGAAAGGTCACGAAAAATAATACAAAAATGTCTAGTTTCGGTACATATAGAATTTTCGGTCGTTATTATATCCGGAGGTCTCAAGAAGTACATAGAAACCGAAGAAATAATGACTAAGGCACGTACGTTCAACCACATATGGCATTGGAATTGGAGTCATCGACTTATATAGTGTTACAAACTTCTCATATCCAAAGCACAAAATTGGTCAAAAAGACCAAAATCAACAATTCCTGGGTGAAAAAGAAACTTAGGTTTTGATACTGTTTAAATAGCCAAAAATTAAAAAGATACTTGTTTAAATGGACAAAAATTTAAAAATAAGCAGGATGTAACCAGTTTCATCCTGTCCATTTTCAAATATTTTTTTCTTATTTTTATTTTACACAGGATGCATCCAGTTTCATCCTTGCTATTTTTTAAGTTTAAGCCAGGATGAATCTAGTTTCATCCTTGCTATTTTTTTTTTGGATATTTCACCCGTACCTTTTTTTACTCGTCCATTTGAACCGTGTTTTAAATTTTTTTGGACAAATGACCCATTTTCTCTATCCAAAGCAATCTAACGAGAGCACTAAGTCGTTAATGTTGTTGTTTTCACACCATATTTTTATGAAGTTCTCACACATACTCTATTTTTTTTTTTTTTTTTTGGTTCACAATTGGTATGCATTAAGCCAAGGCAGCAAATAAACCTGGCGAGATTGGGGTATACTCAAACTAATTGGGGTATACCCAATAAGACAAAATCTGGTCATTATGAAGTAAAACCAAGCCACCCCTTAACCTTATTTTTTCTAAATGGCTAATATGCCCTTGGTTAATTAATATTAAAATTCTGATTAGGTTAATTAATTGAGTTTAGATTAAAATTTTCAAATTATGAATTCAGTAGATTAACCTTTTGATCCGTCTTATGAGTTCGATTTCGATCCAAAAATTTTGTTTTGAAAATATGAAAGGTCGGCAGGGTCCAGGTTTGAATAAAGTGCCGGCTATAATATAGCCGGCATGGTATTTGTTTGAATAAAATGCCGACCAATTCTAGCCGGCATGGTCCTTGGATGAATAAAACGCCGACCGTTTTGTGGCCGGAAGGGTCTTTGAATGAAGATTATGCCGACATTATAATGACAGCGCCGACATTTACATATACCAAACATAAAATAGAATATCGGAAGATCTAATTCACTTTATTCATGCAATTTTGGTTACTACATTGATTGAAACGGAGGGTTTACATAGAGGTCTACCCACACAACCTATACAAAAACTTCTAAAGCCATCAATCTTCCTCATCCGAAGACGATACGGCATCCAAGTACTCCGGGTTATCCTCCGGGATTCTTTGCGCCAAGAAGTGATAGCTTGCATCGAACGCGAATGCTTCCCCCTTTTCCTCCAAGTAGCGCGCTTTCACGACTTCATGCTACAAAAACACAAAACAAACTTACATATGTTAGTGGTGTTTCATTGGAAGATAAACAACATGGGTTGCGTAAAAAAAACCACAAAATTGCTTACAAATTGTGCAATGGACAAGGTGAAGGGGCGAGTGTTAAAAATCCGAGGTTGGAGAGCCAAAAAGCAAGTATCGCGTTTTCGATGACTAGGTGCCTTTCGTGGACTTGTTGAATACTTCTTCCATTAGGATTACCAAACTCGCCGCAAAATTTGTTGTGTACCCTAGCCCAAAGGTCGTGGAATCCTCCCTTTCGGAGGATTGACGTCTAAGTCGAGTTTCGCGTACCATGCTTTGGTGATTGCCAAATCCTCGTTTGAATCAAATGATGCCATTTTTATTTAGCTATTGGGTGAGTTTGATGGATTGTATGATGATATGAGCTTTGGATAGTATATGAAACTATTTGTATGTTGTTTTGTAGAGAGAAGTAGTGTATTTATAGGATTGTACCCAAATTTGGCCGTTATAGTGCCCAAGTACAAGTCAATCAATGAAATTGTACTTGCCAAAAATTTGAATTTTGAATTCGCCGGCGAGATTATTTTTTCTCGATGCCTCATTATGACACGGTCGAAATGGTATAAATTTAAAACCATGCCTATGTTATGATGGTTTTGGCATCAGTAAATCATTTTCTTCTGTCAATACGCCGGCAATATATTTTGAAATTACACTGCCGGCTATGATATGGTCGGAAGGGTATAAATTTAAAACCAAGCCGGTGTTATGATGGTTTTGGCATCAGGAGAAGGTATTTTCTGTAACAAAATGCCGGCGTATTCGAAAACATAATACACTGCCGGCTGTATATTCGCCGGCTTGGTAATGATCTGACTCACTTGCCGACCCTGGTATGCAAGCATTTTCCGCTGACAGGGCCGGCAGTCTGACACTTAAAAACCTTGCCGGCCCTGGTATTGTCGGCATGGTGAATTAAAAGAACCTTGCCGGCTATTTGTCTTGAAACTTTAAGTAGCTATATAAAACTTTCATTCAACAATTATAAATCAAACACTTGTTGTCCAAAATAATAAAACATGTCCCATAAACCTTAAAAAACCATTTGTCCAACCATTAACCTTTACATTTGTCCAACCCAACATAAAGAAATAAACTAGAGACTGCATTCATTCACCACGAGCACGACCACGACCACGACCTCGGCCCCGTTTAGGAACACCAAAGACTACTACTACCTTCACCACCACGACCACTACGAGCCCTCTTTTTGTCAGCATTCATCTTGGCTTGTGCTTCCCTCCTGGCTTTTTCTTCCCTTCTTACTTCAGCCTCAGCTTGCTTGAACATTTCATGCACTAGTAAAAAATGGGGTTTAAGTGACAGTGAAACACTGTCACCAAACTACTTATGTGACAGTTTTGATTTTTTTTTGCACTGTCACCAAAGCCTCTGTTACGAAAGGTCTTTAAGAAACTGTTACAGAATCATGACTATAAGGTAACAGTTTCATCATAAACCTGTCACTGCTAACAACTTACAATAACATTTTCTTTGTAAAACTGTCATCAATAACTCAATTTCTTCTACTAAGGTATCAGTTTTTTCATAAATGTGTCATTGTTGACGCGTTACAGTAACAGCTTTTATAAAAAACTATCATCGAAAACTATATTTCTTTTTTTAAGGCAACAGTTCTCCCATGAACCTGTCGTACTAGGTAAAATTTGTAGATAAAACTGTCATCGTTAACCCTTTTATGTGACTCATTATTTGTTAAACTGTCGTCATACACCTAGCTCAAGGCGACAGATTTTCCATACAACTATCATCATGTAAAACTTGCTGTTATCAGTGCTATGAGTTAATTTTACATGCGATACTTTAAATTGAAAAGCAGGGCTAAAAAAAAATAATTGTATTTCTCAAATACTTGGGTTATTTTTGAAATTCAAGGTTCAACAATGATACATAACAAAAGATTATAATAAATAGAATACCATTATTTCACTACAAGAGAATAAAATTCATGAACTTTAATGCTCTAAATTTAGTAGCTTCCACTGCTTCCTGTTTGGAGGTGTTGTTCTGGCCAGCTACAGAAGAATTTGAATTGCCGCAGCCATAACTGGAAACTCATGGAGCAAAGAACTCTCAATACCTGCAAAGTATATCAAATTTCCAAATAATAAAAGATCGCTTAAAACTGTAGATACAATACAAAACATGCCGGGACAAAGAAAGGAAATCTAACATCCTGCATACATGACTACTTGCACGAGGCAAAAGAAATCATTAGTACAAGACTTCAGACATTATACAAGAAAGAGAGGACCACCACCAAATATATATGTATTTGTTTAAGGCTTACTTGAGACTAGATAATGAAAGCAAGGGATGAAGAGCTCTTTGAAGAAATGTATGTAGTTGCATCCGTGTGAACTCCTTAAGCAAAGCGCCCATATTATAAGATAGTTAAATGACTACACTACTGCATACAACTGAATATGCCACATTAAGTAAACCAGGAAAAAAAAACCGAGCAGCTAGTATCCTGTCCCAGGTAATTTTCTTCTTTCTTAGAATGGAAGGAAAGAACATTTGATAATAAATAAAGCATCCCAGGGATTCAACAATATTTTCATTCCCCAGGTAATAGTAACAACAAACCTCTGACCAATGAAAGAATGAGCATATGAACTGGAAGCTCATGTGAGCAATGCCCTGATATGAGCTTGAAGTAGAAAATAACATTGGATCTCCACAGAACATAACTCTAACGCAACAAACAACCCAACATAATTATGCCAAATTTCAGTATCTCCGATCGTCTCAGATTTTAGGCCTACAAATTGACAAAATATATGCTCACAAGAGAGGACAACTGAAAAATTTAACTGCAGTTGGACGCTTCAAATGATTAGGTTTTCAAATAACATGATCAGCGCAAGGGGCCAATTAGAAAAAGCAACCTTTAAAATTTTTAAGCACGAAAGTCGGCTTTTAGCTGACAGAGATGTACTCGAGGAACTCAAACACCTAGAAATTCAAAAAAAAAACAAATAAAAAATATCCAAGTCAACAAGGGAACATCAGTAAAAACAGGATTCTATATTTTTCCCAGCAATTGACATTTTGTATAGTAATCCATACCAACTGCAAAAGAATAAACAAAAGAATAAAAAGTTTCATATCTTCCAGAACGAAGTTGTTCATGCAAAATTGAGGAATCAGTTATGGCTGCTATAATTTGTATAAGAAGACGAAATGCTGCAGCAAAAACATGACCTCTTTTTTCACACACACAATATGACAAATCTGTAAAGCTCAAGCCTGACTCTACAATCCCTTGACCATCAAATGGAACGTTTTAGACATGCTATACCTATAACACAACTTATTCAACTGCCGAAAATATTTTCTTACAATGCAGTATGCATATTTACCGAGAATAAGACTGTTAAAATCTGATATTTTTCTTAAAGAACCTATGAAGAAATTTTTTGATAATCTGTAATTATACTTGGTATAGTTGATTGAATGGCAGCCAAGAGTATATAATAGTAGCACTAGAGTACTAACATGGTAAGGGTATCTCTTACTTACCTTGGCTTGGACTAGAAACCGGGTAGACTATAAAAATGTACCGGCAATGGAAGTCATTGTCCTATTCATCCAACATTCAGTTTCGTTATTTCGCTACATGCAATTTATATGATATGTTGTAGTGTGATGAATTGTCGTCGTTGCTCCTGGATCCGAAAAGTTTGTTAATGGCATTCCTCCATAAAGGGTCAATACCATCGACGCTTTTACAGTAACAATTGTACCTAAAGTCTTTGCCCTACGACTCATACTTCTTGTTACCACAGTTGATACCTTGAAATTTAAAAAGGTTTAGTTTCAGTCACTAAAAATGAATACTGAATGAAGGAAATGAATCTGCTCAAGGATTGCCACATAACGTTATTAAAAGGTATATTGCTCATGCCGACGGAAGTAAGCAAAGCTGAGACATGACAAAAAAATTAACATCTAGGGGAATCAGAATAACCAGAAAAGAGAGATAATAGCCATACAATGTTGATAGAGCGGAAACCACTTGCCAAAAGCAAGGACATGGAAATCGAACCAAAGTCTTTTCCTCTTCTGTGGTTATGCGGACCCATAATAAATCTCTTGTTCCTCATCAAGCTCCTAGAAAAGAACTGCCATAACTAGAGTCGGATTATAAAATAAGTCACACTGACCAACTATAACTAAAACTTCTGATCGATACTATTAACTTAAAGTCTAAAACCCTAGTCCAAAAACATGAAAACCATTAATTTGTTTACCAACACAATCTAGTTCCAATTTCACTAATCCCTAACCAAATCACACCAACAATTTAAATTTTGAATATGCAAAGAAAAACTTACAAACTACCTTGATGCCTGAAATACAAAGGTTCACTGCCGGTGAAATCCTATAACATCAAACAAATACCAAACAAAGAGACTCAGCAATGATCTTTCAATCCAAAACCAGAGCTTCAAACAAAAGAGAAAAATATCTGGAAAACAAAAGTAAGATAAACCCAAATCATAAACTAGGGATTCACTAAAATTACCGAAAACTTATACCTTGTACCAAATCACATTCGCGACCACCATCAAATCAAGACCATTATGTTTCCAAAGAGAAGAAATCGCGAGATTCGTGCGGTTCTCTTATGGAGATAGAGAAAGATTACAAAAGAACAAAATGGAATTTTTCAGAGTACACGACATAGATAGTGAGTGATCGAGATAAGGATTAAAGCAAGAGATGAAACCTTGGATTGAAGTAAAAGATGATTTGCTAAGAGAAAAAAACTGAGAAGTGAGAGATGGATCTGCTTGTACAAAGATTAGAGACAGGTTTTTCGTTTAACGAAAAAATAGAGAGAGATGGGAGAGGCGGAGGAGTCGACTAGAGAGACCCACTAACAAAACTGACCCACTACTTGTAGATAAACTCAAACTGACAACATCGTGCGTTTGAGGTGCTTTATGGTAGACTATACTATACGAATGGAAGCAGTTCTGGATCAGAACTGTCACTATAGATGAAAGTGGCGGTAATTAGAAGAACTGTTATCTAAAACTGTGCACTTCGATCACAGTTTTAATATGAAACAGTTACCATAGATAAAAATTAATAACAGTTTTAAACTGTTATTATACATCAATGTATAGTAACATCTTTGTACAAAAACCGTCATTGTATAATAATTAGATAACAGTTACAAAACTGTCACAATTGTCTATCACTATTGGTGTGAGTTTTACATAAAAACGGTTGCCTATATCCCATAGCTCATTCTTTGGTGACAGTTCTTTGGTGAACTGTCATGGTTTTGGATTTTGAACTGTCACCAAAGCCCAATTTTGTACTAGTGTATGCGTACCAACCTACCTTTTATTGCTTTGGGGATATGCAATATTACGTGCATCTTTACTTAATTCGTTTTAGAACCCAACATTAGTCAACCTTTTACAAGTACCCAGTTTGTAATCGAATTTAAGCCTGAAATTTGTGTTATTACGCATTTTTGGTTGCACTATATATGTGCCATTACGAGTCCACATTGTACTATGATGGGTCACGAAAATGATTAAGTAATTTTGTTGGATATTTACTCTCAACAATTATCCGCATTTTAAAACCTTTGGCAGGAGATCTCTCACCGCTAGATTTGTTGTCTATCACTTTAGTGAGATAGTCTTCCCGTCGTTAGGGGAGATAAGAAAAAGTATTTTCTAAGGGAATGACAGAATTGTCGTCACCTTGTGTTCCCACTTAAATCACATATTGATTCTTGTACTCCACAAATGTAAATGTGAAGTAACAAAGAATAATCGATTTTCAGAATGTACACTGATGTCGTTAAAGTGATGAGATCACATATACCGGTACTGCAAACCTACCCGCAAGGTTACAAATCCTCAAGAAGGGATATACACCATAGACTAAGGTGTTACAACTACACTTAGTGGAAGTTTGGTTGAGGCCGTGGCTCTATAAAGGAAGACCGCTTGGTTCGATCAATGCTCACCTAGAAAGGAAGTATGTGAGTAAGGCACAACTTATTTATATCATCGAAATCATCTCATAATATTGTCTCGAATATGTCCATGAATCAAATGGGAGGACGCTCCGAAGTTTTAAATGATTCTAGAGAACAATGAAATCCGTCAATGGAAGGATCATGCGTCCACAAATCATGATATAATCCATGATTAGTTGCTCAGTAGAGCACTATGATATCGAACCATGCTTTATTTTGATTAATTTCAAATAAATAGCATATTTGGCCTACACAATCCAGGTAGAACTTAGTTCTTTGGCAAATATACGGGTATTTGGTGTGGTGGTGCTAACCAACCAAGTGTAAAGCCTATTGGACATACATAATTAATTTTTCATAAAGCATAATGAGAAGAAAGTAGTCTTAAAGTACAAATACTCGCTTTGTGGCGCGAGGTTTCTCAAAAGCCCTGAATTTTTCTTTTTGTAATAATCGTTATAGAGTTCCTAAGACTTAGTTAGCTTGGTAATTTTCAAAATAACTTGAAATGCAGCATATGTATGTGGTTGTTACATATCTCTCGAAAGAATCAAGAGATAGAAGATATTTACAAAAGTGCTTGATAGACTTTTGTTTCCCAAATCAAGTAACTCTAAACCACAGAGTGCATTTACAATTAGATAGAACGTTCACCGATAGATTGAAGCAATCGGCAAAGTGGTATACCCGTCTAAGTGGCTATTTGATTTGGAGGGATAGACAAATAAGTTATTTTTTATTGCGTATTCACAAGAAAGTTCCTAATTTGGAATTGTGGCTATTTATGTCGATTGATGCATGACATGATAAGTACTCTTGATGTAATAAGAGACTTTAAAAGCTATTTAAAATCCGAATTTGAGATGAAAAATCTAGGGATAGCTCGACCGATGCTGAGCTTGTGGGATATTAATCCACCAAGTTTGCATATGTCTAAATTTGTCGAAATTTAACAAAGACATGCATCCCGATAGCAGATCCTATGATTAGTCGAGGTTCAAAATAAGTAAGTGACTATTTCGTCTAAAGGAAGATGACGAATATGTGTTGGGAGATGAAATTCCCATATCTAAGTACAATAGATGCATTGTTGTACTTAGTATAATAATGTACTCGATTAAACTTTACATCCTCAGGGGAACTTGTTAGCTAGATATAGCTCCGCGCCAACGCAACGTCATTGGAATGGTACAAAGTGAATGTAATCATGTACTTAAAAGTAACAATTGACCTAAATTGGTTTTATCCCTACAAAGACATTAAAAGGAATGCAAATGAAAGTGCAATCCAAAAGTTGTTGATTATGAAGGAACAATAATCTCTTCCCCAACGAAAGTAATCATAGGGAGATATTGTAGATTATTTTCTAGGTTATTACCGATATTCGGCCAAAAGTACATGACTAAACGAATGTCTGAACAACTCGAAAGTAATCGAGGGAGATGCCGACATCGGGGGAGGATCCAAGGATATGATGTCGACATATTTTACTTCGAAATTGAAGCCGTGTTATACTCTTTTTCACTTCGATCGAGAATAGTTTTTTCCCAAAAAGGTTTTGTTACTCGACAAGGTTTTTAGCGAGACAACACTAAAAGCATCAAGTATGTTAAACGTTGAAGACATAAAGATCGCGTTGATATTACCGAAAATATCTCGAATCAAAGAATTGAAATGCGATAGTCTTTTAAGCAACGTAACTTCAGGAATCAACAACATGGTCTTATTAACATTCAAGTCAAAAAAGTAAAGTGTGATAAACTCCTTTTGAATGCAGTAGACTAATGAAAATTGTCTGACATCAGTGGGGAGAATCTAATGGTGTGTTTAACTATTTTCCTTCACCGAGGTTACTTTTTCCCACAGAGTTTTGTTACTCGGAAAGGTTTTTAATGAGACAACACAAACACCAGGAATGTAATTTCCCAACTAAGGCTATTATCTTTCCCACGTGGATTTTCTGCCTTAAGAGTTGTGAAAGAACTAGTCAACTTCAACGGAGCAAAGTGATCATCTGCAACGGATCACCTTTACTTGCATCTGTCACGTTGTACTCTTTTCCCTTCGTCAAGGTTTTATCAAATTGGGTTTTTTCTTGTCAAGGTTTTAATGAGTCAACATATTTGAGTCCATCTATATCCTAAGTTTGCTTAATATTGTACTCCTTTTCTTTAGTTCGAGTTTTTGTCCCTATGGGTTTTTTCGACGAAGTTTTAACGAGGCAATTAACTTAGACTCATCGATCTTTGAAGATCGTATTGCATGTGATGAGCTACATGTAAAGTACGAGACAACATGTGAAGTACTACATGTGAAGAGTTGTACCAAGGTTTTATCCCACTGGGTTTTTCCTTGTCAAAGTTTTAGTAAGGCAATTGATTTCAGCATAAGTCATCAAGGAGAGAATGACATCGGAAGAATTACATTCAAAGCATTATATATGAAGCACTATGTATAAAGTTTTGTTATTGAACCGCACAAGGGGAAGTGTTACAGGGCTTACGACCCATGGATGTGTGGTCCATCTAGTTTCCCTTTTATATGTATATACAGAAACCTATGTATTACAACTACTAATCTCTCTAATATGATGGTTCTTCTTCTTTTCTCTATATCTCCTTCCTTCGCCCTGATTATCCTAAAATACTTTTCAAAATATTTTCCAAAAATCCTTCCTCGCGTAAAAATTTCTTCCCCCTGTAGCAATGCCAATAGTCATGTTTGTTCCTCAATCTTTTTACTTTTTGTAGTTTACAGTTTTACACTCTCACCTCTCTCTCTCACTCTCGGGTAGTTAGTTATTTAATATGTTTGTATGTGGAAATAAGCATCCGCAGCCACTCCCACCCCTATACGATTAGTCGCATCACATTATCATTGTCGATGGGGTCTATCTCTTCTTTTGTCTAGTCCGGTGGGTCCCCCTTTTTTGTTCTCGTCTCCTGGTCTCGTATACTTCCTATAGAGGATTTCTTGATTGTGTCCGTGTTTTCTTCACATCTATCTTTTCATTTTTCTGTGTCTGTAATTCAAAGACCATAACTAATCATTAACTGAGACTACATCTTCAAAAGTTTTCTTCGATACGAAACTACGGTTTTGATAGACCCATCGAAGAATTTGCACCGTGAATATACCGAGGGAGATCGTACGAGCTTAGCGCAGCGTTCGGTGTATTGGGATAGGGGTGGGGCAAAAGTGATCCCCATCCATTCTCTCACATCCTCTCACACGGTGAGAATGTGGTGTAACTCCTTCAATGAGTAAATCATTTTCGATGAAACTATAAAGGAAATATATTTAACATGACACACCCTCCGATGTCAAGCCGCTGGTGCACATCACAAAATTTCCATAAAATGACGATTAAATGTGGGGTTATCTCGGTTTTTGGTACTTATTTTTCGACCTAAATTTGCGTTTAGTCTAACATTTGTCCGTGCTTTGCGTTTAGTCTAAATACCGTTGTCGACTCGGAGTGCTACACTTCCCTCGTCCTTTCCCCCATTATGTGTCATCGTTTTTAGCCCTTGATCCCTCGGATTGAGATTAGCAGGGGGTCCCATTATTATTAAACTTAACTGATAGATGGTTGACACATAGGCGGGGGGAAAAGAGTGGGGGAAGGGGGTGGGGATAGGAAGCATTTTCGGTGTCGACTCATGTTGACTGTCTTAAGTTTTGACTTATGTCAGATAATTAGTATTAAAAAAAAGCAAAACAAAAAAAAAAAACGTCGTGAACTGCATCGTAAGTTACGTGAGTTGTTGGTTGTGAATAGAGCCCTTGATCGGAAACACTATGGTTAGCAGCAACAAGACTCCATTCAAGCATTCAACAAAAATCTTGAACCTTCTGCAACCAAACTAAACCCAACAAATAAATACATAACAAGTAAATAAAGAAATTCATCCATAACCCTTACAAATTTCATGTACAATCTTCTGCAATAACCCATCAATTCTTCTTCTACGAGCTCAAACCCAATTTATGTTTCCATTATCTTCACTTTTCTTCTCTTTGACACCAAGAATCACACAAACCCTAGCTTCCTACCCATTTTCTCTCAAATTCTCATGAACCCAGAAAATCAATTCAAACCCTTCTTTGAGATCTAGAATTCCATCTCAATTACATCCATCTTCTCTTCCTTGTTCGAAATCTCTAAATTAACTGCCATGACTTACTTCAATAGCAGCAGCTAATTACTCTTCTCAAAATCGAATTCAAAACCCATAACACAACAGACCCATCTCCATCTCATCACTAGCAACAACACCATAAACTTAATTTCGTACCAGCGATCAAAACTTTAACCTCCTCCATTGATTCTTCAGTTAACAGCAACACAACATCTCAATCCCCGGTTCCTCATTGAATCATCCTCAGATCCTTGAATTATTCTTCACTAGCAGGAGAATCTCATATATATAACCCCTCTTTAATCTTTAACAATTTCTATGTTGGTTTTTTTGAATTAGTGTTTCCTTGAATTATGGCAAAATTTGTGGGAAATTAGGGGTTTTCTGGTCAAGTAATCATCTTGGAATTGTGGGAAATTGGAGATTTGTATTGGGGTCTCTGTTCTACCTTATGTTGCTTAATAAGGGTTTCATCCATCGCCATTTTTAGAGAGAGAAAGAGTTGAAGAAGAAGAAGAAGAAGAAGAAGATAGATAGATAGATAGATGCGAAGTGAGATAAGAGATGAAGTATTTGGGTACTACACGTGCACAGTTAGGACATGACGAGTAATTATTACTAAAGTTTAATTTAGTTTCGTACTTTACGATTTAGTTAACATGTCATAGTCAAACCGAATCAATGCGGGTCAATGTTGGACTTTAGAGACCAAACACAAAGCCTGGACAAATGTTAGACCAAACACAAGTTTAGGTCAAAAAGTAAGTACCAAAATCCAAGTAACTCTTAAATGTTTCATTTAACCTTGTGCTCAATATTAATGCCATTTGAAGGATTTTGTTGTGACATCAATGGTAAATAGTGTGTTTGGATACAATTTTGCTTCTGATTTCTGCTTTTTCAGAAGTCGAAGTCAGAAGCAAAACTATTTTACTCCACGAAAGGTTAATATTTCGACTTTTAGAAGTCGTTTTAAAATTTGACAGCTAAACTGATTTCTGAGTATTCGACTCCTGGAAGTCGAAAAGTCGTCAAGTGCTATCCAAACATGTTATAAGCCACGTGGTGGAATCCATAAGAGTATAAACATACCCATACTAAGCCCACCATACAAGGCGGTGTGGGAGACCGTGATAGACACATTTTTGTGTCTGAATTGTCCTCATTGTCTCTATTGTTGGTCTCGATTTCTGTACTAATTTTGGTGTTTTTATGTGTGTGTGTAGGTGTTTTTGGAGAAATACACTTGTGCGGAAAAAGTTGCTCAAAAAGTGTTATTTGGACCCCCGGGAGAAAAGTGATAAAGGCACCCTCAATTTGGATAACGGCACCCTGTGCACCCAAGCCGATAAAGGCGCCCATGTTTTGGATCGGCACTTCATCCTCTCCATTTCAAATTTGGTTTTGGCGGGAAAATATTCACATCACCGGCAGATTTTTGTTTGGATTTTTGGACGTGTTATAGGGAGATTCAATGGCCAAATTGGTTGGGAAGCTTTGTTGGAGCATAACAGGATTGGTATTGGCCTTTTGTTCGATTAGTTTTGGCTGGAAAATCCAACAGAAGAAAACAGGGCGAGTACGTGTGCTGTTGAGATAATCACGGGATTTGTACGAGTTTTTCTCGTGTTTGGAGTGTGCTATGCTGCAGAAGGAACGTGTAGAAGATAAATATCGAGATTTGAAGCAAGTTGACGCGTGAAAAAGAAATAACAGGAAATAATCCCGTGGAAAATATATGTTTTAATGAGGAGATATTTGGTGATTATGAGGGAAGATTCTTGTCGTTGTGGGCTATAAATAGGTGTTGGGGTCGAGTAGAGAAGGTATGGAGAGTTAGAGAGAGTTTGGAGCAACCACAGAGCCAGAAAAATCGAGTTACACAATTCTGCTGCTGCTGCTGTGAAGGAAGAACACGAAGAACATTACACTTCTGAAGACATGCGTTTATCAACAAGTGACAACGACACTTAGGCGTGGGTCGCAATACGGAGCGAGACTTAAAAGCAAGAACGGTTTTAACCTTCTTTGTAACAGTGTTTGCAACACTTATAATCGTTGCAAACACCCGATTTTATCATTTTCTCCATTTCATCATTTGTACACCTCCTTTGAGCAATAAAAATGGATTTTGAGCGTGTTTCCAACATGATGAGCTAGAACCCATCACCGGGGACGACGGAGGAAGCTGTTTTGCACCCATGTGGTAATTCTATTTAATTCCTTTATGACTATTTGCACTATTATAATTGATTTATGATTTTTATTGATTATTTGTGAATTCGTTAGATGTCGCATGCTTAGTCTTAGGTACTTTAGATGCTCCATGCTTGTGAGTTACATATAATTCTTTATAAAATCTACCTTGGCAAAGAATTAGAGTCGATGTTTGTTACTTTATGAGCCTTAATTGTCCGGAATTAATAGATGAACCGCATGAATGTAAGAATTGGTGGAATCCCGAGTCCCAGTAACTCTCCATCTTGTGACATAAATTGTATATATTCTTTATATTTATTATCTTTCTTTATTAAATCCTAGAATCGATTTCATCAAGTCCGAGTGAACGACAACTCTACTTACCACTATTCTAAATTCGATCAGACCGTCTACTGAAGGATGCTAAACTTTGCTCCAAGGCCATGAGTCTCCCACTTAACAGGATTTAAAAAGTGCACCTATCTTTGTTTCTAATTGGTCGTCAAGGCGTTTTTACCACAAAATATAGTACTTTATGGGTAGTTAGCCACACCAAAGAGTGATAATAGCTTTGATTTGGCTTTGCCCACGTCGCTGGCGATTTTTCAATTCGTGAATCGTTTGTAATGTTGTAACCTCCTAATTTCTCAACCGTTATAAACCGTTGCGAGAAATTGACGTTGCAAAAGAAAATTTACAACGGCTGTTGCAATCGTACTTTGCAATCTGAAAAATGTCGTTGCTAATCACTAGAAATGGTGTAGTAATTTTACCAACTTCTTATGTGTGCCTTACTCAATACATGTAACATATGATTCGAAACTATATATGGCTAGGGACCAAATACTAGAGAAAGAAAAACATATAATGTTTTTCGTGAATTATGTACTACATGGAACATGTGATTATAGTTATTGTCAATTTAGTTGTTTTTTCAGAGGATTAAGTTGTTTTTTCATATGTCCGGTCTCTTCAACAAAATTCGTATCAAAAAATATCTCTTCAAAACCAAATACGTCTATTAGTACGACATTGCAGTGTGGTTCTAAATGTGTAGTGCACACAAACATCAACGCAAAAAGGGAACACGATTTTTTTAACCACAAAATATATCGGAGGATAAGAGGAGGTGATGTGTGTACCGGGACATGAATCCCGTGAATGCTACTGCGAGACATAAAAAATGGGGGACCCATGGTGGGACTCATAAGTCCACCCTGCAAGATCCTAGGACCCTGTGAGACATGGGATTTCTCCTGGTACCCAGCCCCGGTCAACGTAGCACTATTCGCAAATATTCTTATCTTTACGGTAGAAACTAAGCAGGTCTCTCCTCTATCTCTTCTTAAAAATATTTTGAACCAAGGTCACGACTTCTAAAAGGAATTCGTAGTCTCATAACCCTACGATGATGGAGATTTGATATTTTAAACCTAGGACCTAACCCGAGTTAAATAAAGTGAATTTTGTGTATATTATCAGTATCTCAAGTCTTAACTACATAGTTCCTGAAAATCTAATACCATGATCTCCCACTAACACAATCCCTTATTCTATGGGAATCCTAAATCTTATTCTCTAGTACTACAACAATCCCCTATGATTCTCTTCTCCGAGGTTCAATGGTATATAGGAATACATAAAGTTGTATTGAACCACTGAGATATCAATATACCTTTAGTACAACTAATCGCCTATTCTTGTTAAAACTACGATGATCCGTGAAGACAAAAGAAAAACAAAAGATTTAGAGTATAGTTGGAATCTGAAAGGACGATAATGTAAATGTTATTGTTCGTAGTTGCTATTACATGATATGCTTACTTGTTACTATCAGCCACAAATGCGATATTAGTCAGTAACATGAATTTGCTTTTTGCTTTTTTATTTGTTTTGGATTTAGGATTGAATTTTTTGAATATCCCATATCTCTTTTAGACGGAGCTTCAAGCTTAAAATCTTTACAGCGGTTCAAATGAAAGTAAGCTTGACATGTATGGTAAATAACTACTATGGTATATACGAGTATGATTTCCTAGGATCCATCTATGATTGAAGGGGAAGCAACCCATCATGTCAACAGAAGTTTAGAAAAAAACGAGGTTAATATCTTTCAGTACCGGGTAATCAATTGTGTTTCTCTCTCCCGCCGTACTTTGTTGATGCAATGATATTAGGTTTTATATTTCTCTAAAAGCCAAAACAAATGTGTATCATTTAATGTATGAGTATCAATATATATGGGTTTATTAGAAAATTTGATTTCTCAAAGATTTTAGTATTGTATGTGAATTTTGTTTCCCAAAGTTTTGAGTTGATTCTTTTTTTATTTCTTTTGATCTGATTTTTGGGTGATTAAGCTCATGAAAATTTTAACGTTACGCAGATTCAAAAAATAAAAAATTGATTCCCAGTTAACGATTCATAACTATGGTGGTGGTGGTAGTGGCGGAGGTAGAGGCGTAGGTAGTGTGATGGAGGTGTTTTCTTTGGTGATGGTAGTAATGACGGAGATCTTTTGCTAGTGGTAGAGGAAATGATGCTTGGTGGTGATAATGTGGCGGTGGCTGTGATAGTGTTGGTGGCGGCGGTGGTAACGGTTGTGGTGCTGGTGGTGCCATTGGTCATGGCGGTGATGGTGAGGATCCATCGGCGGAAGTGAAATTGCGGGGAGGTGGAGGAGGGTGACGGTGGCGACTTCATTTACATGAAAACAAACGAATAAGAAAAAGAAGAATAAAGTGAAAGGATTAGGCGGGAGCTGCGGGCGGAGGTGATGGTTATGATGGTGGTGATAGGAAGGAATGATTATTGTTTGGTTATAAGATTGTGGAGGTTACAGCGGTGCAAGTTATGGTATTGGTGGGGAAGAAATGATTAGTGTTGATTGGTGGTGCTGGTTAGGGTGGCGTGATTTCGGTTATAGTGTTGGTGAAAAAAAATGAATTGAGTGATTAGTGTTGGTGGTGGAGGCCGTTGGTGGCGGAGGCTGGTGGTCTGGTTAGACGGTGGTATTGGCTATGACGGTGGTGCTGGTTGGCGATGGTCTCGGCGGAGGAGGAATGAGTCCGAACGATTAACATGATGTACTGAAATTTTTGCGACAAAAAAGATATAGAGATAGGACAATGAAGGAAGTAATTTTTAAGTGCAAAGGTATTTCGGGTTTTTCATGTTCCAAATACTACCACCAAAATCAATCTTTTTATCAAATTGAGAACTTGCACGCACTTGATCAGTTCCTTGGTAGTCAGATTGTAAGTTTGGTTTAGATAGATCAAAAGTAAGATGATGTGTAGCACCCGAATTGGAAATCCAACTTGACCGAGAAGTAGAAGCACCGTAGTAAGAGGTAGAAGTACCAGAAGGGAAGCATAAGGATCTTCATTATAAAATGCAAAGGCTTTAGGTTTTTGGACACCAAAATTCTTCATAATCATCACCAAAGTAGTCATCGTAGGTGTTATAAGCTTGAGCCATATAGTTATTAGATGGTGCATATCTCAGAGTGATGTATTGGCTAAATGTCCAGCTTTCTTGCATATTTGACAATTAGTAAAAGGGTTATATCTCATAGCTGGTGGATAGAAATTACTTGGAGGAGCCGGTGGACCAAATCTACCACCACCATTAGACATTCTTCCACCACGAAAACCTCCTCTAAATGTACCACCACGATTACCTCTAAAACCACTTGATCTATTGAACGTGCCTCTAAATGGATATGCATTCCATTGATTTTGTGCAGAACATAGTTATGTGGATTGTCATAAGACTGATTGTAGTAATTAGCATTAAAATTAGGAGAACTTTTGAACTGATTACCAAAAGCAGGTGAAGAGTGAACCTGATGTTGTTGCGAGACATTAGCGAGGCGATAGTGAGATCAACATTAGATTCAACATTCATTCTTGATTCTTCTGAGAGTAGTAAGCCAAGAAGCTCTAAAGAAGTAATTAGGTTGTCATTCTTGAGTCGTTGAGTGCAGATTGATGTTTAGAAAGATTTAAACTCAGTTGGTAAGCCTTGGAGAATATGAAGAACAAGATCCACATCGATGTAATGGTCGATTAACTGGGAAAGTCAATGAGCAATAAATCATGCTCTGTTGAAATATGTTAACATCGAATCAAGTACTCTTCTTCAATTTAATGAGATCAGATTTCAACTCTATTAATCTCGATTTGCTAGTAGCGTTATAATTTTGTCCCAATCGAGTCCAAACTTCGTGAGAAAAGGTGCAATCAACCACCGAGAGTGAATTTCTTCAAAGATAGGATGTAAATAACCAAGAAAGGATATCTTGATCTTGATTTACCCAGTATGCATACACATGATTACGAACAAAATCATTATCTGGATCTGAATCTTCGAAACCAGGAGCTTCAATGATTTTGACACCTTCACAGATGTCGCCTATAATACTTTGATAGATAGATAAATGTTCCATCAACAAATCTGAATAGATCATAACTTCGAAGAAGTGGAACAATTTGAGATTTCCAGAGATTATAATTTGTATTTGATAATTTTGAGGGTGATTTGAAGGTTAGAGGAACATGTTTTAGTGATTCTGCCATTGATACTGAAGAGATTTGTTGAAACTAGGGTTAATAACAGGTATCTGATACCATGTTGAAAGAGATGATATCGTTGGACACTCTCTCTGAATTGTATTGATAAAAAACTTCTTTTGATTTTCATTACAGACTCGACCACACACACTGTGTGTTTATAAAGAGTTTGAATTTCTGTTGACCTCCTGAGCCGGTGACTAACGTACAGAGAACCTGCTATAGAAAGTTGTTACACTTCACACACTTACACAAAGACATGACTCATAAAGCTCGGTGAAGATAATCTTCACACACTATCATAATGTTCAAAGGAGATACTCTTCACAAAACCTGTTCACACAACTCACATAGTTTAAGATCATACTTTAACACTCATGATCTCTCCTTCCAACTCTTTGCTGCACCGGTATTTTATCGTACTCACCCATATAGGCTGCTTTGGTTTGTTAGAGATCTCGTTAGCTTTACAAAAATGAGCAAGACTAGTTATAATCGTAGGCCTTGGAACAAATTGAGACCAATCACCACTCAAGTTCCGTATGCCCCCGCACGGAGAAAATTGCCTTTATTTCTAAATAAAAATGCTATACGATGTTTCACGAAAATGAAAATGCAGGTGTTGCAACACTTTCCATATCATGATGCATCCAGTTTCACCCTCGCTATTTTTTAATTTTAATCCAGGATGAATCCCAATTCATTATTTTTATTTTCTTGGTGTCAATTTCATCCTTACTAATTTTTACTCGTCCATTAGAACAATGTTTTAAAAATATTTGGGCAATTAATCCAATTTCTCAAAAACTTAATCGGTGAAAACAATGAGTTTTTTATTTAACCTACATGTTGTCAATTGGGACTGTAAACGGTGTCTTATTACTAAAGACTCGAATGCATTGAGAATTAAACATTGGGCAAGTCCTAGTGGAGGATTCGTTAAATAAGTGTATTTGTAATACAAAACATAAAGGGTTGTTGAGCTTGGACGGATGGATAACATTTTGAAAGACAAACATTCCATCCGACCATCTTCAATCTCATCCCATCTAAAGACATCCGACCGATATGGGAGTTCTAACCTATTTTGTTATATATTTTAATTTTAATTGATTGGTACCCACATAATCGGGGTCATAAACTTCATGTTATGAATGTATATTTATTGGATTTCTTCATTTAAATGGAATATAAATGTAATATGAATTTTTTAAGAGTATTCTTTATGACTTTTACAAATTATAAACACAACAAAATTTATTATTATTTTTACAAAAGTCAGGTAAACTTTGTTTAGGAATTTTTTAAATTATCATATTGCCCCCTCATTTTGTATGTATGTAGGAAGTAACCATGTATGGGAAACGGCTCAGGTTTGCACATAACTCATATCTTCTAATTTTCAGAATGGCTCTACAAAGTTTGTTATGTCAAATGTGCTTCATGTCACTTCCATAACTAAGAATTTAATATCAATGCATCAATTTACCAAAGAGAATAACTATTTCTTTGAATTCTTTCTGATGAATTCTTTGTGAAGGATATGGTTACTCACAAGGTGCTCCTTCATGGTCCTGTTAAAGATGGACTTTACCATCCGGAGTTTACAACATCTCAACTTAAACAATCTTTTGCATCAAGTACTTCTACTCTCTCCAAATCGGCACAACAAATTGGGACATCCCGCA